>OZ023218.1:28094366-28694366 GCA_963995525.1 Escarpia spicata
ACAAATACCAAATATATTTTCGAGCACGCGTAAAAGGAACCGTTATGCAACGAGGCCATAAAATATTGTTACCTGTTAAACTCGCTGTTAAGGATGAAGGCACAGCTCATAAAATATCAAAGTGTTTATTTATGATTTATGCAATATAACATCGTAATATTTTGTATATTCATAACATCATAATTGTTAACTCTAACCAAATTGCATACTACCGACATGACATCGGAAGACTGGGGAAGGTTCACTTTCTGTGGACCCTTTGTTTTAGCGGAGTGTGTCTCGCTACCTGTGCACTGTTCTAATGGCATATCAGCTCAACATTTTAACAGGCCTGAAGTATCCATACCTGGCACCGCAAGAGAAGAGCATAGTATGTCGATAGTTGATGTAGACCTTCAGACTCTTAATTAAGATTACATGTCCGACGACTGGGAACTGCAAAATAAAGCAATTTGATATTGATCGTGTATCCAAGTGGAAGGTAAGCTATTAAGATATAGTTTAGAAAGAAGTTATTTTGTTTTAAGACGACCATGAAATGTGATTATGTTTCAAAAACCAGTTTGGCCCTGCCTGACAGATATATATAACCTCAATTATACGCACGCAATCACGCACGAACGCTGAATATGTGACATAACCTTTACTTTAATAAGGTACAACGCATATATTCTAGCTGGTGATGAACCATTTCTACTAAAAGGATTTGGCGTTGATAATTAATTTTGTATGTTAACAAGTTCAAAAGTCGCAATCACCATGGTCAAGCTGAACAAAAGAGTATGGGAACATTTGAAGATGCTCACTGAGAACACCAAGGATGACAGTCTACCATGCCTGTGTGCTGAGCACCCTCCTCTAAGACCGCGAATCGTACGTGGACCGCCTACATGCGCCTAGTGCCGCTTCAACACCTTAATCCACATGCGGTGCCTCAATATCGCATCTTCAATATCACCTGGCAGGACCGTGTCCATTACAGCGATATGCTGGACCGTGCTAGGATCCAAACCATGTAATCCTACTCACTGCTGAGCCAGAAACGTCTCCGCTCGCTGAACCTGGCATGGACGATGGCCGTTTGCCGAACGTCATCCTCTATGGACAACTCGTCAGTGAGCGAAAACAGTGGGACGCACAGCCCTCAGATTAAAGGACGTCTTTAAATTAGGCGCGACCTGTAGGCCTGCAACATATCAGCTCTGAAGATTGGGAGGCAGAGGCCGAAAATCACACTGCTTTATGCCCTTACAAAAATACCACTAAAATACCATTGAATGGTGTTAGAGTTTGTTATGGTCAAGGGTATTTGAATGGTCTTCAATGGTATTTTGAATGGTCCTTGTAATTAACTCTTAATTAAGCTGTCGCTAAGAACCCCTCTAGCTGATATTATGTGTGCGGTGTGTGCGGTGTGTGCGGTGTGTGCGGTGGTGTGCGGGGATGTGTGCGGTGTGTGCGCGGTGTGTGCGCGGTGTGTGCGCGGTGTGTGCGCGGTGTGTGCGGTGCAGTGGCGTAGCCAGAGGGGGGGGACAAGGGGGCCATGGCCCTCCCAATCCCGGAAAATTAGGACGGTAGGGGACTGAAGATATATAAACTAGTTGCCTGATTTATAGAGTGACAAGGTGCAGAGGTTATATAGGTGTCCTGGGTAGGACTCCCAAGTCTTTGGCAGAGAAATTTGTCATCATTCAGATGGGATTTAGTTACCCAAAGTGGAGGAATCCGTCGCTTCAGCCGTAGGTGATAAGCATCCAGCAGGCTGCAGCCCAAGAGGTGACAGGGCAACGAAAATGTCATCATTCACAATGTGCTTGATGCCTATTTATATATCAACATAAGGATGCGAAATGATAGTTGCCCGGCAAGATGATTAGTTACTGGACTAAGAAAAAGTTGCACGTTACGGCCAAAGCAATTTATCTAGATTTTCCACTGCGTAGTCCGGAACTTCGTATCGTGAATTAATTAATTTTAATAAGCGACGTTACACATGACGTGGGACATTTTTGTGAAGCTCGCTCGACGCCGCCGAGGTAGGGGTTTGTTGTGAAGTCACTGGTTGAACGCCAGCGCCTCATCACACACACATACGCACGCATGCACACACACTCACAAACACACATGTATATATACATACATACGTGTGTGTGTGTGTGTGTGCGTGCGTGCGTGCGTGCGTGGCCTACGCCACTGGTGCGGTGTGTGTGTCTGTGCGTGTGTGTGCGTGCGTGTGTGTACGTGTGTGTGCGTGTGTGTGTGTGTGTGTGTGTGTGTGTGTGTGCGAGCGCGTGCCGTGTACACACCTCCGCAAACAAGTACTAAACAGTTGTGGTGTACGATGTCTTATAAACCGTGAATCCGATTGTGGGTGATTCCTCGAAAATCTACATTAGACCATCGGATGTCGGATGTCACGCGTCCACGTCTCTCTCCCTCTCTGGCTGTCTGTCTGTCTCCCTCTCTCTCTCTCTATCTTCTCTCTCTCTCTCTCTCTCTCTCTCTCTCTCTCTCTCTCTCTCCTCTCTCTCTCTCTCTCTCTCTCTCTCTCTCTCTCTCTCTCTCTCTCTCTCTCTCTCTCTCTCTCTCTCTCTCTCTCTCTCTCTCTCTCTCTCTCTCTCTCTCTCTCTCTCTCTCTCTCTCTCTCTCTCTCTCCTCTCTCTCTCTCTCTCTCTCTCTCTCTCTCTCTCTCTCTCTCTCTCTCTCTCCTCTCTCTCTCTCTCTCTCTCTCTCTCTCTCTCTCTCTCTCCTCTCTCTCTCTCTCTCTCTCTCTCTCTCTCTCTCTCTCTCTCTAAATGTAATTTTCCCGAAAAGTGTTTATTGTGTATATCAACGTTGTTTGCACGCCCAAATCATTCAATAAGAGCATATTTTAAGATACCTATACATATATAATATATTCACTAACATATTAATATACATCATGAGCGTTATAATGTGATGACTATGGGGGGGGGGGGGGGGGGGGGGGGGCGGCTGAGTCTCATCAAAAAGCGCCAATTGCAACCTCCAACGGCATCTGCCTTGAGGTTCACCAAAAACCTCCAATTAAACGCACATAGCCGAAATAGAGGGCTAAACATATATCCAGTCCACCCACCAAAATAGCGGGACTCTGCCTTCGAGCTCCCTTGGCTTTGATGCGTATGTACATGTCATAGATGATGAGCGCGACGTGGAAGTAAAAGAACTTACGCAAATTGTTGTTAAGATGTTCAAAAAGAGAGTTGAACACTGCAAAGCGTTTGGCCAACAGTCCGATAATCTGAGAAAACGAGAATATTCAACTGAATGGATGGATGGATGGACGGACGGATGGATTGTTGGATGGTTGGATGGATGGATGGATAGATGGATAGTTGGATGGATGGGAGGATGATGGATGGATGGATGGATGGGTAGGTGGGTGGGTGGATGGATGGATGTTGGGTGGATGGATGGATGGATGGATGGATGGATGGATGGATGGATAGGTGTGGTGGGTGGTGGATGGGTGGATTGGTGAATAGGTGCATGATTGGATGGAAGGATGGGTGGGTGGGTAGTGGGTGGATTGGTTGAGCGGGTCGATGTGTGGATGGATGGGTGGGTGAATTACTGTATGGATGGATGGTGGATGGTTACAGAACAAAGAGGAACAGGAATAGGCAAAATAGGCACTGATTTTATATTTACACAATTGAACGCAGGGGACTATACGTGATAAGTGGAGACCCTGCTGGCTACTTTAGCTGCACGATCGCTAATTGAGTACGCCGCCGAGCTCGAATACTGCACATGCACGCCGAGTTGCTAGAAATAATGTATTAAAACCTTATTTATTTGCATAAGACGCATACCGCAGTACCAACTAACGTAACTGAATGATACGAATGGACTTGACACAGTAGAGTTTCGATGATTGGTTAACACCGTAGTAAAGCATGCAGCGCCGCCCGGTGAAAAACAACTACATCTATATATAGACTACATCCTCCTTCGTTACGGCTTCATTGTGTTTACTCTCGACGTACATTTTTTATCTTTTTATCCACACGTAGTATTTGTGCAGCAACTTCTTCACTTAACATTTCTACTCATCCGGTCTTAACTGTGCCAAAGTCCACTCCCAGACAGCATTAAAATTAGGTACGTACGGCATCTTTGAAAACACGTACATTCGTTTGTTTAATTTAACCGTGTCTTTGTATGCCCTAACGGGGGGGACGAGTTGTGTAGTTTCTGAACAGGTCGACGTATTCGACGTCCTCCAAGCGAGCCGGCAACAACGCGGTCATGTACACTTCCTCAAGCCAGAAGAACGCCGTCGTCGGCACCGCCCTCCGAGCATCCTCCTCGCCATAACACGTGACATCAAATAACCAATCGCGTCGCAGTATTGCGGGAAGTGCGTCATCCCCGGAAACTCGGTGTAGCCGAGACACCAGACGTCGCCGCTGCACTTGCGAGGATCGCGTCGTATGAGACGCGAGTGCTTCGGCCACAGTGGGCAGGCGATCAGACGATTGGATCTCCCGTGTTCCCTGATGATATCCCTCAGCCAGAAGATGTCAACGAACGTGTCATCTTCGACTTCAGGATGTATTGGGCCTTGGCGCAGTACGTGGCAACCCACTTGAGCGCCAGTCTCGCCTTCGTCGGGCCGCTGTACTCGTCGTCGGTGAAGTTGCCCTGCACGATGTCGCGGTGGCGAGCGAACTCGGCCGCCACTTCACGCTTCACGGCGGGGTGTCCAGGCGTGCCCATGACGAACATAACCCGGACGTCAAGCTTTTTAAACAACCTCTCGTTGGCCATGTCCTGCGCTGTACCATTCTTTTCTCGCCCCTGTGCGGTTGGGTGTGCACATAGACCAACAACGTCACTCCCTGTTTTTCGTCGCAGCGTTTCGGGTCGTGCAGCACTATTTCCGTATCCGGTTGGATCACGTCTGACGTCACCTTCTTCTTCTCGGACCAAGTCCTCTTGCGCGTCCAGAAACTTCATGAGGCTTTTGATGTTGAGAGTCAGCTTGAGGGTCCAGGTTGTTGCCCGATCCTCCTAGAGGGTTCACCGCCGCAACCATGTCACTAGGAAACGTGTCGTGTACTGTAAGAACGTCTTGGTGTTCGTTATCCGGGAGATGCGGGGGTGAGATGGAAGACGAAGTAAACACACACGATGATTGCGATGAGTTGTTGCAGACGGCGCGGGTACCCGCAGAAACACACTGCTATCGTCATGTCGACACAATATACTGAAACATTATTTGTTATGCTATACACCATTAACGAGAGAGACAGAGAGAGAGAGAGAGGAGATAAAGAGAGGAGATGTATATATAAAGAGAGAGAGTAGAGGAGTGGTGAGAAAGCGAGGAGAGGAGGAGAGGAGAAGATAAAGATATATATATATAAAGAGGGAGAGAGAGATACAGGAGAGAGAGCGAGAGAGAGAGGAGAGAGAGAGAGAGAGAGAGAGAGAGAGAGAGAGAGAGAGAGAGAGAGAGAGAGAGAGAGAGAGAGAGAGAGAGAGAGAGAGAGAGAGAGAGAGAGAGAGAGAGAGAGAGAGAGAGAGAGAGAGAGAGAGAGAGAGAGAGAGAGTGTGTGTGTGTGTGTGTGTGTGTGTGTGTGTGTGTGTGTGTGTGTGTGTGTGTGTGTGTGTGTGTGTGTGTGTGTGTGTGTGTGTGTGTGTGTGTGTGTGTGTGTGTGTGTGTGTGTGTGTGTGTGTGTGTGTGTGTGTGTGTGTGTGTGTGTGTGTGTGTGTGTAATATATAAACCTAGGTATATATATATTGAGTGAGTGAGTGAGTAAATGATTGAGTGAGTGAGTGAGTGAGTGAGTGAGAGAGAGGGAGGGAGAGAGAGGGAGAGAGAGAGGGGAGAGATAGAGAGAAGAGAGAGAGAGAGATTGAGTGAGTGAGTGAGTGAGTGAGTGAGTGAGTGAGTGAGTGAGTGAGTGAGTGAGTGAGTGAGTGAGTGAGTGGGAAAGCAGAGTGTGAGAGAAAATAGAGAGAGGGGGGAAAGCGAGAGAGAGGGAGAGGAGAGACAGAGAGAGAGAGAGAGGGGGGGGGGGGGGGGAGGGAGAAAGAAATAACGTTCTCCATAATCTATTGTTTAAATATTAAAGATCAAGACTCCAAAGCAATTATATTGTTTGTGTTCGTCTTTCTATTATTTGAAAAGTTATAATGCCATTCAATATAGTGAATTATAACAATATTTATTTTTAAATGTAATTGAAGGACAGTGTATATTGCAACTATTAAGATGTACATTTTCAGAAAGGACATGATTCAAACAAATTTATCGCCCCGGCGAGCAGTGTTCCGGGTGATATTTCTACAGATTGGGAGGTTAAACAAAAAAGCCAAATGTACAGAACAACCAGCCAAAGAAAATTCGCGAATATTCTGCCGTCGTGAACTCGCAACGGATTTTTTTTGTCAGTTGATAATGAATGACATTTGGAAATATAGACATGTATGTTTATACGATTTATAGCAATGTTGTCGTACGACAATAAATAACGACATGCGAAAGCTATTAGATACGACCGGTTAAGTAATATGAAACCATCGTATCGGTCGTTTTGTTGGTGAACGTGTGGACATTACACAAAATATGTTATTTGTAGTTTCTAAATGGGCCACGATAATGCTTGTTTAATGATTAACTGCTAACCATTTACACGACGTTGCCGTCACATATATCACCATATACTTGGCGTTTTGTCGCACCTACCGAAGTCTGCCACCCAACATCGGACCGACGTCGTATTGTGATCCCTGTCCGCGTCGCGACGAGCTCCTACGTGGCGTTCTATCGACTAGCAACGGGTGAAAGACGTCGATACGTTAAAAGTTTATCATACACCGACAGTGTATACACGTTCACTACGAGTTGACGGTACCAGACCGCGGGAAGAGCTTGACGTTGTTCCGTCCAGTAGGCGCCCAGTCTTGGTCCAGAGGAGTCACCGCCACGGGCTGACATGCGTGGCTGAACGACACGCGTGGCTGCACACGATCATTGTCGAATCGCGGATTGTCACGCTTCACTGGCACGATTAATGTTGCGTAAAGAGCTGTTTCGCGTTAGTGTAACATGGTAAGGATAAGTGTAGGGCCTACTTGTAATCGGTGCGAAGGTGGCCGGAGGAGATATATATGGCTAAAAACGACATCTGCTGATTGTGAAATATTCCATTCTAAAATGTGTAGCAACAGTCCTCTCATTTGGAGCATGAACAGTATTGGAATGTCTATGATAATTGCGTTGAAGCTGCGCAACACTTTCGGTCACGTGTCAAACTCAGTAATTGTTGTCCTCTAAGTAAGAGTAAATTATGGCTATGGCATGTTCCTTGCGAAACAAACTCACACACAAACACACACATACGCACGCACACACACCACACACAAACACTAATGCATAGATACAAATGTATGATAAACGGCAGAAATGCAAAGTCGAAGAAAGAGTGGCGCTGCTATTGTTTTTAACTTTTTGTTCTAGTGCAGTGTGTGTCCCTATCGGTCTCTGTCTGTGTCTCTTCTCCACCCTACTGTCTGCGTTACTCTCCCTTTTTCTCTCCTCTCCATCTCTCCATGCCTCTATCCCTAAGTCTCCTCCTATCTTCTCTGTTTGTCCCTTTCTCATTCCCTCCTCCTATCCCTCTCTCCCCACCTCCATCCATCGCTTACACGTTCTTTCTGTCTGTGTCTCTACCCCCCTCTCTCTCTGTCTGTCTGCCTCTCAGTCTCCCTCACTCTCCATCTCTATCTCCCCTCCCTCCTTCTCTCTCTCTCTCTACAATGTACATGTAATTGGGTGCATTTGACATGAATGACAAGGCTATTCATATACATGGAAACTGCTTTGTCCATGGACAATGTCATGGTGCAGTCTGATTCCAAAGATAAATGTATTTAACTGCAATATTTGATTTTTGTGAATTTGGCAACTCTAACATTGTTTCGGGTTTATTAAACACAATTTGGCACACAGTTTTCTTCTTGTTGTACAGCGTATTAATAACACGTAGTAGTTTTAATAAAATGTCTGCCTCAGGTTAATTCCATGATAAAACATAGATATTTAACACAATATTACAGAGAAACAACACTGTTGAGAGTGAGACAGAATGGCAGAGAACTTGACAGATGGAGACGACAGATAGAGAGTGCGAAACACTAAGTGTTGCACCCCACAAGATATCAAAGGTGGACGAAAAACACAGAAACAACAAAGGATCATATTCTTCACAAGTATATTAATTTTTACTTCAATCACAAGACATGGCGCTGGAAGATCAGTGATGCCCCACACACAGGTACATTCGTCTGATATTTCCGATACACTCCACATTACTCATTCCGTGACATTCTGCGAGGCATCAGTCATCCATATAAAAGACCATAGGTTCTGTGTGAGCAATACCACTCTCTTTGTATATTGCACAAATTTACAAAACTTCACTTCTTCCTCTGTCCTCCCCTTTGCCTTTTAGCCCTCTTTTCCCCAGTCTCCTTCTTCCCCACTGAAACGACATCATCCAGTTTCCTTTTCCCTTCTGCAACGTTTCCTGACTTCTGTTTTTCCTTCTTGAACGTTGCCTCTTTGCTGATTGGGTCAATGATGGTGCCGAGACGAGTGATGACTTTCGGCTTGATGAGCTCGTGGTAGGCAGTCTCAGGGTTCCACGTCTTGCCAATAGGTTGTCGCACGCTGCTCTCAAACTGGTGCACACTCGAGAATGGGAATGGAAGATGGCTTACCTGCAGTGCAAACAAATGTTCGATGAATACATGCTTACTTTTTATTTCTGGTGTAATCCATACAATGCACACAAGAAATGCGAATACAAATGTAAATTTGCTCAGTATTATTTTTGATTTATGTAGCATATTTATAGAAAATTGTAAAGGCCTGAGAAATTTTTTGGATGGGGTATTATATAAGAAATTTATTATTGTTTCAGTAGATATGTAAACAATTGATCTACAATCAAAGGGATTACAAATCATCACAGAACTCAGAATCAATTTATTTGATGTATAAATACGATACATATACAATTAATAAAGTAAGTAATAGGTAAGGTTGGAAGACTCCCATTAAGATATATAATATCGCTAGCACAGGAGCCACCCCATAAATAAAAACAACAACAAAATTTACATGACACAAATCAGAATAGCATATGACTTGTTTTTATAGTTGATAATTATTCAATGTATCAACATCCATAAATAATACAAGGACTGATTAAACCCGGATTAAACGTTTGTTTAAACACATGTTGAGCTAGGATACTATCTAATTTATACAAAAACGCAATAAATCCCCATGAAACCATGTGCACAAAAGAGCGTTTGTTTTCAAAACACAATAAGCATCATCCATCTTTTTTTTAATCAAAAAGTGATATATTTATGTTCAACCAATCCATGAACAATTTTATAATAAATTCTACGAGCAGCCCTTGTTTTTTTGCTCCAAGGGTTCATGTAAGTTAGTCGAACTAATGATGAAGTCTGTCATTGACTGCTCGGTGTCGCCACCTGCTGGCAGAGATAAACTGACCTGGTGTCGCCACCTACTGGCAGATAGACTGACCCAGTGTCGCCACCTATTGGCAGAGAGACTGACCTGGTGTCGTTGTCGCGCTTACATTTATTCGGGCGTTAAATTTTATCCAGGTGATGTTTATGTGCATAATGTAAGACATAATATGTGGCACTAGTAGATCACATAGTGATAAATAATATCCAGTAGTTAAATATGTTTCGTTTGTTGTCGTAATACAAGCGTTATAGTTAGAGTACATAATTATATTTGCTATTTCAGATTTGTGACCAAGTATAAGAGTAAGTCACGTGACGTGTGTGTGGAGAGGAAACTGTTTTACGACAGAAATTGTTTATGTCTGTGGGAAGAAAACATTTTTAAATTTATGTATATATATAGACATATATATAAATATATATATATACATATATATATATATAAACATACATAACGCCCAAATAAATGAAAATGCGACAGTCGTAGCTGGTGCTAAATACATTTCCCTAGATATGCGCACGCGCAGAAACATCACCCGGATATAATTTAACGCCCAGATAAATGTAAGCGTGACATCGTCACCTACTGGCTGACACTGACCTAGTGGCACCACCTAGTGGCTGAAGACACTGACCTTGTGGCACCACCTACTGGCTGAGGACACTGACCTGGTGCTTAGAGACAGAGGTGTCCTTTGTCTCACTGATGATGACATTATGGAGACCAGCGTCCTTCCTTGGTGGTGCTGTCGGCGCCTTGATGATGAACCTACAAACACAACACTCGTTGAATATTATCACAAAGTACTCTATATTATGCACTGGCACAGTGCCAATAATGGTGCTTCTGGCTCTTTGATTTGCCTGTAGCATGCATTTTTTCATGGATTTCATCAAATATATGACAGAAGCTATATGAACAACTGCATTACATAGAACAACCACTTACATGTTATGTTGGTAACTATACTAACAAACATTTTTGTTTGTCATAAAAAAGTGCCTTAAAATTTATTTTTGTCATAAAAAATATTGCACAATTCTACCAATGGAACTCAATACACAACATTTTGTGTGTGTTACCAACATTACAATGCCCGGACCAGTATCTGTGTCACTGTGGCACTTTGAACTAAGACAGCAAGATGACTTTGGCCAAAACTGGACTTTGCACGTTTAATTTCTTGACAGACAGGAGAAGAGGAAGACCGTGACTGAGATGGGAGAACTGCGTGATGAGAAATGTAGCAGTACTGGGAGGGGAGTGGAGGACAAGAGATTTAGTGGGACTGAGAGGGGAGTGGAGGACAAGAGATTTAGTGGGACTGGGAGGGGAGTGGAGGACAAGAGATTTAGTGGGACTGGGAGGGGAGTGGAGGACAAGAGATGTAACGGAACTCAGAGGGGAGTGGAGGACAAGAGATTTAGTGGGACTGGGAGGGGAGTGGAGGACAAGAGATGTAACGGAACTCAGAGGGGAGTGGAGGACAAGAGATTTAGTGGGACTGGGAGGGGAGTGAGGGACAAGAGATTTAGTGGGACTGGGAGGGGAGTGAGGGACAAGAGATTTAGTGGGATTGGGAGGGGAGTGGAGGACAAGAGATTTAGTGGGACTGGGATGGGAGTGGAGGACAAGGGATTTAGTGGGACTGAGAGGGGAATGGAGGACAAGAGATTTAGTGGGACTGGGAGGGGAGTGGAGGACAAGAGATTTAGCGGGACTGGGAGGGGAGTGGAGGACAAGAGATTTAGCGGGACTGGGAGGGGAGTGGAGGACAAGAGATTTGGCAGGACTGGGAGGGGAGTGGAGGACAAGAGATTTGGCGGGAATGGGAAGGGAGTGGAGGACAAGAGATTTGGCGGGACTGGGAGGGGAGTGGAGGACAAGAGATGTAGCGGGACTGGGAGGGGAGTGGAGGACAAGAGATGTAGCGGGACTGGGAGGGGAGTGGAGGACAAGAGATGTAGCGGGACTGGGAGGGGAATGGAGGACAAGAGATGTAGCGGGAGGGGAGTGGAGGACAAGAGATGTAGCGGGACTGGGAGGGGAGTGGAGGACAAGAGATGTAGCGGGACTGGGAGGGGAGTGGAGGACAAGAGATGTAGCGGGACTGGGAGGGGAGTGGAGGACAAGAGATGTAGCGGGACTGGGAGGAGAGTGGATGACAAGAGATGTAGTGGGACTGGGAGGGGAGTGGAGGACAAGAGATTTAGTGGGACTGGGAGGGGAGTGGATGACAAGAGATGTAGTGGGACTGGGAGGGGAGTGGAGGACAAGAGATGTAGCGGGACTGGGAGGAGAGTGGATGACAAGAGATGTAGTGGGACTGGGAGTGGAGTGGAGGACAAGAGATGTAACGGAACTGGGAGGAGAGTGGAGAACAAGAGATGTAGGGGGACTGGGAAGGGAATGGAGGACAAGAGATTACGTGGGACTGGGAGGGGAGTGGAGGACAAGAGATTTAGTGGGACTGGGAGGGGAGTGGAGGACAAGAGATTTAGCGGAACTGGGAGGGGAGTGGAGGACAAGAGATTTGGCGGGACTGAGAAGGGAGTGGAGGACAAGAGATTTAGTGGGACTGGGAGTGGAGTGGAGGACAAGAGATGTAATGGGACTGGGAGGAGAGTGGAGGACAAAAGATGTAATGGGACTGGGAGGGGAGGACAAGAGATGTAGCGGGACTGGGAGGGGAGTGTAGGACAAGAAATATAACAGGAGTGGAGATGGGTGGTGGAGAGGGCATGGCATAAGGATGGGAAAAAGAAACAAAATTAAAAACACGTATGTAGCCCTGGAATACAGGGACAAAAAGCACACCAACACACACAATCACGCCAACACTTACCTCCTATTCTTCCTCTTGGAGGGCACGACCCCCGCTCCAGCCCAAGAACCCCAGCCGGGCAGGGTCAGATCAATATCCTTCGGCTTATCCCGTTCCGCAGTCGATTTCTTTTCTTGCCGGAACTCCTCGATGACATCATCAGAGGCGAATGCCTGGGCAATTGTCATCCTCTGGTCCTCCTCTGTCGCAAAACCTTCCTCGCTGTTGCTTGTCACAAGATCTGGTGCCTTCGATCGTGTCAACGTTTTCTCAACCGTGAAGAATTTTTTCGGGTCGACGTCCACCGAGACGTGTTTATGTTTGTTCTCAGCAGCCAAATCAACTTTGTCAGTTTTCTTGGGGGCTTTGCTGGAGGTCAATTCCACTTCATCGTCGGTGAGATCACCCTCAAAATCCTCCTGTGCCGTTCTGCGAGTCAGAGACATTCTGATAAAGTCCTCATCATTATCTGGCTGGACGAAGTCGCTAAGGTCATGAACTATGGTTTGTTTACTCTTGTTGTCTGGGCCGTCCCTCTCCTTACGAGCCTTCCGTTTCTTATTTTTATTAGGGTTCTTCGTAGCTGGTTTTGCTTGTGTTTTCTCTTTATTTTGCTTCTTCTTCTCCACAGCGCTGAATATTTCCTCAATGTCTTCATTTGGTTCATCATCATCAGAAGATTCAACGTTTTCCTCTGCTTCTTTTCCTGCCTCTTCACTGGCGTCTGTCTCTGCTACATCTGGCTGTGCTGTGTCCTCGGACAAGTTTCTAGATTTGTATTCACTGCTGGCTACTGTCGCCAGAGCAGTCTTCCTAAGCTTCATCTTGGCATCCATCCATGGGTTCTGTTCTGTTGTCGTTGTACTCGAGGGAACGACCTCTGCAGTGTCAGCAATGACCACCTCAAGGTCATTGTCACTGCTGTCTTCGCTGGCGTCAGGATTTGTGCGTTTCTGTGACAATTCCCGACTTTTCTGCAGCATCTCCTGGACCGACTGTCGACTCTGAAGGGAGGTAAAATGTGGATGTTTATTTAAACTAAAACATTAATTCATTAGGCCTGCTAAATTTAGTAATGAATCTTTGCCCACCAGTTTGTTACATAATAATTATATTGTTAATATTTATAGTATGCAGCCAGTTGTTAGTTTTAATTAAAACTGAATATTATTCGATCGGAATCGAGGCCAGCCTCTCCCCTGACAGACAGGAAAACAAGAGAACAACTACTTATTTTCTTATCTAAACTTACCTTGTCGTCGTATTTCCCGTAGATCATCTGCTGTTTCATGAACTTGGAGCCCCCGCGATGTTTCAGACTCATGCGTTCCTGCAAACAAAATGAGGTACACACTGTTTCTTTGTGTAATTGTATAATTAAGATTTGGTACTTTTAAGTTAAGGTGCTTCAATTTTCATTTAGAAGAATAAACTTCCACATTAGTTTTGCAGATCACGTATGAAGCAGAAACAATTTCACTCAAACACAATTTACTGTAATTTATTGTAACTCTTTACAACAAGTGCTTTTAAATAAAGCAAGATTCTTTTCAGAGAAAAAATGAAGAGTGCATTGAGTAAAGAACACAATGATTAAACACAAGACACAATTCCTTCTATGTATCGTATCACCACACCTACCAGGTGCTTTGATACTGCACACTGAAGAAACAGTCAAAATGGTACTGTGGCGCCACCAGGTGAATGGCACAGACACCAGCTGCCCCTGGTGGACAGAGCAGCACCAATGACTTACCTGCATCCTGACCCTCTCCGTCTGCTCCAGTCTCTCTGTGTATGCCTCAGGGTCAGTCCCCTTCAACTCGTCCAGCGCCTTCTGTTCACCCTTCAGTCGCTCCTTACGAAGCACACGGTGGAATCTGATGGGATATAAGCAAAAACGACAATGGTTAACCAAATATTTTCTTCACACTTAATGAAGGCAGTAGAACCAGAGGGCACAACGCAGCATTAATTACGGAACAGTGTAGGTTGGATATGAGAAAGTACTCATCCTCAAAGAAGACAATAAATGACTGGAACAAATTATCTGATGACTGTGTTAATGCTAGCATTGTAACCACGTTAAAAATGAAACTGCCAGCTATCTGACGAGGGCGGGTTATACACGTAGGTGGACAATTATTGGATCCTTGATAAGCTAAAGGCTTCTTTGTTCGCATGATGTCTGGAACTTGTAGCTTTGGATAGAATTCTTTTTAAAACACGGATTAACTGACACAGCGGATGCCGTCAGAGTGATGGGAAGGAGAAGAGGACGACCATGACTGGGACGGGAGAAGAGATGGGGGATTAGGACAGGAGTGAAGGAGGAGAGTTGGGTGATGTGAAATGAAGTCAGTGACGGAACGGTAAAAATAAAACAGTTTTGGGCCAGTATCAAGGAACTCAGAATCAATTTATTTGACCTCTAAATACAATAAATATACAATGAATAACATAAGTAATAGATAAGGTCGAGAGACTCTCATTAAGCTATATAATATCGCTAGCATACGAGCCACCCCTAGGAGAGTCTCAGGAACAAAGAAACCAATCCTCGACGTGGTAGAAACTACACTTTGATATAACATTATCAGTTGACCTATATTGAGCTGCACCTAGTGGCTGCACCTATTAAGGTTCTGCGTTTCAATGTTGAATTTTTGTAGTTTTAGACGTTTTACAGTACTGTAACTTTACGGACAGTTTTATGAATGTACAAAGTCTCTACTCGACTGCTGGTTCAGCAAGTGTTTATGACTTCTTAAACGTTTTGACTACATTTCCTGTGATACTGTCACACTGATTCAGTCAGCCGTGACTGCTGCAGCCAGAACAACGTGTCGTCCATGCATGACCACATGACACTACAGCATTCGATGCCCAACCACAAGTTCAATCGCTCGTTGTTTCTAAGCGCCGCCTCTGCAGCCGCATCTCGTAGGCAACCGGGCTGCAATGCCGTGATTGACTAGTGTCCTCCAAGTATTGGTGTGTGCTACTACACAGCATGATCAGGTACACTGCCAATTGCTTCGCCATTCCTGTGCTTCACGCGTGAACGCCAATACTTGGAGGACACTAGTCAATCACGGCATTGCAGCCCGGTTGCCTACGAGATGCGGCTGCAGAGGCGGCGCTTAGAAACAACGAGCGATTGAACTTGTGGTTGGGCATCGACCATACCACGGCCGGCCATGCACACGCCGTTGTGACAACAATTTAAGACACATACGCACAGAACAATGGGACTCGCCCACTCCACACAGTACTCCTTCGGTCAATGGGGCTCTGCGAAATGCTCGACACAACGCCAGATCCCCTGTCATTTTGGGCCTCGTCAACGCCTGTTCCATTCGCAATAAAACATACGTTTTTATTGACCACATAATTGACGCCAACTTTGATCTCGTGGCAGTTACCGAGACATGGCTCATCCCGGGCGATAATGACACAAAATCAGTGAAAGATTTAACACCGTTCGGCTCCAATTTCGTGCATGCGCCCAGAAAGAACCGGCGAGGGGGTGGCATTGGCTTCTTATACAGATCGATCTTTAAAGTTACCGTCAACAACAAACAGCCGATACAATCATTCGAATTTATGGACATTGATGTCGCGTCGCCCGCTAGCTTCATCAAGCTGATCATTATATATTGCTCACCTTGGTCAAGCAAAAACAAACTCTCTCTTGCTGAGTTTGCATCCTTCGTTCCATGATGTCGTGCCGTTTCGCGATGATTGGAGACTTCAATATTCACTCGGACAGACCGTCCGACTGCACTGTGAAGCATTTCATTGAGATAACTGACGCCGTTAACGTAATCCAACATGTTCGTGAGCCTACACACATCGATGGCCACACTATCGACCTCATCCTTACATGGGCTGAGAATCATGGAATTGTTTCCACGAAAACTTCGTCGCTTTTCTCTGATCATTTTTGGATCGAATGCGTTATTGATATCTTAAAGCCAACTGTCCCTATGAAACAAATAATGTATCGGAAATATACGAGCATCAACAAGGTGACATTGCAGCGTCAACACTGGTTGCAATGCCCTCTGCCAGCGACGCAGATGAACTTATCACTGTATACAACACCGTGTTGTTCGACCTCGTCCAGAAACACGCACCCTTATTGTCACGTCATGTAGCTGTCCGCCCACTGGTGCCTTGGTACAACGAGAAGCTGGCCGACGCCAAGAGAACACGCCGAAAACTCGAACGAAAATGGCGACGCACATCCCTTACTGTACATTGCGATATATACAAGGCACAATGTGCATACGTCAAGAAACTAATCAAGACTGTAAAATCGGACTACTTTGCATTCGAACTACCCCGCCGCCACACCTAGCCCAGATGTCGAGAAGTGGCAAACCTCCAGTGTACCACGATTACACACGTTCGCGACAGCGTCGACATCTGATATTCGCAGTCTCATCACCAAGTCGCCAACGACATCTTGCGCGCTTGACCCATTGCCAACTTGGCTACTTAAAGATGTTTCGGACGGATTAGCACCAATTCTGACGCAACTGATTAACACATCCATCACACATGGTGTCGTCCCTCGTTGCCTAAAACATGCTGACGTCACCCCATTACTAAAGAAGCCTAATCTAGATGCTGACAACTTGTCACACTACAGACCCGTCTCGAATCTCCCTTTTGTCTCCAAGTTGCTCGAGAGACAGGTCGCACGTTGCCTACTCGATCACGCAACTGTGAACGACCTACTCGACCGGAACCAGTCGGCCTATCGACCGTACCACTCAACTGAAACTGCTCTAGTGCTTGTACAGAATGACATTCTTCAGGCATTAGACCGGCGGTACGGGGTGATACTCGTACTACTCGATATGTCTGCCGCATTCGACACCGTCGACCACAACATCCTGATCTCGCATCTAGAAAAACGCATTGGTGTGTCTGGCTCTGCGCTAGAATGGGTCCGCTCATATTTGACCGATCGAACACAATCCGTGAAAATACAAGGCTGTGCTTCTGACCATTCAAATATCGCTTTCGGTGTTCCCCAAGGCTCAGCATTGGGGCCATTGCTTTTCACCATCTACACGTCCCCAATCGTCGATATCATCAAACAACACAACTTGAACTATCACATGTACGCAGACAACACGCAGCTGTACATCAAATTTGACATCACTGATGAAATTGACAGACTGTCATCGCTGCATACAATCGAACACTGCATCAACGACGTCTGCGCATGGATGAACACCAATTTGTTGAAAGTCAATGAGGACAAAACAGTTGCGCTCGTCTTGGCATCACGCACCAACCAGAAGAAACACAACATCACAACGATAAAGATCGGCGACTGTGACATCACTCCTAGTCGGAGTGCCTACAACATCGGCGTTGTGTTCGACGTTGAAATGTCGATGTTACGCCATGTGCAACACATATGTCGTGCTGCATACTTTCACCTGCGTAACATTGCTTCCATACGATTGTGTCTATCATAGAAATCAGCGGCTCGAATGATACATTCACTGGTCATTTCGAGACTCGACTACGGGAACGCTTTGCTGTGTTCGGCATCCCAGATGTCCTTATCTCGAAACTGCAGGGAGTGCAGAACTCAGCAGCTCGATTGGTAGTCCGCTGCAACAGGCGAGAGCATATCACCCCGGTACTAAAGAAGATCCATTGGCTTCCGGCGAAGCAGCGAATCGTGTATAAAATATTGCTGCTTTCATTCCAAACGCAACATGGCATTGCCCCATCGTACATCACCGACTTGCTCGACGCGTACCGACCATCACGTGCGCTACGTTCTTCCGACAACAACGACCTGCGTGTGCCGCCATCCAACAGCAGATACGGCGATTGCTCCTTCTCAGTTTCGGCCCCACGGATGTGGAACACTCTTCCGTTATAATTCAAGACAGTCACAGCGCTAGCCACATTCAAACGACTTTTAAAAACCCACCTCTTCCGTGTAGCATTCCATGTTTAGTTTAGTCTGTGATCTCGTACATGACATAGTGTTTTTAAATAACTTATTTCATTTAACTAACTTATTTCTTTTATGCCTTATGATGCACATATTATGTCACGTTTTAATCAATGCTATATCCTTTTACCACCTGATTTTATTGCCTATGCATTATGCATCACGGTTTTAGCAATTTATTTATTTATTTTTATTATCATCTATTTAACTAGCTTGTTTTAATATTCGTGTATTAATCTATTTTAGTGCCTCTAAATGGACTTTTGTCTAGAATTATGGCGCTCTACAAGTGGACATTATTATAGTGTCCTCCGTTACAATATTGACTGGCCACTCTCCAAATGCAATCAAATTTCTTGGCATGGAAATCAGCTATAACATGTGGCCAGTAGCTACCCTAATATCATCAGTGTGAAACACTGTCCTCAATAGCAGCCACCACTTTGGATTTTCCAAAATATATTCAATGGTTTAGGGCGACCGAGTTATACACCAGCGACATCTAGTGGATACAGTTCATATGGTCTACTAAATTTCTGAATTCTTCACTCCTCATTGCGTCAATATCCCTATAATTAGGCACTTTACTCTGCCTCAATAGATGGGGACTACTGACAGTTTTAGTGAAAGATAAACTGCCACCAATGGGGACAGAAATGAAACATGGTAACTGAGATAATGATACCATTCTGTTCCAGAAATGTATAGCAAACCATAAAATGTAAAGTTTCCTCAAGTCTTACTGTTACTGACAATACATTGTATGACAAAACAATCCAATGTGTGAAAATAAGAACTTTATAAAAAAGTAAACTTTGGAGCATAATTCATTTGCTCAATATTTACACACCTCCATAAACTTGGTGATGTAATTAATAGTACAGACATTGTACAAACCTCTTGCTTTTGATCTTCTTCTGTCTTTTTGCCTTTGCTTCTTTGTACGACAATAAAACTCGATACTTCTGCAGTTCAGCCCGTCTCTCCCGAGCCTAAAAACACAACAACCTAGATAAGAGGAACTTTGAGGAACATTAATCAAGATGAAAATTGGCAAGTTACATTAAGCAAACATATGTCATTGTTGATATGTAATGGGCCAGTGTTACTCAACTTAATGTTCTATTTCATATGTTATGCATGGATAGATTAAACTACAATTTTAACTGGTTTTTAAGAACGTGTATGTACAAGATGAACACTATTTACTTATTTGATTGTACTTCTGCCATATGTGTCACTTTGGCATTTGATGTTATTTGATAAATTATACTGTTGCAAAATTACAAGCTGCCAGACGCGGCCAGCAGAATAATAAACAGTCACTTTTTTGTCTTTTGGCCATTTATCTTAAAACTGCATATTATGTTAAAAAGGTTTACATGATGTTGAGGAAAGTGGTACATAATGTTGGTTCACTGGAAATTTGTATTTAAAAAATTGACGAGCTCAGAATGCAACTTTAATTTATGACTTCTCATAGATTGACGAAAGAATGTGTCACACCTCTTCGATGCTCATGGCCTTCAGGGCCCGTCTCTCAGCTTGTGTCAACTCACTTCCTCCGGTCAACACGTTGGAGCTCCCTCGCAACAGAGCTGCCACCTCCTTCTCCAGCGAAGTGTGGGGCTGCAAGGGTTAAAGTCCAATGTATTAGGTGGCAAGGGTTAAAACTCAGTGTATGTAAATAAAGGTTCCTTCTCCAGCGACATGTGGGGCTGCAAGAGTTAACATTCAACGTATGAGGCACCAAGGGTTAACGTTCAATGCATATCAAATATAAATTCTTTCTCCAGCGATGTGTGGGGCTGCAATGGTTAAAGTCCAATGTATGAGGCAAGGGTTAACTTTCAATGTCCATAAATTAAAGCTTCCTTATTCAGTGATGTGTGGGACTGCAAGGGTTAATGTCTAATGTATGAGGTGGCAAGGGTTACCTTTCAATGTATATAAAATATAATTCGGGGTAGCGACAGGTCAAAACCATTATACTTACGCTGTCACCAACATCAGCTAACACTCTCTATCTAACCTACTCAACTGTACAATGATCAATTATAGACGGGGGGGGGGGGGGGAGGGTAGCGACCGACCAAAACATCACACTGCTGTCATCGACATCGCCTACACTCTAGTGACTGTATGATAGGCTGTCAATTATACACTAAACCGACCAAAACATCACACTGCTGTCATCGACATCGCCTACACTCTAGTGACTGTATGATAGGCTGTCAATTATACACTAAACTCCTCAATAAATACACTAACTTAGTCTTAGTACAGTTAGTTGGCCTAACACTACAAGTACAACACTCACTAAATTTTTGCATTACACGTTTCTTTTCGGTTGGCGGTGGCATCTTTTCGCTGTCATCCATCATTTCGTGCAGCGTGACTTCGTTTTGTTTGATCGCGGAAATGGCAATTTGTCATAACGTTGTTTCCTATTGGTTAGATTACGACCAGACTCAGCGAATTAAAAGCCATGTCACAACATGCTGCATACATATGCTGCCACCTGTTGAATATAGTGGAAACTAAATTTTAGTGATTGGCAAACATGGTGACAGTCCGTAATATTTTCATCCCTCGCCGTGATACCGTAATTTGAGGTGACTTTCCGGAATGATTCCGGACAATCCGGAATGGTAGGCAGGTCTGCATTACCCCTCAAGAATGGCAAAAAGTGTCAACTAACTTGAAGTCTGCAACCTTGTAAGCAATCAGAGGAAATATAGCCGGTGCCTGGAAGGGTGGGAATTGGGGCAAGTTATTGACATTGCCTGATCAGAGTAGAACTCACAGTTAACTGTGTTTTGATGTGTTAAGTAGCAACAATTGTTTCCGTGAACTTGGAGCTGATCTTCCAAGCTATAAAAAGAATGAGCCTTGGTGTGGAAAGTGACAACAGTTATTTCAGTGTAGCAGGAGATGATCTTTCCAGCTATAATCACAACAGTACAGCTGTGGCCTTGGCCAATTATAATGAGCCAGTCAGACCCATAGACATGGAGTAATCAGGGGCCCAGCAGTGAATGTAGGGGACAGTGGGTCCCTGGGCTCCTGCTAAATTCAGACCCTGAGTTATTCTTCGAATTCCTACTAAACATTATTAAAACATCAACTACATGCAAAACGATGTGCAGGTCTTGGAACAATGCAGACAGTCAAGAGATCAAGCAGTCTTGTACATTTCAGTCAAACATTGGGGAACTGCAACATGGATTTTAGATGCGTATTGTGACACTTCCTAAATGTATAAAGGCTGGTAGCTGAGAGAAGGACCAAACAAAGTTGCTCTTATAACTGATCTTTGCCAATGATACATGTCATATTTTTATTTACCTGGAATTTCTTGACAAATTCTGTGGTATTGTTTACATGGATGATAGGCTTCTCCAGTGGGAACTGTAGCTGCAATGCCTGCAACATGAATCATTTGTCGACTGGTAACAACTTGGTATATTTACGCACATACACAAAGGTAATGTAATTATAGCACACACATTAAATCAATCTTGACACAGCTAAAAGCCCGGCCAAATCAGTGACAAGTTAAAATTTTAGATTTTGTGTAAGAGATGTTCAAAACCGAAAATAATAAATATAATTTAATTTGTTTTCAATTTAAAAAAAAATTTATTTTCCACATATTAATGAACAATATATATGCTTCTGTACTGATAATAAAAAGTACTTTTAATGCAATGTAGAATGAGCCCTGTTGATTACAATCACTAAAATGAAGATAATTTGAACATTTTGTTGTAGCATAATTCACAATGTTGCTTTACGGTTACCCCGTTGTATTGGATATCAATGTTAAAGGAAACTCTGATGATGACCATACATTGTATCTAACCAAGCCTGTACCTGTCTATTGGTGTGAACCACCGAGTCCCACTTTGACACTTCCGATGTCGTCTTCTCGTAAGCAACACTTCGTTCGATCTGGAATAGCAACACTCTGTCAGGGAATGTGTAAACCCACGCGCACACACATAATTCTATGGTTACATCTTACATGCCTCGAGTACAAATACATGCACACACACACATAATAATTATTATATATTATGTGTTATCATGTGTACACTTAAACAGTTGTATCACCTTCAGGGAATATCTTAGTATGTCTGAGAATCTTAGTTTTTTTCTCAAATATGCTTCAATTTGTTTAATGTGATAGTGTTTATATTTCTAATGCACACATGTCATACTATGTAATGTACGAAAAGTAAATAAATAATTCTATATCACTATAATTACTATTCCTACTACAATTTTTGAATGTAAATACACATGAACTACATAATTAATTTCTCATTCTTGCATGTGCACTGACTCTCACATCAACAGATTTGTAATACACACAGCAAGTTTTCATCAGCTATTTAAAAAATTAAATAGTAATATACTTTATATGAACATTTCATTTTTATAAAAAAATAAATACTAATATACTTCATATGAAATAATATATCAACTGTCATACATTTCAATCTTGTACCACAGAATATCAACAATACAATTAATTCCAATCTGCAAGTAAACAATTTTTAACATTAAAAACTTGTTAATTAATCGTGAAGGTTTGTTGACTGACCCGTTCTTGCTCTGGCTTTGACAATGGCGTGGACAGTGTCTTCTGGCGTTTCTGGACACGATTCAGTTGTTTCTTCAAGTCACTGTGGGCCGAGGTACTCTTGAGTGCCACCATCAGTTCATGAACCTTCACCTGACCTAGATACGGGGTCACGTGAACACGCAAAAGATAAAGTTGCAAGTAACTAGTGAAACAGAAATATGACACAATAGGAAGTGTGCAAGACATCAGCCAATTGTGGCAATTTGGCAGGTATATTGTCAAATTCTTTAAACTCTAGCAGCCTTATTTCCACATCAAACCATAACATTTACACAGCGTCGCTTCAACAGTAACTGCTGATGACACTGTACACAGGGTGTGACATTTACCGTGGTGTCAGTGGGTTTGTATGTGTCATCTGTTATATGGTGGTTCTATGTTTATAAGCTACATTAATTCCTTTTCACTTGTGTCAATAAATTGGATTTTACAGACTGGTTCACTGCGTGGCTACAAACAGCAAAATGAATCACTTTCTTTAACTACCACACAAATCTTTCAGGATCTAAAATTTCTTAGGAAGTTACCTTCCATTTGTATGCTGTAGTTTACAAAATGCAAGTTATGCAACAAGTACTGATGTTCTCACCTGGTGTTTACAAACTTCATATGAAAACTACACAAAATAAACCAACAGCAATATCATAGGACCCTTACATCTCTCGTGTAGCTACGAAGCCTATGATACTGTAATTAACACTTATAATGTGTCAACCAACCATCAGAAGTAGGCAGGTGAAACTCTGAGACGGTGGCAGGCTCCGTTCGTTGGAGCAGCTGTCGAGCTCTAGAAACAAACAATAACAATTCTGACAACAATCAATTTATGACGATAACTGCTTTCTCATAAAATATTATTAATTACAGAAGTACAATAACAACTTTTCCGAAAACAACAACGCTCTAATAACAATAAGCTTAACAATAACAACTGTGTAACAACAACTGTGTGACAACAACTGTGTAACAATAACTATGTAAAAACAACCGTATAACAACTGTGTAACAATAACTGTCTGACGACTGTGTAACAACAACTGTGTGACAACAACTGTGTGACAACAACTGTGCAACAACAACTGTCTGATGACTGTGTAACAACAACTGTGTAACAACAAATGTCTGACAACAACTGTGTAACAACACGTGTCTGACAACTGTCTGACAACAACTGTGTGACAACAACTCTCTGACAACAACTGTGTAACAACAACTGTCTGACAACAACTGTGTAACAACAACTCTCTGACAACAACTATGTAACAACAACTGTCTGACAACAACTGTGCAACAACAACTGTGTAACAACAACTATCTAACAACAACTGTGTAACAACACCTGTGTAACGACAACTGTTTAAACACAACTGCGTAACGACAACTGCGTAACGACAACTGCGTAACGACAACTGCGTAACGACAACTGTGTAACAACAACTGTCTGACAACAACTGTGTAACAACAATCATGTAACAACAACTGTGTAATAACAACTGTCTGACTACAACTGTGTAACAACAACTGTCTGACAACAAATGTGTGACAACAACTGTATAACAACAACTGTCTGACTACAACTGTGTAACAACAACTGTCTGACAACAACTGTGTAACAACAGTTGTGTAACAACAACCATGTAACAACAACTGTGTAATAACAACTGTCTGACTACAACTGTATAACAACAACTGTCTGACTACAACTGTGTAACAACAACTGTCTGACAACTGTCTGATAACAACTGTGTAACAACAACTTTCTGACAAAAACTGTATAACAACTAGTGTGTGACAACAACTGTCTGACAACAACCATTTCTGTGCATGGGATTTACAAGAAGAAAAAAGGTAATTAGTTCTTATATAGCGCAGCATCCAGTCCTCAGGACTGCTCAAAGCGCTTTACACTTTAGTCCCTGGCAGACCTGTTCAATCGAACACAATCTCAACTTTTCAGGGAAGAATTCAGTCACGCTGCAATTAATGCACGAAGACTACTCGTACACAAATACCCACCACTGTCTATAGCCAGGTACTCATTCATACATACACTGAGTAAACAAACTTGCCCAACATTCGACGACGCTGCACAGGATTCGAACCCGGGTTCTCTCAGTCGAGAATCCGAAGCTCAAGCCGCTGTGCTAATGTGCTGCACACAAACTGTGTGAAAACCATGTGACAAAACAAGTATGTGACAATAAAAAATTGATGACAATAACAATTACGTGACAACAATAACATATTATATCTATATGCCCTAAACATCTGATGTATATGTAGCAACTGACCTCTTTTTGTCGTCGAGAGCTCCGATCGATGCCAGCAGCTTATTATGGGTTCTGTCATCATCAGCAATCTGGGAATGACAACAGTTACACAAACAACATGAAACACATCATTGATGCAAACATTTTCATTTCTCACATTAAATTACAGCCTGTATGTTTACTTTCTCATGAATAACCAATTCGTTGTCATCACTGCTGGCCAGACATGTCTGCTGCCGGCTTCACAACCTTGTTTTCTTAATACTGACATAGCAGAGTATTTTGCAGAGGTTGCTGTCTTAGACTTAACTTCACTCAAAGTGCATCATTTGATCACTTGTTTACTGCAACATCTATTCAACAGTTATGTTCAATATTCAACTGTTTAGTCTGGGCCACTACACAGCTTTTTGGAAGATACCGGTTTTGCTAGATTAAAGTATTTGCTCATGCAGATAATTTTGTCCTACAACAGAAATCTATTTGTGGCAATATTTCATCACGTAATGTTGGCAGCCATCTGAAATTTTAAAATGGCTGTCAAAATCATAATATGCTGGACTCTACAGCCTATATCTGGGTTAATAAATGAAGTAGTGATTTTGGTGATTAAAACCACACATTTGGGGACACAGTATTTAATTACTATAAAATTGTATGCTGCAAATTATGTTTTGTTGTAAGTTATTCAGTCCTACCTCGCCATCGCTGCCACTCAAGTCTTCCTCCCAGTCTCTGACCCTCTCCATGTCCTCCATCCTCTCAGTGGTAGTCTGGCAAACACAACATCTCCTGTTAATTTTAAAACAGTTTAATGTGTTAATGTCACTGCAATGTAAGGGCTTAGCCAGAGACCTGTCTGCCCATCTTCAAGACTGATAAGATGGGTGGAATTTAGAAAGGGCCAGCTGGACACTAGATTAGCAAATAATTCCAAGTCTAGTGGCCAACATTAATGATTATCTTTTGCACACCTGGTAATGAAACAAACTTAATGGGTTTGTATTAATTAAATGAACGGCTCAAACGACACTGGTTTGTCATTGAAAAAACTCAACTGGCCAAAATGACTGTGATTGACATGTATGGATTCCACGCAAGTCATTCGCTATAATGGCTCTCGCAAGGATATCAGTCACATGACTTGAACACACGAGTGATAAACCTGTTTACCACAACATGACAGTAAAGTACAGCATTGTTTATCGATTCATTCGTCTAAGCTGCTGGCATCTATCGGAGCTCTTGACGACAAAAAGAAGTCAGTTGCTATATGTACATATCAATGGGAAAATGAACTATGAGTCTATGACTGATGTAAGATGAAACTTAGCCAGTGTGATAAGAGATCTCAAAAGGGCAGGAATCAACAACGAAGACTGGAAGTCTATTGCATAAGACAGGTGAATGTGGAGTAGAATGTTAGAGAGGGCAGAACAGACCAGGTGATGTGGACCCCACCCCCAGTGGATCAAAGAGAAGTACATACAATTACTTGTAACCAATATGTAGATCATGTAGCGCAATCTTTATATAATCTCTATTTAAATTTTATTTCATGGCTATTCGTCTGGATATGGTTGAATAGCTTGGGGAACTATTCGTTCGAATAGCTCATGATCACCTATGTACTCGGATAAATACGTACGGGCAAATACCAGGGAACTCCGTGATCGCCTGTATGCTATTGACCGGATACGGTCGGATAGCACTATGGCGCTATCTGGCTGGATACGGACAGATAGCTCATGATTACGTGTACGCTATTTGACTGGATAATTATGCTATGCCAGCTTACATTAATATGCTGTTTGACCAGATGAATACGTAAACATGGATTATCTTTGAAAAACTTGCACAAAATACTGTTTATCAACAAACTATGATGTATCAGAGCATCTGAATCAGTCTTGATTAAAAATACAGTTTCAAAATCCCCAAACACACGACCAACTGCCACTGTATCCATCTCAGTTGTTCGAATCCTTGTCATGCAGCAAGCTAAATTTGAATGGTGTAGCTACCAAGCTAAATTTGAATGGTGTAGCTACCAAGCTAAATTTGATCAACATTACACAAGACACAGGTGTAGCAAACCAATGAGGACATAAGGGAAACATTTTAATGACATCGATTACGAAGCCTATACTATTGATGGATTGTTATTCCGTATCTTAACTAAATCAGGGCTCTGAAATATAATTATACAGGTACATAATTCCAAGAACCAAAACTTAGTAATATTGACCAACATGTAATCAACAATAATTCTTCGAAAGTAAATTATTGACTGAAAACATATGGAAAGAACAGATTTACTGAGTCACCCGTCCAGTGTTTAGAGGTATTCAGTCGTCGGAGTGAGCTCATGCCCATATTTACTCATCAGTTACTAGTCCCAGATGTACTCAGTCCTCGGAGTGAGTTCATGCACAGATTTACTCATCCGTTACTACTAGTCCTTCGTAGCGACGACGTCACTTTCCACCATTTAGCCACAGCTGAACGGCACCATGGGGGTCATATTCCAGCTGAACGGCACCATGGGGGTCATATTCCAGCTGAACGGCACCATGGGGGTCATATTCCAGCTGAACGGCACCATGGGGGTCATATTCCTGTGTAGGAGGACCGGCAATGGCAATACCCATCAGCACATCCATCATCTCTGGCTTGAGGCTCGTCCGCCAATCTGACTTGATCCTCTTCATGGCAGAGAATCCCCGTTCACACACTGCAGAGGATGAGGGGATGCATAGGAAGATAGTGAAGATGTGACACAAGTTTGGGAAACGCTTCATTAGGTCATGGCTCATAAGAACACGCTGAAGGAGATGTGTGGTTGACAGCTCTGTCAATCTCCTGGCATACACCTTGAAGGCAGGCCATTCTCGCTGCTGGACTGCATCCGTTTCACATCCTAACCTTTCTAGCAAGGGCCTGAACTGCTTGCACATTACACGGATCTCATTTTCCCCGCAGATTGCCAGAGCTGTAGGTTTGTCAGGCCATTCAGAAGGTGTTGTCAGCAGACGTAAGGCTGCAAGATCTGGATTGGTCTCAGTGCTTCTTAGACGGCTGTTCATGTGGCTCATCACAGAATCAACCAATTGGTTGATCTTGTTTCTCTCCTGTTCTGGCCAGTTCAGTTGAATGTTAGTCAACCCGTGCCCTTGGAACTTGCTTTGGTCCATCACATTGTCCAGGAAGCTCTGCAAATGTTCCCCTGGACGTAGCGTTAGAGCAACCAGACTCAGACTGGCCGTGGATAACACCTCAAGAGCATCAGTGATGGTTGTCTCGTCCCTCTGAAAGACAAGGCTCAGTTGGCCCAGTACAGCCATGATGTCAAGCACCATGTGCATCCACGCCATCTTCGGAAATTCACTGAGGTTCAAGACCGTCCGAGCACCTCAGCTGTCCCAGTGGAACACTCCACTGTATGCTCGATGTGCACGCGAATGCTGGCGTACGACTTCAGCAGAGTGGTCAATGCTGTCATGAAGTGGGGAGTCCATCGTGTTCCCTTCAGACCGGTAGGTCGCATGATTTTCTGTCCCACGGCCTCCGCTACAGCCTTTAAGTCTCTTGTGGCTTTTAGACTGTATTCATAATGTTTGTAAATCAGCTTCAACGTGTCGTGAACTTGTCCAAACTGTGGACAATCCGTCATTGGCAGCACACAGTGCATTAGGATCACATATGGATGCCCGTCCTTTATCCTTGTCAACACACTGTTGCGGCGCCCAATGTTGACGGCAGCTCCATCACATCCCACCCCCACCACTTTGGATTGCCAATCCACGTCAAGATCAATGAAAGCTTCATTTGTGGCTCCATAAATTCCTTCAGCGTTAGCGTATTGGATTGGCTGGACACGTACGTACATGTTTCTAACCACTAGTCGAGCGTAGATGATCTCCATTACACCTTTATCCGTGGTGCCATCAAACACGACACCAAACATTGCACATGCTCGCAGTTGATGCAAAGTATCTTCCATTACGTCCTCATGGATGTAGCGGATAAACCATCGACAAGCATTGCTCCTATTTTTGCACCATTTTTAATCTGCAGCGATACCAACTTGGGGTAAATTGTAAATGGGTACTCCTCTTTGGCTGTAAAATAGGATGTATTGAACAGATGGCCAATGTGTCACACTCTTGTTGGTTCATCTGGCGCAGCTGCCGATCCATTGGTCTTTGCATGAGGTCAACATCCTCTCCTGCTTGATGTCGTCTTTGGATGTTCTGCCTCTAAAATGCAGCTTGACATCTGCAGCGGGCTGCACTTGTGTCATGGCTTGCCAAGATATCTCTCTGGAACGAAGCGGTTCCTTTGAAAAGACTGCTCTTTGTGTCAGCAAGCTTGGGATGTATCTGACACACGATGCAACTCATGCCTTGGTTATCTTCAGCCACTTCTACCCATTGGAGGTGATCTTTCCATGCGGGTATGAAATTTCTCTCCCTCTTCTGCATATCATACTTTTGTTGTGATTCTGCTCTGCCAACCTTTGGTTTCTTAGAAGACTGACTGGCTGGCATTGTCATCACCAACTCACGTTTAGGATTCTACCAAATTAATGCATGCAAAAATAATTCCCCGTAAACATGTATAAAATAAAAATGATCTATGTATGTAATCGAGTATAAGATTGCTGTTGATATTGGCAGAGAACTTGTATTAACACAAAACGTCAATATTATTGTTGTAAGAGCGTCAATATGTACAATCGAAAGCCAAAATGTATTAGACTTTAGTTTAGTAGGGACCTATGAATTAATACACACAATCGCGATCTGTTTTTGAGGTGGACAAATTACATTTCATTTTTCTGCTTTCCAAAGTAGCATGAAATGTCTTTTATTTAAAATAAAACGGGCACAAACGTCAGATGTGCCAATGAAAGCTTTTTATTAATTAAGAATTAGAAAAACGTCGAAGTTTTAGTTTTTTAACCTTTAACCTGACACCATTGCTCCACCTAGCGACTAAGTGCTTTAAAAGTACTACTGACTCCATCTGGTGACTGTTTGCATTAGTCTCGTGATGAAGTGAAAGCAGTGAGCGACAATGCTTGAGTACGAGATGGAACTGTTGGGTACATATTACTTCAACAAACAGTATATATTGTGACTCAATATCAACTTGTCCCATCGGACAAGTGTCCTGGATAATGTACTTGTCCGACACGGGTAACTACTTGTCCCAGACAAGTGTTACTGTCAAGCGCTGTAAATAGCTCATGTAGTGCATGCCACTAATGAACAACTAACCCATATGGTAATGGCTGATCCATCCCTGGCTGAGCAATGATGATGAACAAAACGTTTGGTCGACAGTATCTGTATGGTAATTGGTAATGCAAACTGATTCTTATGACTATTCCTAGATGATTATAACTCCATGAACACTGAGCACGGCCCAGTAGTTTCTTAAATCAATTGTTTTCATGCCCAGCCCCATCGACATCGTGACACTGAGACTCAGAATCTGATTGACAGCCATGCAGACGGACCAAAAAGCCATTTGCTGATAGTGATACGTAGATTACGCAGTGCAATCCACATATGTTTGCGCAATCTGCAGATCTCAGGAAATACAACCCTCACGTTACGCAGATTCAGTTAATGCGTCCACCTAGTTCTACTTCAAAACTGCATGGACTCTCACTCTGGAATGGAGCCAGTGGAGGCCTAGGTAAGTCTAGATTTAATCCTATTATCGCCCATTACGACGCGTGATAGTCTTTTTTGGTGTACACCATATTCCTCTGTCTAAGATAGAGTGTTGAATATTAATAACATCAAAGAACAGAGCTAACGCGCAATGTGACAAGTTCAGCTGTTTCCACAGAGCAGTTGTTTCATATTTACACCCACCTAACTTCCGTCAAGCAAGCACGTGTTTGTTTTCTGCGCTACGCAAATGACGAACACGATTTTTATTAAATAAAAAATAATAATTCTTTTGTAATTTTATTTGTAATATACAAATTATTAACGATAAGCGCTAATCTCAACAAAATAAAACAGTCAAGTCGTGCAGAGAAAATAGGGTGGAGATAAACAAATCATCACGTGCCTGCCCTAATGATTTGTATATGACTGGGATGCGCAATTATCAAATGATTTGTGTTGGAAAAAAAGTCGATGCGCGATTTACGAATATTCCAGAGAACTGTTCTACGTCGGAGTGATGTTAACATCGATCTGGCTCGGTTCTTCATAAGCGATTAATGCTTTGTAGATGATCTCGTTAGTAAACAGGCAACAGTAGCGATGCTCAGAAGGTAACTGTAGCGCAAATATATAATCTGCGTTGGTGACGTGTCTTTGTCATATATACACAACTAGGTCTAGGACTAGGACCCTACCTACTGTTCCTAGCCGGCCCTAGCCTGGCGGGGGAGTGGCATAAATTACATAAAACACCCCAAACTTCATAATTGCATAACGGTCCTAAAGGCTAAACTATTGTGACATTTATTAATACCTTTCTTTCTATTTCGTCTTTCGGAAGAGACTGCATGACTGTCTGTGCCAAGGAAATAAAATAAAAGAGCGCAGTGACTCGGCGGTAAGACTAAGAGTAAGAGTAGGGTGGTCGGACGAAAATTTTGTTTCGTAAAAAAAAATGTTTTCTCATTTTTCCCTGATAGTAGTCACTATAAGAAGTACAACGGTAGTTGTTTCATGTATCTAAGTGAAATATTAAAAAAACTACAGCTTGGTAAAGTTTCAAATTTCATGACATTTTCTGACGGTTTTCTGACAGATCTAATTTTGCTTATAAATCACAAGAATTGTTTTTTAATTATTTTTTCCTGATAACAGTCATTAATAGAAGTGCAATGGTGCTTGTTTCATGTACATCAATGAAATATTAAAGAAACTGCAGTTTTGTAAAGTTTCTAATTTCATGTTTTTTCCGAAAATTTTCTGTTAGATTTGATTTTGCATATAAATCACAAGGACAATTTGTTAAAAATATTTTCCCACATAGTGGTCACTATAAGAAGTACAATGCTATTTATTTCATGTAGCTAAGTACAACAGAAAACTACAGTTTTGCAAAGTTCTAAATTTCATGAATTTTTCCAAACGTTTTCTGACGGATCTGATTGTGTACATAAATCACAAGAAAATTACTTTTTATCATCTTGAGTCTTTTGCCATCTATAAAGAAGGCCAATACAAAATTACATGTAACAATAAATACACACATAAAAAAGTAAACACACACACACACACACGCACGCACGCACGCACGCACACACATCATGTATTACAATAGCATTAAATCATGAACATGACAGCAACTGAGCAAAGATGATCAATGTGGTTCTATCTTCGTAACATTAAAACAACTGTATGAACTTACAACCACATGAAAGGATTTGTTGATTGTGAATTAGAACCACAAACTGACAATACTAGTATCCCATTACACAACACTTGTTTTATTGGGCAAAGCCAATGACTGCTATGATTGACAAGCCAATTAACTCGTAATACACTGTGGCACAACATGCCAATAATAGTCCCCCAATACACAACACTTGTTACATTGGGCAAATCCCATAACTACTATGTTTGCCAAACCAATTAACTTGTAATATACTGTGGTTAAACCCATTGTTATCATCAACAATAGGGCGTACTATTATACTTATTTGTCTATGATTATATAATAATTAATAGATACAATAAATCATAATGTTTACTTAATGTACATTATTTTATGTATACTATATAGTGACAAATACAAAGATATAATCTTATTCTGTAATCTTAATATATATATAAAAAACTGGTACATACATATCAAATACAAAAACAGTAGGCCCTACATCAAAATAATTTATAACGATACAAAATTGTATAAACAAATAATAATACAATAAATGAATTGAAACATAAATTATCATAAATTGTAATAATGTAACCAACACACAATATTATGTATATGCTAAATAGCTCAACAGTTGTATAATTAAACTAAAGTAATACCAATAAATAAACTAATAATATATTAATATAAACATCAATCAGTTACATTAAACATGGCAGCAATGAATTACTCAGGTGTAGGCATATGTACTTGGCAGTATTAATCAAAGTCACCCGCTGTCGATCACATCGCTATCCGAGTCACGAGTGCATTGTATACCATGACGCACTGCGCGCATACAGGGAAGAAGGCAAAATGGCGATATCATTTTAGACGGGGGTTCCATAAACGGACGTTGTGCATGTTTGTGCTATCAATTGGTAAGCCATCACTGTAATCACGTTATCGTTGACACAATTCTTTACCCTTCGGCATATGCTTTCCGCTGAAACCAACTAACTAAATACTCACAAAACATCGTCAAACATAGGCCATTTAAAATCCATAATTACTATAATTTTTTATCGACGGATTACAATAATATTTTCAGATTCATTTTCCTCTGAATTTCCTCTTTCTTCATCATATTTCAATATGGATGTACTCATTAACATAATCTCGCAAATCAGTTTCATAGGTGGGGCCTGTCAACGTGATCCAAGATGGCCGCACGCGTAAATCAAGAAAACCAAAATACGACACTGAGAGTAAAAAAATCATTACCGCTAATAAACACCGCCAAAAAAGATTTTTTCAGCGCAGATACACACATTGACATTATTACAACATAAAAAAATTCACAAACCAACAGGTAGAATGCATGATAAAATACTATGGCCACTAAACTGGGACCCCTGTCTCCCATGTTGTCAGAAGGGGAGGTGAATTGGTCTGACCTCCCTAGTAAGAGCTCTCGACTAAGAGAAAGCGGGTTCGAATCCTGTGCGGCGGTATCGAACCTTGGGCAAGTTTGTTTACACTACATTGGTAACCCTCTACATTACTTCAGTTCACCCAGCTGTATAAATGAGTACCTGGCTATAGACAGTGGTGGATATTTGTGTACGAATAGTCTTCGTGCATTAATTGGAGTGTGGCTGAATGCTTCCCAGAGAAGTCGAGATGGTGTACGTTTGATTGAATAGGTCTGCCAGGGAGTAAAGTGTAAAGCGCTTTGAACAGTCCTGAGGACTGGATACCACGCTATATAAGAACTTAATTACCTTTTTTCTTTTTTTAAATCCCGTACACATAAATGGAAAAAGGATATCCCGGATACAAATCGCTCCCTTAACCAACTTAGTGATTGCCTTCAAGATATCTTCCACTGGATGACTGACAGCAAGTTGAAATTAAATGCAAATAAAACTGAATTGATCGTTATTGGTACTCCAATGCAGCGTAGTAAACTGGATGTTTTTTCCCTACGCGTATTTTTAATCAGTATATCACGCCAGCAACCTCGGTGCGGAATCTAGGAATGATCTTTGATAGTAACTTCAATTTCCGACAACACATATCTCAAACATGTCGCTGCTGTTTTTATCATATTCGTGATCTTCGCCATATTCGCCGGTATATGTCATTTTCTGTTGCTAAGACTATTGCAACAGTGCTTGTTACCAGCAGACTTGACTATTGCAATTCCCTCCTTTATAATATCGCTAACAAGGATACCACAAAACTTCAGCGTATCCAAAATTGTCTAGCAAGAGTAGTTACAAGATCTCCTAATTTTTCTCGCCCTGTACCACTTTTGAAGTCTTTGCATTGGCTTCCTGTACGATATCGTATAATATTTAAGATCTGTACCATTACATACCAGGCACTGTCCAATAAGCAACCATCTTATTTGCATTCATTGCTTACTCCTGTAAGAAAACCTATCCAGCTTTGATCATCTAGTTCTGATCTACTTTTTGTTCCTAGAGTCAACACTAACATTGGAACTAGGGCCTTTTCTGTTGCTGCACCAACTCTTTGGAATATGCTGAATATTACAAAATTCCATCGTCATTTAAAAACGTATCTTTACAACCTTGCTTATCCACCGTAGCTCCCTAGTGCCTTGACCCATCTGTTGACAACTGGAAAACTACTTATGGATTTTGAGATTGACCAATCCTTTAGTTTTGATGCGCCTCTGAGCTTGATTTCCAAGGATTTAGGCGCATTAGAAATTATCTTATTATTATTACATAATATATATATTTGTCTGGACATATAATTGTGACGGTGCCAATTTGTACAACCAACAAGTCGGCTCTAATCTTTTCCATCAAGTTCTTTATTTATGGCCTTACTTCCTGATACAAAAAGAAAACCCCAACATTGCTCTGGAGGCTCATTAATGAATCTCACATCATTCATTCGAGGCCTGGCTCCCTCCAGAAATAAATGTCTCCTCCTTGTTGTGTGAAACCCGAGCAAGCCTAGCCCATAGCTGCTGTACCAATTAATGCTTGGTAAACACACACACATGTGACCAGTGTCTCTGGAGATAGTTTATCTCATATCATTCACACGCAATTGGTTAATCATACTAATTAATTACCTAAATATAATTATAATCAACACCTTGGCAATTAAATCATGAAAATGTAGTTTCACAAAATAAAGAATGTAACAATATCCATCATATACTTAGCATATGGTGCTGCCATATTGTGGATGATAGCGACATTAGAATGGAAATTAAGATGTACACCATCTCTTAATTAGCATGTCAACACATATTACAACGTAACCAGTGGATATGTGTAGGTCCAAACTGCTACCACGTTACATAAATAGTATAATTGCACCCTGATCAAAGCGATCCACAAAATATATTGTTCCATGTTCTATACTAAAGGTAAAACCTATCTATCTTTGCCAGACCACAGACCTGAGTGTGGACTGCATTTTGTGACATTGTGAAGAGAGTAGCACCAACAGAGATGATGCAGCAGTACCCTATCATCAGCTGCATGCAGAAGATAGTCATTTATGAGACAAAGGCGGTAAGTCTCACTCTAGCAGGCCTGCACTCAAGTGGTTTATATACTATGGAAGTCTTGTCATCGACCGGCACTTGAATGTTCTCACTTCATCATGAAAATATATTTATACATACTGCATAATGCCTACAGAAATCATTTCAAATCTCCCCCCCACACAACCAATCCCCTTTATCTTCCCCTTCCTACCCAATCTGTTATATTTTTTTCTACCACAACTTTAGTCAAGTTTAGTTTCTCCCTGCTTCATATCTTCATATCACTCTTCCCATTTCCTGCTCTTCCTCGATCCTCTTCTCACCACTCCCTGCCTGAAGCCTGCCTCCTTATAGGCTCATTGCAGGTTTTATTCTAGAGCAATCATCAGTTGTATATTATACATAGTTTCATTTTTCCTTCCAGCGATTCTTTGTTGTTGGCTCAAATAACACAGAGACTCGCTTTCGAGTTCTCAAGATCGACAGGACTGAGCCAAGGGAACTCCACATTGTGGAGGACAAGGTTTGTATTGCGACTGTTACTTGTGTAATTATATCACAAATGCACCTCTGTATCACAAGATGAGACATGTCCGTGTGTTACAGATTCTGCAACTTTTGACCAACTCCAATACACTGATTCCAAAATGTCAATAAAGCAAACACATTGATAGTTTAAATATTCATCTTTAATTGTAATATTACATTTATTTAGCAGGCCTATATCTGACATGAGAACATAGCATATTATCTTTCTTTTGGAACAGGAATATGTATTCAGTAGAATAAGTAATGCTTTTGAGTTTTGATTCTGCAAATAACATCACAGAAAGCCAGACATAAACATAGTTAACTTTATTTAAAAAATGTTAGAGCAGTATTTTTTGCTTGACTCATATTTAATTATAATGTTTGTATTTGTTAGCACAAATATAATAATAGAACTGTGTCCTTCTCACAGCTGGAGTACACACCAAGACAGATTCGGGAGCTTCTCTATATGATCGATATGGGAAACAGATCAAAGGTTTTACAGAAAGGAAGCAGTGGGTTGTCTCGCAGAGTCTCAACGTTTGGTCTCGTTGGTAAGTCACATGTGTTATTCAGAATGGGTGTCTTGCTGATAGCAAACTACATTTGTTGGCTTTTTAAAATGCATGATGGAAGGCACTCAAGATTGAGACTGATTGTCTATTACAGTTAGACTGATTACAGTTGTGATTTATTATTCAGTTGATATAGCTGAACTGAACAGAAATTTAAAGACAAATTATTGTAATTTTGCATCATACATGTGCAGAAGTCAAGTAGCACAACCACAAAAATTAGGGTTTACTCCAAAGTGGAAATGGAAATTCAGATAAATTAAAAATCATACAATTTAAATAATATTGTTGAATTGTTAATATTTTAATAAGATTTGTTAATTGTATATTTATCAGATTTATTTGTAATAATAAATTTGAGGTGTAAGATATTTAAATGTCACAAATTCATATATACATATATATATGTATAAAATAAGCATGTTCGCGTTTCAAACAATGTAAGATTCGCTTATGCTATTTCAATGATCTGCTTCATCAGTTCGTGCCATTCGACTCGGTTGAGAGCACGTAGCTTTCTGATGTCCCCGGAACTGCGCAGTTGCAAGCCAACTTTGTTCAAGTAAAATTCATGTTATTGTAAAGTTTTTGTTTACTTGGTGATGTGTTCATGAGGTTGTGTAGTTTGAAGGTCTCTTTAGGAATCATCTCAGTACATGATGTCCGATATCAAGCAAAATTACTTTTGTTTGGGGGAGAGGGTTGTCAGAGGCTGTTTCGTCTGGTTGGACATTGATATTTTATGCTTCAGACTGATACTGATATCATAACATCAATGTTTACAAACTTTAGTCTGAGGAGGGAGGGTAAGGGGCAAGACAAGTGATGTCATATGATGTCAGACATCATTGTTCTGAGATTATACCCTTACCTGGTCCACGGCAGGTTTTGTAAGGTTCCTCGAGGGCTACTACATCGTGTTGATCACTAAGCGTCGTCGCGTTGCTCTCATTGGATCTCACACCGTCTACAAGATAGAAGATACGAGTCTCGTGTATATCCCTAATGACACGGTCCGATACACTCACCCTGATGAACCAAGGTGAGTTTATCCCTAATGACACGGTCTGATACACCCACCCTGATGAACCAAGGTGAGTTTATCCCTAATGACACGGTCTGATACACTCACCCTGATGAACCAAGGTGAGTTTATCCCTAATGACACTTTCCGATACACTCACCCTGATGAACCAAGGTGAGTCTATCCTTAATGACATGGTCCGATACTCTCACTCTGACGAACTAAGGTGAATCCATCTCTAATGACACGGTCCGATACACTCACTCTGATGAACCAAGGTGAGTCCATCCCTAAAGACATGGTCTGATACACTCACCCTGATGAACCAAGGTGAGTCTATCCCTAACGACATGGTCCGATACACTCACCCTGATACCAAGGTGAGTCTGTCTGTAATGACGGTCAGATATAGTCATCCTGATGAACCGAGGTGAGTCCATCTCTAATGACCCAGTCCGATACACTCATCCTGATGAACCGAGGTGAGTCCATCCCTAATGACCCAGTCCGATACACTCACCCTGATGAACCAAGGTGAGTCTATCCAAGGTGAGTCTATCCCTAATGACATGGTCCGATATGCCCACTCTGGTGAACCAAGGTGAGTCTATCCCCAATGATACAGTTTGTTACTTGTTATTATTATTATTATAAATTTTTACACACATTAAATTTTCAGTTTTCTATACGTTAACATAGACTACAATAATAGCCACGTTTGCTATAGTTATGGAGAAATTGTTTACAGTTGCTTTTCATTTATAAAAAATAAAATATATGTGTATTGTTGAGTTTTTCAGATATGTGAAAATGTTCCAGAGCATGGATTTATCAAGTAACTTCTACTTCAGGTTAGTTGGAATTATGTTATTGAATACTTTAACTCCTTTACAGTCTGATTAACACACTCCAGTACAACATGACCCTGGTGTTGTTGTTGTTGTTTAGCTACAGCTAGGACCTCATACACACACGCATGCACACACACACATACACACACACACACCTGTTGTTGTTGTTATTGTTTAGCTACAGCTATGACCTCACCCACGTCAATATCACCAATACTATATGACCCTGTTGTTGTTGTTCAGCTACAACTATGACCTCACTCACACCCTCCAATACAATATGACCCTGTTGTTGTTTAGCTACAGCTATGACCTCATCCACACCCTCCAATACAATATGACCCTGTTGTTGTTTAGCTACAGCTATGACCTCACCCACACCCTCCAATACAATATGACCCTGTTGTTGTTTAGCTATAGCTATGACCTCACCCACACCCTCCAATACAATATGACCCCGGTGTTGTTGTTTAGCTACAGCTATGACCTCACTCACACCCTCCAATACAACATGACCTTGCTGTTGTTGTTTAGCTACATCTATGACCTCACCCACACCCTCCAATACAATATGACCCTGTTGTTGTTGTTTAGCTAACGCTATGACCTCACCCACACCCTCCAATACAATATGACCCCGGTGTTGTTGTTTAGCTACAGCTATGACCCCACTCACACCCTCCAATACAACATGACCTTGCTGTTGTTGTTTAGCTACATCTATGACCTCACCCACACCCTTCAATACAATATGACCCTGTTGTTGTTTAGCTATAGCTATGACCTCACCCACACCCTCCAATACAATATGACCCTGTTGTTGTTGTTCGGCTACAGCTACGACCTCACTCACACCCTCCAGTACAATATGACCATGTTGTTGTTCGGCTACAGCTACGACCTCACCCACACCCTCCAGTACAACATGACCCTGTTGTTGTTGTTTAGCTACATCTATGACCTCACCCACATCCTGCAATACAATGTGACCCTGTTGTTGTTGTTGTTTATCTACAGCTATGACCTCACCCACACCCTCCAATACAATATGACCCTGTTGTTGTTGTTCAGCTACAGCTACGACCTCACCCACACCCTCCAATACAGTATGACCCTGTTGTTGTTGTTCAGCTACAGCTACGACCTCACCCACACCCTCCAGTACAACATGACCCCAGTGAAGCACCTAGACACCATGGCCAATGTGACCATGAGTGTTGACCCCTGGCCCCCCGGGGGGTCAGCGGAGGGTGGGGGTGATCTTGATGACGAAAATCATGTAGAGGAGGCGAGTAACTTGACTTTCTGTGCGGAGGATGAGGAGGTCAACACCGCTGGGGTTGAGCAGCCTCTGGACCAGGGAGCGACCTCGAGATGTGGCGGCACAGACTCGGGTAAGTCAGTGGTTACTGTGATGTTTACAGAGTAAACATGTTTGTGATTATGCTGAATGATTCTTGTTTTGTTGCACTTCTGAGCTCAGGTTCCTGACGAAATAACGCCATAGAAATATACTGTTATTGTTTTATAGGAATGTATTGTTGTCACCAACGTTATTGTTACATATCTGGTATGTTGACAGTACTCTCCCATGCAGCCCATTATATATATATATATATATATATGTATATTACATATGTATATATATATATATATATATATATACATACAGTATATATATATGATGAATATATTGTGTATATATGTATATACATATATTCATATATATAATTATATATTATAGGTAGATATGACTACTATATACCTTAAAACGAAGCCTCACATTTATTGGGGGCCACACACCTATTTGCTGCATTGCTCATACAATTAACTATCACGTCTAAAACATTATATACTATTTCTCAGCTAAAGTGGCCATACCTCGTAATGCTGCCCCAAAAAATCTAAAACAGTTAAAACCAACTTGCTTTGCCCTTAATTTTGCCACATTTGAGGCCTGATACACAACACGTTTGTTTGTTCATGTATAGAAGAAAACAATAAATGAAATATAACTCCATAGATAGCAATAGATTTTGTGTGTTGAAAACTTGAAACCAAGTTGTGTTACAAGATATGACAGGACACTTTGATATGTACTAATTGTAACTATTTAGAGAAGGTGTTTTCACACATGTTATCTGTGTTCTCAATGCAGTGACATTGTGTTGTAGACATGGTGTACGGCGTGCGTACGGAGCCATGCTGGAAGTTTGTCTGGAACTTTCACATGCTCAAGAATGTCTGCACATTGCTGCACAGTGACTGGCTCCTCTACATCATTCATGGGTTCGTAGGACAGTCCAGTATCCTTTATGCTACTGTGTACTTTCAAAATGTTTAACACATCTTACATGAGGGACTGGTGAGCTATATGTAAAGTTGGGTACGGTGGTAAGTCAGTAAGGTGGACGGTGATCATGAAATGTAGCTGCTTCAAACTTCTTCTCCCTGATCCCTTGTGCGGGGGTGGGGGGTCGGGGATCACATCACTCAGTCTATTCTGCTATGTTAACAATACTTCTCCACCAGTTACAGTGTTCTGCCATTTTCACCCACTTTTGGCTGTTCAGTCCCAACATTTCAACATATCTTTTGACACTGTCTCCATCTTATTCTGATCCTCCTCTTCTGGTTTACCTCTCTGTTGTTTTTTTCAAACTTTTAAGAAAATATAACAATGAAATAACAAAGAAAAATGTAGTTACAAAAGGTGTTCAACTTCTACAATACATTATATTGGTTAGGGTCTGTTTTGTTTAGCATTTGATTAGTGGCAGCTATATTTATTTTTGGTAATTGGATGTAATTCAGGAGAATTAGTCATACACTGTTGTAACATGTTTGCTAAAAAAACACCTTGACCCAACATTTCCACAGATATCGTTGTGTTTGGTCGACCGATATACTTGACCTTGATAGCACGAAGGTCACGTCAGTTTGCTGGCACTCGCTTCCTCAAGCGAGGGGCAAACTTTGAAGTAAGTCCAGTTGTAGCCAGTTAGAGACATTGTTTTCTCTAGACAATGTTAAGTAAGAAACAATTGTCTTTGTACATTTGACGGTTCATATGATTCTTGTTACATAGTTGTTTTAATAGTCATGGACATATGACACACCAAAGCCACAGTTTAATGCTCTTCAACATTGATGCCATGCAACTTTCTATAGCCAGTCAGTTTATTTAACCTGGGAATGCCTACATGAGGAATAAATAGCAACAACATTACTGGGAATCAGCTTCAGTTCATTCTCTTCATTGAAATAGAGTACCATTGTATTATTAAAATGATCTGAGCTGGATAGACTTTCTCACAGGAGTAAGCAATGATTACAAATATGGTGGTTATTTACATGAAAGTGCCTGGTATGTAATAGTACCAATCTTAAAAATGATACAATTTCAGACAGGAAACCAATAGTTACATATGATAAAAACCAACTCGAAGCTGTGTCATATATGCCGTACCATCAAGACAAAAGATTAATGGTAATACAGCAACACAAGAGTTTACTTGTACCAACATGACATAATGAGATAATTGTATTTCGCCAGGGTTACGTTGCGAATGAAGTGGAGACGGAGCAGGTAGTCCATGATGCATCAGTGCTGTCTCTGGACAAGGCGCGACTAACGGCCTTCGTCCAGATGAGAGGTTCCGTCCCTGCTCTCTGGTCTCAGGACATCTCAAACAAGATGATGCCTAAGCCCATGATTAATGGTAAGACATCTCAAACAAGATGATGCCTAAACCCATGATTAATGGTAAGACATCTCAAACAAGATGATGCCTAAACCCATGATTAATGGTAAGACATCTCAAACAAGATGATGCCTAAGCCCATGATTAATGGTAAGACATCTCAAACAAGATGATGCCTAAACCCATGATTAATGGTAAGACATCTCAAACAAGATGATGCCTAAGCCCATGATTAATGGTAAGACATCTCAAACAAGATGATGCCTAAACCCATGATTAATGGTAAGACATCTCAAACAAGATGATGCCTAAGCCCATGATTAATGGTAAGACATCTCAAACAAGATGATGCCTAAACCCATGATTAATGGTAAGACATCTCCAACAAGATGATGTCTAAACCCATGTTAAATGGTAAGACGTCTCCAACAAGATGATGCCTAAACTCATGAAAAATGGTAAGACGTCTCCAACAAGGTGATGCCTAAGCCCATGATAAATAGTAAGACATATCAAACAATATGATACCTAAACCCATGGTATGCGCTTTCAGATTCATCCCATTTTTTTCTTAGAACAAATCATCACAGGTATTTTATTATTTACACAACATTAATTCATCATAGAGAGGATATCATATGTTTTGTGAAAGGATTTGTGATGGTGTTACCGTTTAGACCTCAGCCATTTAAAAAATAAAATTACCCGTTTCCTCACTTAGTTAATGGAAAACATGAAAATGGGAGGTTATGTTCAAACATTTCTAATGTTTTCAAAATGATCCACTAGACGGCGCCACTGCACACTCCATTAGCACTTGGGCTTAGCTTGGTTGATTTGAAGTGTCAGTCTGTGGGCGTGTTTGGCCAATTTGAAGTCTAAAGTGTTAAAATCTTTATATGTTGGTGAGGTTGAAGAATTACGTATGTCAGGTGAATAAGAATAGCCACATAGTTTGACAACAAGAACTATCTCTGTCCTTTCAAAACATCTGGTGTCATATATGAACACTGCAGTTGTTGTACAGTCAAGAGTTGAAAGCATGACTAAATCCAGAGTGAATCTTCCTTCTGGATCCTGCGTATCATAGAATCAACTATTGAGAGTTTAGCAAGGACTATATTTACCTGAGACACTTTGTTTCAGTTGACCAGGCTGACCCATTTGGTGACGTAGCAGGGAAACACTTCGACCAAGTGTTGAAGCGCTACGGAGCGCCGGTGATCATCCTTGATCTAGTCAAGGCACGTGCATTTGTAGAATCATCTCTCGATATTTATTTATTCATTACTAGTGCATGAAGACATATATTTCTCGTTAGATGGCGCTGCCAGTTCTCAACTAGCATTTAAATCTGGCATAATACGTTAAAATGTTAAAGGTGTGTTTTTATATGGGACATCTTAAGGATCTCTCAAAGAGTTCACCTCTTGACTGACCTGTTCAGTTCAATATATCTGGAAGTATTCAGCCACTATGCAGTTACTATGCAAATGCTACCCATTCACATAAATCCTCCACTGCCTATAGACAAGTACTTATTTACAATACTCTACGAACTCGGGCAGTGTGGAGTGAATGAAATTTCCCCAGCTCCAGTACAACCAAAAGACAGTTTGAAACCAGAGTTCTTCTGCACTAATTTCCAACCAGACATTTTTTAACTATTGTACTGCAGTCTCTTCTATGTGAATTGTAGCAAAAGTTAGCTATTCTAAAAATAAATAGCTGTTTAGAAATGTCTAACAGGCCCCAAAATGAGTATTGTGCAAAACGAAATGGCCGTGGTCATGTGACATTAATGTTGGCATCTGATTGTTTGTTTGTGGTTGTGTAGACGAAGGAGAAGAAGCAGAGAGAGAGGATTGTCAGGGAGCAGATGATAAAGGCACTTCAGTATCTCAACCAGTTCCTGCCGCATGAACACACGATCCGCTACATCGGCTTCGACATGGCCAAGGTCACCAAGAGGTCAGAGGTCATCCTACGTTCCACTTTGACCTGTTGCATCAAATTGTAGTTAATTGTAGTTGTTTTTGTCCAAGGCGGCAAGCTCTTTTGGTAAAGATCTTGGTTATTATTCACAGCACATCACATTTTCTATGTGTCTACTTTGTTCTCCTTTGGCTTAATTTTCATTAACCCAGAAAAAATATCTTTGTCTATGTATAATCAAGATATGCATAATAACAGAAATGTATATATTTTCAAGATCAGTGTTTGTCGTCACGGCACAATGAACTTGCTGAACGTTTTTCAATGTAGCGCGACGCAGCTAGATAGGTCTCCATTCAGTCAAAAACCTCATCCATGGCACATGTGAGAAAACTGTCCTAAAACAGTTGTAATATGATTTTATAAGCGGACAATACATTTACTGTTAATTATGATATCTGTTTATGAGCTCATTGTTGAAGTGAAACAATTAGTAGTTGCTGCCCTGTATTGTGGAGTGCAGTGGCACAGTGGATAGAGCACTGGACTCTCAAGCGACAGATACTGGAAACAGAATCCTGTGCTGCCATGTCAAATTATGGGCAAGTTCGTTTACTGTGTGAAACAGTACCTGGCTAAAGACCATGGTGGATATTTGTGTGCGAATAGTCTTCATGCATTAATTGCAGCATGGCTGAATGTTTTCCAGAAAAGTTTAGATGGTGTTCGATTGAACAGATCTGCCAGGAGTAAAGTGTAAAGCCTTAAGGACTGGATACTGCGCTATCTAAAAACTTACCTTTTTAACTACACTGTAATAGAATTCTCTGTTCCTGGCAGCAAGAACACAAACGTTCTGTTGAGACTGGCCAAGATTGCTGAGTACTGTGTCAAGAAGACAGGATTCTTTCACACAGGACCACACAGGTATGATCAACAAACATGGACCAGATACATATGGACCTTTATGGTCAGATCAAGGGTTCTGACTGTAACTGTTTGCACAGACCTTTGCTGTTACAGATGAGTTCAGACATGTTCAAGTTTCTTCCAAACTAACCTCATGAATGCACATCAACATGTGCACACACACACACACACACACACACACACACACACACACACACACACACACACACACACACACACACACACACACACACACACACACACACACACACACACACACACACACACACACACACATACACACACACTAAGACAGTTGACAAGATTTCAAAACATGTGCAAGTTTCTCTCAACGAACTTTGTAGTGTTTATAATATAAACCAAATTTATCAAGATTCCGAGATGTTTCACATAACTGTTTGTGTCTTGTTGCCCCCAGGGTCGGGGGAAGTGAGGGGGTGAGTGGAGCCCCCCCAGGGCAGGGGGTAGGGCAGAAACAGCACGGGGTGGTGCGCACTAACTGTGTAGACTGTCTCGACCGCACCAACACTGCGCAATTCGCTGTTGGCAAGTGCGCCCTCGCATTCCAGGTGAGCTCGATACAATACAGCTAGTAAACATAAATACCTTGGACACATGTGACGTGCCCCAGTGAACCAGGTGTTAAGTCAAACAGGACTGTTCTGCACATGAGCCAAAAATAGCTGTCTAGCTCAAAATTGCTACATATTTATAGTTATTAGTCATTGTTTAGTCTATATTTTATATGGATGTAAAATTCTGGAATATATTTATTAAATGGGAAAACTTATACATTATATTTCCTGTTGAATTAATGCAGAGCAGAAAGAAATAAAGCTCAAGTTCTGATGTTGAAAGCATCTACAGGCATTACAGTAATTAGCCAGTGGCTAATTAATTAATTACCTGTGTGTGTCCTGATGCAGTTATTTGTGATTAGTATCCACTGGCAAAGCACCGATTGAAATATGCTAGAAAATTAATTTATTACCAAATACATTTATATTCTCTACATAATCTCTACAGGCAACGTGTCTTGACACTCATTGTTGTTCTCTTCTTTCCCTGGGAACTATAAATGCTGTCTTCATAGTGTGCCAGATCATAGAAAAGGCAAATTAACACCAGATCACACTACATTTCAATTATGTGGACTTCAAGGCCGCATTTGACACCATTGTGGAAAAATTACATCACTGATTGAGGCCATGTACGAGAATGTCGAATGTGCTGTTACCATCAATGTTCAGTTGACAGAATGGTTCAAAGTTGAAATAGGAGTGAGGCTGTCTGCTCTCACCTATCCTGTTCAACTTGTTCCTTGAGTTTGTTATTGCTGACCTGAAGAGCCTACTTAATGAGTTCAAACTAAATACAGACCTCAGTTTTGACATCAGGTATGCTGATGATGCAACACTAATATCTACCATAATCGAGAAACTACAACTTGCAACTGAACAGCTTTAAGCAGCCTGTAACAACTGGGGTATGAAAATCAATCTCCAAATGCAAAGCAATCACCTCATCAGACAAGCATATCATCCTGGGAAATGAAGAACTCGAGACTGAGAGTTCAGCTTCCTAGGCAGCATAGTACCTTCTACAGAGAGGGATGTTGACAGGCAAATAGCCTTAGCATCAGCAGCCTTTGTTTGACTCAAAAACAACATATTTTCAAACAGAGGCATCTCAATAAGAAAACCAAACTATATAGGGCCCTTCTACTGTCTGTAGCAATCTATGGTGCAGAAACCTTGGCACTACGAATGCAAGAGACACAGTCTCTTGAAGTTTTTGAGGTGCGTTGCCTGCAGGCTGTCAGAGGTGTTACTAGGGCAGACATATTATGAAATAGCCAGACCAGAGATGAGACATTCTCCCCTCAATCCATCTCAGATGTCATCAGACATAGAAGACTCCGATGGTGTGGATATGTTTGCTGTATGCCAAACGAAAACCTCGTAAAAATAGCTTTCAAGGTAGACTTTAAAATACACAGAAAACGAGGAAGGCTGCGGAAGAGGTGGAGTGACCAAGTTTTTAACAGCAGAGCAGTGTGCTCTAGACAGGGCGTATTGGAAGGGTGTGACATCCAGGAGGATACCGAGGGGTCTCATTGGCCTTTCCCTGTATGTCTGGATGAGGCTAGCCTCGATACTGGTCCTCGATTTCTGTTTTCTTTTCTTCCTCCTCACAGTTCTTGCACTTCCATCTCCACCAAACATCTCCACTCCTCGCTATCTTTCGCTCTCATTCTCCACTCCTTTCCTAATCCCTCAAAATCTCTCTTTACACAATCCTTCTAATGGAGTCTCGGTCGTCCTTGTCTCCTTTTACCTTCCACTCTCCGGGCATCTGCTTTCTTTGCATTACAGTTGAGAAATTATGTGCAACTGAATGAGTAGTTTTGTAATCATGGTGTACATACCTACGTATTTCAGCAGTGTGTTAATGAAGAATAGGTTTATCTAGTTGCTAATGAGGTGTCAGTTTGATGAGATCAGTCATATAACTTACCTCAAATCATCAAGCACAGTTGCATGGCGGGAGTGTATGAGCCTCTCTACTGCCTCTGACTTACACGAGAACATTACTACCGGTACATCATATTAATTAGTTACGATATTGTCTGGTGTGAATATAAGTTGACTTCCTGTTTGACAGTTACACAATCTCGGAGTCCTTGATACTCCTTGCCTTGAGTTCGACACCGACTGTGTCAGGTAAGTTTGACAGTAATTGACACTCCATGCCTTCAGTTTGACACAGACTCATTTAAATTTCTCGTTCTTTGAGAGTTTCACCCCTTAATTATTTTGGTATTGCGTGATGGTTAATTGTATAATTTTGATAAACATAAGACATGGAAATACTTGAAATTATACGTTCAGAATACAGTAATATACAGAAAAAACTAAATTATATATGATCATTATATATATATATATATGATCATTAAATTAAATAGAAATGAGTGAGTTAAGTTTAACACAATCATAAAATTAAACACAAGTAACACAATAAGTAATAGTTGTCCTACAAAACTCTAGCATAGAGATGTTGATTAGAGTACTTTTAACCATTTCCACGGTTATTATTTCCCAGAATGCTCGAGGACCTGTATGAGGACCATGGCGACATCCTGGCACTTCAGTATGGCGGCTCGCAACTCGTGCATCGCATCAAGAGTTACCGCAAGGTAGCGCCATGGACATCGAGTTCTCGGGACATCATGCACACATTGTCTCGTTACTATAGCAACACATTCTCAGGTTTGTATCATCTTCATCTTATAAATAATGTTAATTTGTTATATACTATATTATGTTCTCTATAACCTATTATGCATGCTTGACTAAATTTTTGTAAAAAAAACTAGGATGCTTGATTAAATTTTATATATTATTATTACCAATATTTCAATTATAAAATTGTCATGGATTGCTGTTATTACTTATTTATTTCAAGACAAACCTAGTTTCAAGAAATTACATCATGAATCCTAGAATTTCTCTCTTTACCTATTTCACAGTTAATTTTACATGTTTTCTTATGTGAGTGAATTAGGTAAAATTAAATTTTTATTCATCTCAAACCTTTTTCACAAATTTGATGAATCCTAGTGATACAGGCCATGGGAAAACTGAATTACCACAACTAAAGCAATATTGAATTGGCTGTGTTCTCTACGATTCCATGAACTTGTTTGTGTGTTACATATGCTGACAGAAAACATGCAACAAACATGTTTATGTGTTGCACATGATGATAAACAACATTCCGTGAATCTGTTTGTGTGTTACAGATGCTGACAGACAACATTCCATGAACCTGTTCCTTGGAACGTTTACGCCCAAGGAAGGACAGCTGAACATTTGGGAGCTTCCCACTGACTTCTACCTGCACAACCCCTGCACCCTGTTTGGGCCGACCCCACGCACCAGGAGGTATTTACCACACAGTTACATTCTCACTCACTTTATCCTCTTCGTGTCCTCGGTGGCATATAAGGCTTCTACAAGAAAGCGCCACTGGTGTGAGTCGGAAGCTGTCAATGTTGACTGTTCTCCACATTAGGTCTTCATCTCCTTCTCCACAGTCTGTCTCCATCATTCTTTTAAGGTGACCTCGTCTTCATCTCCCATCTATTCTCCAGTGTAAGGCCATGTGGGTTTGGTCACCGTCCTTCACTGAACCAGTTGCCTGGTCTGCTTCTCTTCTTCCACTGAGTGTAGTTTGTTACTCATTTCAGTTTCCATAGCTAGTCTGTTTTTATAGGGTGGGGTCCTTAGCCCCATGCCCAGCCCTCCATTTTGTGGGCTTGGTACCGGCAGGAAGCTTTCAGAGAGGATATCCAGGCAGAATTACTAAGCTTTTAGGTCAAGTAAAAACATCTTTCATCCAAACTGCTTCCATTTTTGCTGCCTCTCTTTTTAATTATTTTTTATTGAAAATTTGCCATGTGAAGGAAGTACTATTAGACTCCTTCACTTTCTGCTCTATGTATATATCATGCAGGGTGTAGCGCTGTTGGGGTATGACACTAAGTTCCTCCACAAAGTTTAAAGTAAGAGCGATAAACGTTTGTATGTATAATTTACAGTTGCAGCGTCTAATACACCATGGCCAATTTCAATAAAAATATCAACAAAATCATATCAAATAGTGCATATTAAAAAGGCTTCCTCTGCCTTCAGAATGTCTGGACGACAATCATGTTTCTTTTCCTACTTGGCCATAATGGTCTTACACAACTAGACACATGTAAACTCTATTATAAGATGTCCACATTGGCACAAGTGTTCAATATGATACAACACTTTATGTGCAAGCCCTGTAAAAAGATTCCTGCCACAAAAATATCTGGCTCACTTTGTATTCATGAAACTTCCTTACTGGGTTTGCTAATTTATTTTATTGCTTCAGACTGATATAGAATAATATTGTTATGTTTTTTATTATAAATTTTGTTTATTTAATAATTTATTATAATTATTTTATAATTTCTTTATATGTTTAACTTGTGTTTTTTAACTTATAACTGTTTTAAGCCAGTTGACACTTTTAAAATTTATATAATTTGTATGTACATGAATATCGGTTTTTATCCGGAAATAAGAGTACTCATATTCATGCAATATTGGCATGTTGTTTTTATACATGTATAAGCAAGTGACAGTCATGAGGATGACATTCGATGCCAACTGTTTACAGCTACACCCAGTGGTGGCAAACGGAAGTAATCAATTGTCTACCACTCTCCTATGAAGAAGGTAGGTTTGTGTGCTGTGGAAACATTACCTTTTAATGGAACATTTTTACTGTGGCGTAAAAAATGTACAAATTATAATGGCATCAGTTTTTGTTTTCCAAAGAAATGTTTAATTTACACCCAAATGATAAAGTTAGTAATTAAATAGCAGACCCTTTTAAGTTGTACAACCTTCTCTTTCCAGTGTTTATTCTCGTATTTGATATTTGTATATACACAGTCACATTATGGTCACAAAACTGCCATTTCATGCAGGTGTTGTTCAATGTATTAAACCATATTATTGTTCATGTAACTCAAAACATGTTTAACATTGTTATCAAATGTAACAGTTTTTTTTCTGCTAAACAAATATGTGGTGGTATTTGTATAAATTCAGATTTCCTATCTTATGTTTTATGCAACGTTCGTGTGGTAGATCCATAAGACGTCTAATTCACACCTCTAAGAGAAACAGGTCCATGAAATGTGTTAACACTAAATTGGAACATTACAATAAATACAGTGGAACTCGCTATTAAGGTCATCCTGGGGACTAGTTCAACTGTAGTAGTGGCTGTACTTTAACAAGAGCGTGGATCTCAGATGGCACGTGCACAAGGAAGCCAGGGGCGATTCCAGAGAGGGTAATCTAGGGGGAGCCCAAACTACCAATTGTGGCCGAACCAGATTCATATTGGTGGTCTGAGCCGGAGCTTCAGCACGACTCCGCAGTTGGATCATGACATCGGAAGACAGGGGGGGGGGGAGTGCTGTTGAACATTAATCACGGCTACGTTCACAAGGAGCACATTCAAAAGGTCTAGGGGGGCACGCCACTCTAGCGCAGGCATAGTGTGGCCAAATTCCAAAGGTCTGCCCCCCCTACGTTCACCTGGCCTTGCCTATGGAAGCATTTAGCTTATCGAGAATCCAACTTTTTTTATCTATGTGTTCTAGTGCACCAAACTTCTCAAATGTCAACTGCACTAACGTGGAATAAAATCCCTTTATTGAGGTTCATTTGCCAAGTTTGGCGTTACATTTTCACTTCAATACGAACAAAGAGACGACAGAGGCGAGTCATCTGCCAACACAAACAATAATACTAATGTCGGCACAATCGTTTTAAAAGTAAATAAAATTCAAACATCGTCCCAGTGAACTATATCCGATCTAGGCACACAGTAAGGGAACCGAACAATCACCATATCTTCAGAGAAAGAAGACAAGTGTCAGTCTTACAACAAAGGACACAGTGATCATAAGACACAACTGTAAATGTTTCCATATTTCTAAAGTAAGAAACATGTCAGTATTCTACCCAACATATTACGATTGCAAATAACCGAGCACTGCCATTGGCAACCAACGGAGCAGCTTATATTGAACTGTCATGATATCAGTTGTACATACTACACACAGTATCAACAATGATTACAAAAAATAAACAGCCTACCAGTGTGATCTAACAATTTACAGATATAATAATGTCTAGGTATGAAAATGGAATTAATGCAACTTGTCACAATCCCAACTATTTCCCTACACACAAGTCACAAACATTTGTTTATGATAAACACAACATCTTTAATGAAATCGAATCACCACTCTTAATAATAACAATGCAACATTTAGGTCGAATAATATAAATAAATGACTAGTACGTGCACAACATCAGTTGTAATATTGTTGTTTAGGTAACCATCCCGGTCCACACCCGTTAAGTCATAAATCATCCCAACAAATCAAAATGTTCTCACGACACACAACCTCGTGGCAAGGACCTTTTCATCGTGCTGCAGAAACGGTGTCGCACCGTAATTAAGCGCCGCTTAAAGAAACTGCAAAGAACGGGGTCAAACTGAAATTGCACAACTGGAGAAAGAACGCCCTAGTACATATGTTTACCCTTCCCTTCTGAGGTATTGTTTGTTTTTTAACATATCCATTATCTTTTATCTATTAAAATTAAGAACTGCATAAAAATTAATGTATAAAGACAAAATAAAAATATGCACAAACAAACTAACATATCATAGTGAATAGTTGGGAGGTTTGCTTTTTCGTGAAATTAGTCTGAAATGTAAGGTACAAAGAAATAGAACTGATGGTGCAGTTTAAAATATAGACCTGTATGTTGACCTGTAGAATCAAAGGGCACTCAAGGTGAGACAGTTGTCATCAGAACAAACCGTCTGGACGAGCGACTGGACGGCTACTGGGAGTACTACCACCCCTATCTGCTGACCACCCTTGAGGAACTCTTCAGCTTCCACATGAACAACTCCATCCGGTCAGTGGTTGGCATGACAACGGGAATTATATTTCATATGCAGTCAGAGGTTGGCATGGCAACAGGGATGATATTCAATATCTAGTCAGTGGTTGGCATGGCAATAGCGATGATATATATATATGAAATTTATATGCATAATATATATATATATATTATGCATATAAATTTCATATTCAAAGTGTGTTCCCTATTTTACATGTTTATGTAGTTTTGTTTAAGCAGATTTTATTTATTGTTATTTGACCACAACTTTGTCAAAATTTATTGACAGAAAAGACAACAAATAATTTTGAGATCTAATAAAGTTAATTTACTACAATCTACAAATTCTATGAACAGGTTTCTAGTGCACACAATGGGCCCTTAAGATTCTTCATTGTAAATGTTATAGAGTATACATTGTATATCTATTACTCAAAAATTAAATAGCTGAATTCAGATACGGAGCGGTGATTCAAGGCAAAAACACTTTACAAATGATTTTCAGACTTAATGTTTTTTAGGCAGTACTTAAGTATGGTGGTTTTTTGTTGAATGATTGCATAATTAATCTAGCTATACACTGTAGTACATTGTAAAGTGTATGTATGTGTGTCTCAGAGACTTCATGCCAAAGTGTGCTATAGTACATTGTAAAGTGTCTGTCTCAGAGACTTCATGCCCAACTGTGCTATAGTACATTGTAAAGTGTCTGTCTCAGAAACTTCATGCCCAACTGTGCTATAGTACATTGTAAAGTGTATGTATGTGTGTCTCAGAGACTTCATGCCCAAGTGTACTACAGTACATTGTAAAGTGACTGTCTCAGTGACTTCATGCCCAAGTGTGCAACAGTGCATTGTAAAGTGACTGTTTCAGTGACTTCATGCCCAAGTGTGCTATGGTACATTGTAAAGTGACTGTTTCAGTGACTTCATGCCCAAGTGTGCTATGGTACATTGTAAAGTGTCTGTCTCAGAGACTTCATGCCCAAGTGTGCAATAGTACATTGTAAAGTGACTGTCTCAGAGACTTCATGCCCAAGTGTGCAACAGTACATTGTAAAGTGACTGTCTCAGAGACTTCATGCCCAAGTGTGCAACAGTACATTGTAAAGTGACTGTCTCAGAGACTTCATGCCCAAGTGTGCTGTAGTACATTGTAAAGTGTCTGTCTCAGAGACTCCATGCCCAAGTGTGCTAAAGTACATTGTAAAGTGACTGTTTCAGTGACTTCATGCCCAAGTGTGCTATGGTACATTGTAAAGTGTCTGTCTCAGAAACTTAATGGCTAAGTGTGCTATAGTACATTGTAAAGTGACTGTCTCAGAGACTTCATGCCAAAGTGTGCTATAGTACATTGTAAAGTGACTGTCGCGGAGACTCCATGCCCACGTGTGCTATAGTACATTGTAAAGCGACTGTCTCAGAGACTTCATGCCCAAGTGTGCTATAGTGCATTGTAAAGTGTCTGTGTGTCTCAGAGACTTCATGCCGAAGTGTGTCAACAGCTACAGTCCGTTTGTGCTACGAGTAAGACCGGGCCGGAGACAGGAAGAATCAGGGTCAGTACAAGTCTTTTGACTCTTTTCAAACCCGCTTGATCCCTGGTGGGTTGGGGATTACATCACTCGATCTGTTCCACCCTCAAGACGAGTTGTCTCCGTCACTGGTGCAGTAATTAAATTAATACAGGTGGAGCTGAGAACTGGAGCTTCAGCACCACTCTGCTCTGCTGTCGTCAGATCATGACATCGGACAATGGGGGGGGGGGCTGTTTAATATTTTTCGTTGTGATGTTCAAAATTGTTGAAGCTCACAAGAAACCTCCAATTGCACACCTTTGACACTCACCAAAAACTCACCAGAAAACTTTGATTGGCACTCCCTTTAGGCTTGCCAAAACACGTTCAAGTTCAGATTTACTGGGGGGCAAAACCATGTCTGCCCCCAGCAAAATTCCAGGGGGCTCTTGAGTAGGAGAAGAGGGTGGTAGAAGGAGAAGAGTGTGATAGGAGAAGAAGAGGGCGGTAGGAGGAGAAGAGGGTGGTAGGAGAAGAAGAGGGTGGTAGGAGAAGTGGGTGCTAGTAGGAGAAGAGGGTGGTAGGAGAAGAGGGTGGTAGGAGAAGAAGAGGGTGGTAGAAGGAGAAGTGTTTTAGGTTGCGCAAGTTTTCATGTAACTGTTTATGGTAGTATTTTGATATTTGTTTTATAAAGCATTTATACCCACTAACCAATTCTCTGAACTCTGCTTTAGCTTTGTCATTTTTTATTTTCTTTAGTCTACCTTTTGCTCTCAAACAATCTGTCCTCTTAATTTTACACATAAAGACATAATCTGGCATAACTTGGTAAGTTTTTGTAGCAGCACATTTGTACTTCCAGTGTATCATTGCAACATAACATACACACTGTGTGCCACATTTGAATATCATGCATGTAATATTTCCATGCAATCCATTTGCATATATAATGTAAAACTTCAACAGCTGTTTTCTTCATTTTCACTTTTTTACCCCTGCCATGTTCAATGCTCCATAACTTCGCCAATTTTTGTAGCAGTCATAAATTTTGAAACCATGTAAAGCACCCTACCCAACCTTTATAAGAATGTAAGAAAACAATGTTACAATTTTTCCGACTTATCACTCATTTGGTCAGCCGGGGTCACATATAGATGTTTTAGTCCAAAGGACTTCAGGGCCTCTTGGCCCATTTTTTTAAGTGTGAAAATTGTTTGTATTTATGGAAGTTTACACTTATTGTATTTTTCATAACTACGTTTTGAGATGTTCCCTAATGAAGCCTGCAGCTGTGGCATGCAGCTAGGGAGTGTCGTTGTCATGGTAACCAAATGCATTCTTTTCATGCATGTTCTTTTCCCTGTGGTATGACACAGGTGCTATTGCATGGCAGTATAACATAAATTATCTGATGTTTTATAAATGCCTATTATTTTCTTAAGAAAAAAACAAGCTCATGTTATCAGTTTGACACATGTAATGTTGAATTTTTTATAGTAAATATAAATTAATTTATAAATAATGCTATGTCGCTAATCTATTACAAGTAATTTATATAAAACATAATTATAATTGTAAATGTACTAAATATTGTAAACTTGCTTGAATGACAAACTTTAATACTGCTTTTATGTTATTGTTTGCAAATAATATTTTAATATAAATAAAGAATTAACCAGCAGTAACAGCAAAAACAGCTGGTTGTTTAATTCCACAACAAATCAGACAGCCAAGCCAAGAAAACGTGGGTTTAAAAGCAAGATGTAATGTCAGGTCACATAGAAAAAACAGATGTTGTTATCATAATATAATTTGCAAGTACCAGAAACAAGTTTGGATAATGGATCATATGAATAATAGATTGGAAGTGATCAAGTACCAATGACACTATGTAAATGCCACTGACTTTTGATCAATAATTGAATTACTTTAGGCCGCATGTTCTAGATTTAAATTAGAAATCAATGTTTATTACTGATGCATGAAATTACTATTTTTATAAAATATATTTTCTTAAATTATTAAATACATTTTCTGTAAAATATACACTATATTATGTTTGAGAGTTCATATTTGACTGGTCCAAATACTGAAGGAACACAACTGACAACCCTCTAAATTGAGACATTTCAGGGTCTCCAACCACAATCTGTCAGGACCAAACATGATTGAAATGGTCCTACCATGAAATTGTTAGTTTTGCTACTACCCGGTAGTCGTATTGTTATCAGGATTTTAAGTGTAACTGAATTTGTCTTCTACAAACCGAGCAGTTTGGAGGGCCATGATCGCTAATGCCTGCGTCAGATACAGCACATTGAAGAAGAATATTTTTCTTAAGCAGTTATAGCCATCAATTGATTCAGTTTACCGGTACTCATTATTAACCCTTACTACCTGATACATATGACTTTTTTTATGGTGTGTTTAATTTATATTTTAAAATTATTTTCTTAAATTATTAATTAATTATTATTTGTAAACACCCCTGAATCTGCTTTGTAGAGATATGTGGTGTATAAATAAATTTTATTTTATTAAATATATGATGTATAAACAAATTTTATTTGAAGTCTTATGTTAAATGTATATGTTATGGTTGATAGTTCATATATGACTGATCCAAATACTGATGGAATACAACTAAACGTACATCTTTTTTGTTGCTCTAGAACAACAGAAGCCAATCCAAATGTGTCTGGCAAAGATTCATCGTCGTCGCTGACATCAGTCGGTTCAGATGGCAGCACCAGTAGCAGCAGCGATATCGAGGGAGACTTCACGGAGCTAGAAGATAACGCTTTGGCTGAAGATGACTCAAAGCACAACCTCGTCTCGTTAAAGGTATGGGCCGTTGGCTCAGAAGGGCCCAGTTGGCTCATTAAGGTGGCCCAGTTGGCTCATTGGGGTGGCCCATTTGGCTTATTATGGGTGGTCCCGTTGGCTCAGGATGACCCATATGTCTCATTGTGTGTGGCCCAGTTGTTGGTTCATGGTGGCCCAGTTGGCTTATTGTGGGTGGCCCAGTTGGCTTATTGTGAGTGGCCCAGTTGGCTTATTGTGGGTGGCTCAGTTGTTGGCTCATGGTGACCCAATTGGCTTATTGTAGGTGGTCCAGTTGCTTATTGTGGCACAATTGGCTCATTAGGGTGGCACAGTTGGCTCGAGATGGTGGCTGTACTGATTCTAAGTCATTCCATTCCATGTTCATATTATTTTCACTGCACTGGTTGCCAAGACACTTCAGCTGGATAAGATTTCTTTTAAATTGCATCAATAACAGAATTTATGCTACCAAAGCTGTTAAACGAGTCTTCCTGAGTAAACCATTTATGGAACATATTTCTCCCCTCTTCCCAGTTGCCATGGCAACAAACAAAATGGCCACTCTATGATGGAATGATTGCCTATTTGGCAAACAGCAACATTTAAAGGGTCATGGATGTTTTATCATGCTATTACAATAACTGTTGGTTTACTTAATCGTGAAACATCATCACTAGATTTTTCTATTTTATAAATATTTACATTTCAAATTTTCAAAGTCATAATAAATTGTAACTACAACATTTGGCGACACATTTGATATACTGCTAGGTAGACAGGTACTTCCAAGATATTGCTCAAAACACTGTCAGAATACTGGAGAAGCACTTTTTAAATAACTATTAGACAAATATGATTTCATATGGGGCGTCTCGTCTTCGCAAAAGAAAGTGATCCGGGGAACTACTTTCTACTGCAGGATATGTTTTCAACAATGGAGCAAATCTACGGAGTGAACATTCATGAGCCGAGTCAGTACAGTGGTGTGGTGTATAGGAGATTCATACAGATCGGGGAGAACGCTACAAAAACACTGAAGAAAACCGAGAGATGCGCTCAAGCGGAACGTAGGACCACCAATCTGTGAGTGTCTGTCAATTTCAAATTCGAAATGGCTTCTTTTTCAAACCATGTCATGTGACTACTCATGTAGTGATCAACGAATTTTATTGATTGACTAACACCAATATAATTGGGGGTTTGTGTGATTAAAAGCCCACAAATATTAGGATTTTTGATCTTATAGTACAATGTACAATGTTATCTTTATTGTTATGGTGGGTCTTCATTTGAGGTAAAGCATACTCTCATATGTTGTAAAACTAGCAATTTTTATTAATCACCAAAACACACTTACTTTCGAAAATATTAAGTTGAAAAATCGTGATAGTAACACATTTTGTATGGATATTATTTTTAACCAACCATGTGTTTGTAAAACAGTTAACCAGTAAAGATAATAGTACACTCTCTGTATTGTTACTAATAAATAGCACATGTTCAGTATAAAAGTTGTGTTATGCTAACACTAAACCGTAAAAGGAAGCTTTTGTTGTTTACTTAACATGCATGATGACGAGTGTACTGTCATTATATTTCTATTTACATGACTCTGTTACCAGTGTGGTAAAATGTGTTTGTGTCTCATCCCACAGAGTACAGATGAGTACGTTCCCATTGGACAGTTGCTATCATGTGGTGCCGCCCAAGGTCAGCACAAGGTCGCGGGACTTGTACAACACGTACGTGAAGCGTGGCATCCATGGGGCTGAGTTCCCCGGCAAATGTGACATGAGACTCTATCATGAGTACGTCCTCAGCAACTACAAATGATGTGCCAAGAACATCCAAGCACATCATCAACAACAACTAATGACATTGGTTGATGAATATATCGTCATCAAATAAACATTATGTTGGATGAAGACTACATCATCAGCAACAACAAACGACATTGATTTGTGAATGCATCAACAACTACAAAGACATGGCTGATGAGCACATCATCAACAACTACAAATGACACCACATTATCGACAACTACAAATGACATGAACACATCATCAACAACTACAAATGACACGGACACATCATCAACAACTACAAATGACATGAACATGTCATTAACAACTACAAATGACATGAACACATCCTCAACAACTACAGATTACATCGACACATCATCAACAATTACAAATGACAGGAACACATCGTCAGCGATTACAGGTGACATTGATTGATGAATACATCATCAGTGACTTCAGATGACTTTGGATGATGAACACATCATCAATTAACTGCAGATGTTAGGGCGAGATTGCAATCAATTAAATTAGTCAAGGGAAGTGGTAGTTTCTTCCTTTTGTATAAGTAATATATTTGTATGTTTTATACATCATGTGCACATAGACTATGTACGCAAATGTTGTGAGGCTGTAAATAAAAAGCAAATATGTCTTGCCACAAACTTATTTATTATGACCATTAGCAAACACGTACATTATTACCTAACAACAAGATTAATTGCATTACAATGTCTATAATATTACAACATAATAAATATGGCATGCATTGTGAAACAGTAACAAAATCTGCATATACGTATACATGTTATGTATGTGTGATTGAATGACGTAAACAGTAAAGATCAATTAAACAGGTCAGTGAACTAGTTTGTTAAACAATTTAACCAACTTGTCATGGCCCATCACGTCAAATCTACTTCTAATTAACTCTCTTGAATAATAATACATTTAAAGCACATTTATTGCAACGTAAAAGATGATAAAAGTTGCCGAGATCTCAAGGCAGCTGCAGCTATGCGTCTGCCTCGCACGGAATGTCTGGTGGCGCCACCAAGTGAAAGTTCTTGTTCCTAACATTCCTGATTGCAGAACCAAGTGTCTATAGTAGAATATATGAGATGTGACAATCACACGTCTGGCAGTGTTTCATGCAGGTAAAAGATGTACTGGATGCATGATTATAACATATTAATTATTATTATTTAATTCATAAATATGTTTGTGTTTACTTTTCGTAGTAAATTTCTTCCATAAATAAATGTAAACATTACACAGGTTTAGGGTTTTGTGTTCTTGAAGGTTCATTGTAAAACTGGGCTGATCTTTCGGTTGCTGTTGAAAAGAAATTATGCTGGTGCGCTACCTGTAAACACAGCAAAGTAAGTGGCTTATGGCAATATGTCTAGATGTTATTGTGTGTTAAGTTATCTTGTTAAATAGGACACACTATCAATGCCGTGTGATGAAAGTAGACAGCCAAATCACCAACACCAAAGTATCACGGTTTTTAAGAAGAAAAAGTATTAATAACTGTCTTAATCCTGTTGGTCTGTCGGACAAATAACAACTGTCTTGTTTGAAGAATTCTAAAAAGGATATTGCATTGCGGTGCATATGAATAAATAACACGTAAAATACGATAAATATAAACTACACACACATTAGGATGACTTAATGCATGTAAAAATGAAACGTTATTATGCTCGACATAATTTCATTGTAACAACATTTAAAGCCAACAACTGGCAATGACACCTACCCCTGGTACTTTGTGTTGCCCAGCAACGTACTCTGTTCCTAGAAGTTTTAGGACCTTGTTGCCTAGCAACAAGCTAGTAATTGCTTGCGTCATGCGTAGTAACGATAATGCAAACAAGACGATTATCTTTGTTGTTACTTATAAATATCCTGTACTTAAATGGACCTACATATCCAAAATACTGTAAAATTAATCACATTTTTGGACAGGTAAATCGCATTCAAAGTTTCGTATTGCATTCATTATGATAATCCATATTTCGTGGTAGTGTTCACGCATAAATCCATACCACGCTTTGCATGCAGGCTACACTAGCCAGAGTTCATGTTTTACAATCAGGCCACAGCAGCCCAAGCCTATAATCCACAAGCGGGCCACACCAGCCCAGGTTTACGCTTGTTTACACCTGTTTACACATGCAGTAAGACACAGTGGGTGTTCAAGCGAGTGGCTTCTGGAAGTTTACGGGGCGTATAAAGACCCTCAAATGGAAGGTGTCATCAATGAGGTAGGGTGATTCGTCGGCACGTAGCTTGCTCAGTCGAATGATATTCTCCATCTCGAAAGTTCCGTGTGTCTCAAAGATATGCGGCTCAGTGATCACGTACTTCACATGCTTCACGTGGTTGTGGACTGCGTAGACGACAACACTGATCTCCACCTCGCGCACTTCCATTCCACCGCGGTGCGACACGATCAGCTTCGTGTCATCTGTCGCCTTGCTGATGTTAAGCTGCCCCTGCCAGAATGAGGTCATGTAGTAACCGTGCGGGTAGAAGACAACCTTCATCTTACACTGTCGGTCCTGCGCTGGGTTACCGATATGCGCCGGTAGATTCAACGGACGCTCCACCTTACTGCTGACACGGGGGCAACTCTTGAAACCCTTCCGCACGATATCGACAAAGATCGAGTAGCTCTCATCTGTGTAGTTGCGGTAGCGGAACTGCGTAAGCGGGACTTCCCATGCATGATCCTTGCAACCACGGATCGACAACGCATGATAGCGGTATGCCACGAGGAGGTACGGTGCAAAGACATCGCGATGCTGCTGTCCGAAACCCGACTCCTCGAATTTAGACAGATGCTCCGGTAGGATCATGGGAAAGCGGATGTATGGCAATATTCGGGTGAGATTTTCGCGGAGCTTGTGTACACGGTGTTTGGTGCGTAGCCAGTCGATGACGGCCATCAATAGAGCATGCTCGCTGTGGATGACGAGGTCAGATCGTTGGAGGAACACCTCAAGGTGTTCTGTCTCGAGACATACCCAATCTGGGGACTGAGTCACTGTGTCCATGTTCAGCACAATGTAGTCAACGCATGACTGTTGCAGGGGTTCGCACACACACGCGTTCGCATACTGGAACCACTGCACGGCCTTGTTGTCACACGGCATGCTCACTAGGTGGCTGTTCATATAGGTGACACAGCACTGCTTCAAGTCAGAGACGTTATACTTGTCTGCCAGCACCAGGAGACCTAGCACTGTGTCTATGGTGAGCAGCACCTTGCCACTGTAGATGTACCTACAACAACAAGTAGATGACTCACTCATTCACTCACTCACTCACTCACTGCTAAATGACAGCACCTTGCCACTGTAGATGTACCTACAACAAGTAGATGACTCACTCATTCACTCACTCACTCACTGCTAAATGACAGCACCTTGCAACTGCAAATGTACCTACACAACAAGAAGTAGACAACTCATTCGCTCACTCGTTATGAATCTGCTAATTGGTAGTCACAGGCGGGTGATTATACATTTACCGTATTGCTTTCCTTCGGATATCTATTTAGATAATTACTGTGAATTTTTAATTTGTTCAGTTGTGACATCAGTTTCTTCTGTAAACGTTTATACTCACATTCTAGTGTACAACAGACGTGTGCATGAATGGCCATGGAGTGTACATTCCATGTGGTGTATGTAGCATTGATGTTTTACCTGATGAAGTCTCCAAAGACAGCGATGCAGTCATCAGGTTCTTGCAACAACAACTCCCGCTGTTCTCTGTCCATCCAGCTCTCATTGGTCAACATCTGTCTACAACAATATCAACAAACATACTATAACTGACTCAAGTGAGCACATAATTATAAATTATGCAACTCCTAGATGCTTTGGATCTTGGCACCAAACTTTTAGGCGGTTCACCTGCAACCCCAGGAAGGATCCGGAAAACTGTTATTTTTCCTGAAATTTCTCGTGGGTTAAGGTTTGTACAGGATGCTTGACAAAGAATACGTGGAAATCTGTAAGAAAATATCTATAATAAGTTATCCCGTCTGGAGGTATGTTTGCTAATAACAACATATGTTATCATATCACTCAACCTCCAGCGGCTGTCTATGACAACAAATAACACCTTTTCTTATCATTAAAGCCAACATCAATCTACTTCAAACAGAGGGTCTCATCTTTTGTTTGCCATGTTTTGTCAACAGACAGAACAAAATTACATAATATCTCCACCAAACACTATGCAGAATGCTGCTCGTTGGTGTTTTGTCTGTGTCTTACAACAATGGCCTGATGTCTTGTAGGTTATACTAGTCATTGTTGTTCTGTATTGTGAGAATCAAGGGTCGGCTTTGGCGTAGCAACAAATTAATTTTGCAGCCATAACACTACATTTTGTCTTATGTTTCTCCACGATACGAGAGACTGCAGTGCATTGTGGGTAACACTGCAGTGGATTATGGGTGAGACTGCAGTGTATTGTTGTTGATACCGCAGTGTATTCTGAGTGTGACTGCAGTGCATTGTGGGAGAAACTTAGTTGAAGATGTAACAGAGGGATTGCAGTGCATTGTGGGTAATACTGCAGTGCACTGTATGTGAGACTGCACTGCATTGTATGTATGAGACTGCAATGTATTGTGGGGGAGACTACAATGAATTGTGGGTGAGACTGCAGTGCGTTGTGGGAGAGACTGCAGTGCATCATGGGTTATACTGCAATGCACTGTATGTATGAAAGTGCAATGCATTGTGGGTGAGACTGCAGTGCACGCTATGTATGATGCTGCAGTGCATTGTGGGTGAGACTGCAGTGCACTGTGGGAGAGACTTACTCGAAGACGTCGCTGGCGGTTGCGAGCAGTAGTTTGTGCGCGTGGAAGACGGTCTGTCCGGCGACGTTGAGTCGGATGTCGCTGAACTTTGGGTTGTTGTAGAGGAGGGCGAGACGAGACATGTACTCACAACCGTTGTCCACTACCTCACCCCCGCCCCCAGGGGTGCAGCATAGGTCCTCAGTCGCTGTCCTCTCTCCCATCTCCTCACATCTGTAACAACAATGACATTAGAGGGCGACCCATTGCAGGTTCCCCTAGCAGAATATTCTATTGAATTCTATGAATGAACTTAGTGGACAAGGAAGCCACCAGAAGAATATTGCAAATAAAACAAGTGATATGGATCAGAGAGGCCAGGACACCAATCAACCGAGACGAGGGGAAGTACGACTATCTCACATGTACGTTGCCGTCACATGTCACATGTACTGAAGAAATTGGTGTGTCACATCAACGAAAGCCTCTACAAGGTAAATTCAAGTATTGGAGATGTTTAAAAGAACTAATTTGTATATATGAATGACTGTTTATTCAAAACATTGGCAACAACAATTTATACATACATATATATATGTATATATAAATTGTTGTTGCCAATATATATATATATATATACATATGTATACACACACACACACACACACACACACACACACACACACACACACACACACACACACACACACACACACACACACACACACACACACACACACACACACACACACACACACACACACACACACAAGACAAACACGTTTAACTAGTATAATACAAGTGCGAATGTACACTGTACAATGTTTGAAGGGGGTAAGAGTCATTGACTTGTATGTAAATTTACCACTGACATGTAGATTTAGACATCTGAGTTACGTTTATTGAACTTGCTATTCCTCTACTCTAGCAACCATAATTGATATCATGTAAGGGAAGATATTCATGTTCCACGTTTATATAATAATAACACACGTTAACATATAAAATTACGGTGGTTACCACAATTGCAGAAATAAATTTGTTGATGAGTTTATTTTATAGAAAAATTATTTAAATCTATAGAAACGCTGTAGCCATTTCAATTTTGTTATAGAATGTCATAGAAATATCCAGAATTGTTATCCTTATTAAATTTACGCTTCAACTCTCCCCATTTTTCTAATTAACCATTAATAAGAAACATACACTTTAACTCAGAAGTATTATCGTAACTTCACTTTTGATAGAGTTCTATAGGATTCTACAGAAATCTATAGAATTTGTATGGCCACATCAATTTTAGAGAATTCTACTGTACAAAATATTCTAGAAAACCATCCATAGAAAATCCTACAGAATATTTTGCTAAGTAAAGGTTTTGGAACAGAACACATCTATAAAAGTGGTTTTTTACTGAATACAAATAGTGAAAAACACGTTTTGCCAGTATTACGTCCAACACTGCCTTTAAACAACAAACCTTTAAAAGGGCCTGGCCTGTACCCTCCAGAAATAAACATAAACACCAAACCATAGATATACGCCGAGCTAGATTGGGTTCAGTATCAACTGGAATTGTAATGACCATAATAAATTACAAGTTGTGAGCTGTAATCCTGTAATTGCCATGTCTTGGTGTTCTATAAATCACTGTCACATGTAAATAAAGTAGACATGTAGATATATTTTCTGTTTGAACTTACCTAGTAACATCTGACCACTGTTTTAGTGTATTGATACATATTGGCCCCGGCAGAAATATGACAACCTACAGTGTCCAAGTCTATCAGCAGAGGTGCATTGAAACAAAGTCCGGGTCTGCACTTTGGAATAAACTGTTTCTTTCCCTTCGTAACACTCCACTGCCGACACCTCAAGACTCATCTTATTCACTGCATGTTCAGTTCCTAAGCTCAGTGTTTAGTGTGATCTACAGAGACTGGCACATTAAAGAACCCTGATTTATTTATTTATGTGTGTAGACTCCTGAAGGACACCTGCAATCTATATGCAAGCCAACTGGCAACGTCTCTATGTAGCTACCCTAGTGGTACCACATCAATCTATTCAAGATTGGTATAATGATCAATCCTGAAAAACCAAATATATCGCATCGCTGCCAGGGAAGGAGCTGTTTTAGACAAGGTTGAAAACTACAAATACCTTGGCTCCTGGGTCTGCACAACAGACAGACATCAAAACCAGGAAGGCAATGGCATGGAAAGCACTCAACCAACTAAACCTAATATGGAAATCTACACTCCCACGCAAAATCAAGCAGCGACTGTTTATTGCAGCAGTAGAGTCTGTGCTATTCTATGGATGTTAAACATTGACAATGACAAAAAAATTTGACAAACAACTAGACGGATGTTATACAAGAATGCTTCAAGTCTCATTTAACATTCACTGACAGCAGCATTTGACAAACACAGAACTATACAGTGGAATGTGTAAAGTCACTGATAGAATAAGAAGACGATGATTGAGATTTGCTGGACACAGCAACAGACATAAGGATGAAATGGCATCTAAGACCATCTTGTGGCAACCGACACATGGAAGAACCAAGGCAGGAAGACCAGCAGCAACTTACATTGACTAAGATGTGGGTCAAGAGATGGTGGAGCTGAAGACGGCAATGGCAGACAGAGGGATCTAGATACTGATGATTGAAGCCACTATAGTTTGACCCCGGTAACCGACATGAGTGAGTCTATTCCTACAGCTATGTATACTTCTACACTGGCTGGTAGTGTGATGAAACCGTGTGGTAATGGTCATGTAGCTGTATGTAAGAGTTAATTAACACACCCATCTGTGTACAGTGGAACCTCGCTTTACAGTCACCTTGGTAATACAGCCACCTCGCAATTAAGGTCACCCTAGAACAGTTACAAAACATTTCCACATAGAGTAAAATATACGATATATTAGTCCTGCCAATTCAATCATCTCAATAGTCAGGTAACTTTTGTCCACTCCCAAACAAAGAAATGCAATACTGACAAAGCTGAAATAAAAGTTGATGGAAACAAAATAAAACATGTTCAATTAAAAAAATTTCTTGGAATAATTATAGATGAACATCTAAACTGGAAGACTCATATTGACAATCTATCAAATAAAATAGCACATAATGTAGGAATGCTAAACAAACTAAAACATTTTCTTTCTATCTCCATTATGAAAATTATTAGCACAAACCTAAGCAAACTAAAAATACTACAGAAGAAAGCTATTCGGACAATCACATTATCCCAATATACTGCACACTCAAATCCACTGTTCGCGAAGTTAAAACTATTAAAATTGGATGATAATATACAAACATCGGTTAGGTATTTTTATGCATAAAGCAACAAATAAACACCCAGTTAGCATGTCAACAATGTTACTGCGAACAGAAAATGTACATAAACATAAGGTGAGAAACCATAACGCATATTACATCCAACAAATAAGAACAAACACAAGGAAATATGTCATCTGCATTCCAATAAGCGTATAGGGGTGTACACCGATTTTCTTTGGTGTCTGGCATTCCTAGGTACAGCCATCTCAGCAGACATGACTGGTAAATAATTGTGCATCTCACATATAAGCAGCAGGATACCAGAACACTGTAAAGTCTGATAATTTAGGTGGACCTTTTGATATTTTTTCATCACTGAGCTTAGAATCGAGTGTGACATTGGTAGAAATTTAATTGCAATGATGGATTCAATAGCATTTGAGATCGTTGTCACTGTGTTAGATTATGCTAAACGGGGAGGGGGGGTGAATGCTAATTAGGGCATGTGAGCTTAATATAATGAATATGGTATGTCAGGCAGACAAAATGTCTCTGCCTGAGACGGTCCCTTTGGTAGATGACAAATGAGCTGCATTGTTGAGGCACTGGATGCTCAGGGCTGTGGCAGAAGACACTCTAATATTAATGACGTTATAAACCTGACAAGGTTTTTATTGCCCTGACAGCAGGTTCAATAAATACTGGCCATGAGTGTGCAAGCACTGACACTGACAGTCTCACTACCCAATATCTGCATGCCTGTTGAACCTTGCTTTATGGTCATCATCATAATATGGCTACCTTGTAATTAAGGTCACCCTAGGATTACGCAACATTTCTGCAAGACTAAAGTATAGGAAATGAGTTCTGCTAATATGGTCATCTAGCAATTCACATCACTGGCTCAGTACTAAGAGTGACCTTATTATAATAAATAGTAGAGAATTTCCAACAGTATGTATTGTAACACCAGTACAGTAGTGTCAGTACTGTAGCATCAGTACAGTAATGTCAGCATAGTAACATCAGTACAGTAACAGCTACAGTAAATTCAATACAGTAATGTCAGTAATGTACTACAATAGCATCAGTAAGATAATATCAGCACAGCAACACTAGTATTGTGATATCAGTACAGTAACATCAGTAAGTAACATCAGTACAATAACGTCAGTTTAAAAAACGTCATACAGTAACACCAGTACAGTAACATCAGTGTGCAGTAGTGTCAAATTGTCAATACAGTAACATCAGTACTTAGTACAGTAACATCATGGTCGCCATGTAACTGTGACATTGTCATTGATCATAACCAACAATTCAAGTTGTCATCACACAGCTAGTTCAGAAAAAACTGAACCTAAACTGAAAGCAGTAGTTGCATGAGAGATTTACACTTGCGGATGACGGGTGTGAGGTTGGACCACGCTCTCACTGTGTGTTAGGCCCATTTACCAATGCCACACGCTGCCTGTGACAAACCAACCACCACACTATGGACCAGTCACTATGCAGGTGCTCTGAGGCCACACAAACTGAATTCCAGATATTGTTACAGGAACGTCAAAGTCACCCGACTACAGCCTGTACTTGATAATGTGTCTCTTCTTCCTGTTCCTTGTCAGTCGTAGTTATCCAATAGAAGAGTCTCTCTGTGTCCACTTTGCCCAGGCAATGTGAATCTGAATATTCATATGGTGTGTATTCTTTTAAAAGTAATGTATTTGTTCAGGTGATGTTAGTGTTTAAAAACTTAGGCAATTTTGTTCAATCCAAACTGTGTCTGTTCACTCTGCTGTGTAAATGACAGTGACAGTTGTGGGCATGTGTGAACAAATAGTCTTTGTGCAGTAATTGAAGCATGGCTGAATCCTTCCCAGGTGTCTTGATGGTGTTCGAATGAACAGGTCTGCCCTGGGGTTAAGTGGGTTACAACAGTACATTGTGCAATCCTAAGGACTGGATACTGCGCTGTATGAGAATTTACCTTTAACAACAATTTTTATTATCGCATCAGCTGACATGTGTAGCGCCGTGGTGCAGTGGCTAGAGTTTCGACTCTGAACCGAGAGAACCCGGGTTCGAATCATGTGCGGCGGTGTCGAACCTTGGGCAAGTTCGTTCACTATACGTTGCTCCAGTTCACCCAACTTTATGAATGAGCACCTTCCTATAGACAGTGGTGGATATTATGAATATAAACGAATAGTCTTTGCACATAAATTGCAGCATGGCTGGATGCTCTCCAGAGAAGTTGAGATGGTGTTCGAATGAACAGATCTGCTAGGGAGTAAAGTGTAAAGCGCTTTAAGCGGTCCTGAGGACTGGATACTGCGCTATATAAGAACTTACCTTTTTGATATCACACTGATTCTGATTAACCAGTCCATAACAATAAACACTATCTTTGATAATACAAAATAATACAATTCAAATAATACAAGTACAACTATGATTACTAAATAGAACACAATTTTCTACAAAGGCATCGTTTAGGCCATTCTGCAAGGAAATATATTGGCTGTGCCTATACTGCTGGTGTCATATGACAGTAATTTAACTAAGCCCTGTCTGTTAGCATTGTAATGCAGCCTTAGATCTCATAATACCACTCCCATAATATCTGTATAGAGCTGCCCAGGCTGGCAAACTGTGACCATTATACCCTGGGACAAAGACTTGCTGTCATGGCACCATGGCCAGGGGTGGCAATTAACATAATAACTGAGCATTTGACTATGTCAACACACGCTGATCCCCAGATATCCCACCACATACAGACTTCTGTATACGATGTACGTTTTAGAGGTATACGGCCAGCATCATATAGTGCTTTTACGGATTGTCTAAAATAATAACATACATTCATGTCCAGACACAATCAATCAAACAGACAATCAACTGTAAGCAAAGGAAAAACAAAACTGTTTAAATGGTTACCTTTTTCAATTATAAATTAAATATATTATGTGCCACACTTAAATAAGTGAAATTATTCACACATGTTTTATAATAAGCCTAGCTAGTGTACAGCAGCAAGTGATTTCTAATAAAAGTAAGTATATCACAATAGTCTAATAAATTAATTAATTGAAATAAAACATGACAACAACATTACCACAATTTACTGCACGCAATAACACACAAGACAGTTATACAAAATTATGCTAATATATCATAATTATCTGGAGTAATCTTATATACTCATAAATTGTGATAAAGCACACATATTCTCTTGCAGATGTCCCACAAATATACATTCAAATGACAAAGTTAAAGCAGACGAAGAGCAAATTATGATAATTATGATGCTAGGCAGATATCCAATGATAAAACACAGTGCTCGGATTTTGTTTGATGTACCAGGTAGGTACATTTAATAGCCTGGTCAATGGTGACACTCGAACAAAATAGGACTGATAGAGGCCCGTGAGCTACTTAAAAACAATAAGACAGGGTTACTTAGATTTATACAGAATCCCAAGTACATATGTGTTATCTACTATATTAATCTGTTCAGAAATGATCTCAAGTTACTTGTATCAGTTACTTGTGTAAATACATAGACTTTTGTTTTGCTTCTAAGAGAACATGTAATGTGACAAATCCAGCTTATGAAATGACTCTTGAGTCAGAAATACCCGAGACAAAGGCAATAACGGGTGATATGCCATTTAAGTTGCTTCTAAACATTGCCAACAGCCAATACGTTTGTTCTTTGTTGAAGGATATCATGTATTTAGGCTGTATACATCATACAAATCTATATTTATCTCTTTATGTTTTCTGACAAAGCAATTTCGTAATATAGGTCATTAAGTGCTTTCCAATATTAAACATGGTGATTTGGCTATACAGTTAGTGGGGTTTTGAACCCCAATAAGCAAAATCCACAATTGTTTAGTTATGCTAGATGCAGACATGGGGTCAAATATAAATGCATTTGCATTTAAATGCGACTGATCCAGTATTTGCATTTGAAAATTTGGAGCCAAAAATATTTGCAGTTGCATTTAAATACATTTTTAAAGCATTTGAAAGATCAAATACTTTTCAAATACTTTTTTCAGATACTTATAGCATTTAATTATGTCAATGAAAACTGTTATCACAGCTGTGCTTAATTAAATTGTTGCTTGGTCTGGGCAGTTGATACAGGTCACTCACATTACTTATGTGATCACCCAGGCATGACATTCACTGAGAGAAAACTGGCCTTCCTATAGCTCTTTTATTAGCTGACCAACTGCAGCCATTTGCATGCTTTGATCATTAACTCAGCTTTAACTTGGGTGGGTCATTGTCAGATGGATGGTCAGTGTATCAGCAGGCCTGCCACAAGGTCAGGTTAGCAAGCATTTAATTGATAGTGTGTGGCTTAATCTAATTTTATTGAAATACAGTGTCATAGTTTAGTGCATCAGTGGGCACAGGAAATGGAAAACAGGATTAACCTGTCACAGGGGAAAAAATTTACACTGTGTGACCAATTAGAGCTTGGTACTATTGACTCAATGAACTCCCTTAAATCTGGATAAACAATGGTCACGTATAGCTTTTTTTGTTAATATTCATAGTGCATGGGCACAAAGACATCATGAGAATTAGACAAGTATTTGAAATACTTTTGAAATGTATTTGCATTTGCCATAAACAAAATGTATTTGCATTTGAATTTGCATTTGAAATGTCAAAAGTATTTGCATTTGCGTTTAAATACTTTTCAATGTATTTGACCCCATGTCTGGCTAGATGTGGAAACAATGTTTAAATCTAGTTTTACCATGCATTACCATATGAATGACTATAATTATGTCTTCAGTTAAGTGTTATTTACCTTTTATAATAGCATAATATTGTGAGATGGAAGAATGTGTGTCATATCACATACAAATGGATGTTTTAATGCAGTTACTTAGGAGTAGGAGTGGTTTTCACTGCACATATGATTGCATTGATCTGAAGGCCACAGTGGGACTGCTCTGTTGACTCTCAATGCCTGTAGACACCTACTTAGGAGACTAAATGAGTTTCACACTGCTCCAAGCCAGCTGGTGATGTAATACCCAAGAGAGTATCCAATCTTAATCATATTTAGTCCTAGACAGTCAGTACTGTTCAGTGGTGACCAGTAATGCTGGGTATAATGTGGAAACTATTCCCTAGAAACATGTGTCTGAGACTGGGTCCAGGCCCTTAGCCAGAGACCAGTTGTCCAGTTATTGGAATAGGTTTTTGGAAAATCGCAACAGGTTTTTCTTTTCCAAATACCAATCTTTTGGATAATGGGATTTTTATTTTTCAGACATTTTTCAGACGATCTTGTGTTGGACCGTAACATGTTTTTACCTTCCTAATAATAATAATGTCAAAACAGTGTTTACCTTTACTAAGTATGAAAGTGAGAGCAGGAGTGTAATTTGAAGTTTGAGTATTTTGCGAGACTCAAGGGTGCAAACTAAAAATTTGAAAATTTGAAAATTTCACAATCCTGGTTAAGGCCTGTCTGGATCCTATATACACAGACCATGTGTATCGTGTGTCAACCATAGACACTTACTAACTTAACAAAACAGTTATACAGAAGATAACATACATTCACAATAATAATGTAAACATGACGGTAATTATAATTAATGGTAATTGCAACACTGGCCTAAATTACCATGTGTACGTTCCGCTAACTGGACCTCTGATCTTCTTTGTTTATATCAAATCAACATCAATCATTCAGACGCAAATCAACATCACGCTTACAGATATAAATAAGCAATAAATGGAAATGCTTGATACATGACTTGAAACATATTTATAATATTCATAAGATCCCAGACATCTATAAGTGGGTTGTAAAGATAAAGGAGTCATTACTGAGCACTGATTCATTGTTATCAGTAAGACAACTCTTGATGCTGTGAGAAAATCAAAGATGGTGCAGTATAGCGATTTGTTTTACAAAATTTTGAGTATTGCAAAAGTGCATAACAGTGTTTTCATTTGCAATTCAGTATATTGCAAGTATGTGTAGTATAGCAGCATAATTGCATGTTTGGTTTATTTTTAAATAGTTTTTTATTCAATGTTTTGATATACCACTATGGCCTTAACAGCTTTTTTATTTACACAAACTAAACAGTACAAAACCAGTTTTTTAAGAATCTACTAATATTCAAATTGCAATTGCTTTAACAGCTTTAAAAATAGTCTAGTAACATAATTCCTCTTCTTCTTTGATCTATAATACATATATTTAAGGGTATTTTTGGACATATAACTTAAAGGGAATAAAAACTCCTTATTGCTTGAAAGTCATATTATATTACATCTTCCTGTATACTCTATTTCCATTTCCACCAAGACAATAATTTTACAAGAATTCAATATATTAATAATTTCACAATTTATCCTGTGCATCTGATCTTCTTCGAATATGCATATTTTCGCACGCTTTTTGGATGTTGTATCGAAGCAAGCGTCAAATGAGTTATTGTGTGGTATTCCGATGTAATATAAACATTACAAATACTAACTTTGTTGAAAAAAACGAAGTAATAGAACCTCTGCTCCAGTCAACCTGACAACATCAACAAGACAAGCCGACTACAAAAAACTTCACTGCTTCAGCTTATTTTGAGAAAAATGGTTTTGATTGTGACCCAGGAAAACTAGCCTATCCGGGTACATTAGTAAACACACGAAAATATTGTATCCAACTGCAGAAAGAAACGTTATATGATATCATGAAGGAAGAGCTGTACAATTTAGCATAACCATGAATCCGACTAATTCGTTTTCCATCAGTCCCTGTGGCCGAGTGGTTAAGTGCGTTGGTTTTGTTGCCCACACTGGTTCAAGTCTAACATATTTATCTTTTCACAATGTAGTATAAACCAAGCCATTTTTACACGTTTTATCATTAAATATATCGAATGTCTTGTAGTGATTATTTATTTGCGACAAAAATAAAAACAATATTAGGTTATATTACCAGGAATTAATAATTTCCTCTGATCTTGTATGTTTTTATTTACATTTATTCAGACAAACCACAGTTTGTCTTCACATGTATAATTATGATAAACTACTGTATAGTATATAGTAATGCCAGTGCAGTAGGATTCCCATTACATATGATAGTTACAGCCCACATGGAGGCATTCAGTTTGACACTAGGACAATGGAAGGCAGTGAGCCAAGACTAGCTCAATACACAGGTTTACAGCTGGCCACTCCACTTGGCCACCCCACTGATCAGAGCAAAGTCCACTATCCAGTTATAAATAGAGATCAGTGGCTGCAGGAGGCAGCAATAAGGAAATAACAGGAACATTTTTCATTTTGGGGGGCCATGAGGTGCATGATTCAATCAAATACAGATTTCTTGTGTATAGTGGCAATGCCCTAAGATACATCTATGCAAAATTGGAGAAATAGTTACTGAAGAGTTTTTGAAAAACTCGGGCAAAATGTGAAAATTTACCAGGTTTTTTTCGGGGGGCCCTTGGAATGATTCAATCAATACAGATTTCTCATGCATAGTGGCAGATACGCCTATGCAAAATTAGAGAAAAAGTTGCTGAATGGTTTCTGAGTTATGGCAGCTAACGGCGGATGCAGAGTGATGGCATAAGTCCATTGGACCTTTGGCCCAAAGGACAACAAATTTTAAATCAATCTTTTTTTGGAGTGATTTAAATCAAATGATTTAAATCAAACAACCCTGTTGGTAATTAACTAATTATTAATCAAATGTTTTTTGATCAATCATAGTTATAGATCATTACGGGATATGATGGAAGTAAAATGTTGACATTTCACTTATTGCACCATGTCTTGCATATATATTTTAAAATACATGCATTGATGAGAAACCGGGAATTACTTTTTTGTGGCCTAAAAATAACTAATTTAACAAACATCCTGCTTATAATTACATAACAGAAAAGACAACCTCCAACCTTCATATAAAACAACTGCATAAAAATAGATATCCATGCAAGACACAGACTCCGGATGCGACAGATGTTGTAGGGATGGGTGTAGCTGCCAGGTTCTGTTTCTGGCACAATACACAAAATCTACTGTTGATTATCTCAAGGGCCCTTCTTAAAACCACACCGCTAGACAGTGTAAACATTTTGCATTTTGGGGGCCTCTGAGGTGCCCTTAGAATGATTCAATCAAATACAGATTTCTTGTATATAGTGGCACTACCACATGTAATGTACAGTATATGTAAAACTATAGAAAATGTTACTGAACAGTTTCTGAGATATGGCAGCTAACGGCGCATGGCGGACTGCGCACAGCGGACGCAGAGTGATGGCATAAGTCCGTTGGACCTTCAGCCCAAAGGACAAAAAATTTACAAGATCAGCGAAAGTAGCTCATTCCCAGTAATATATTATTCTCATTTTTGTCGCAAATAAATAATTATTTAAAAAAATTGATATGTTTAATGATAAACAGTGCATTTTATTGTAAAAATTGCTTGGTTTATATTACTTTGTGAATAGATAAATAAAAATACACTTTTTATAAAATTGGGTGTTAGGCTTGAACCCTTGTCGGTAGTAAAACCATATGTGCGATGAGCCAATGCACTTAACCACTTGGCCACAGGGACTGACAGAAATGGAATTAACCGGATTCAGGGTTATGCTAATTTGTACAGCTCTTCCTTCATGTAATGCTATGATATCATAATAACGTTACTTTCTGCAGTTGGATACAACATTTTTGTGTGTGTGTATGTATGTTTACTGATGTAGATTAGTTTTCCTGCGCCACAATCGAAATAATTTTTCTCACAATATGCTGAAGTTGTAAAGGATTTTGTGGTCTTGTTGACATTGTCAGGTTGACTGGGGTTCTCCCGCTTCATTTTTTCAACAAAGTTAGATTTGCGTAGAACCGTAAAATAAATTATTGTTCCTTTATTATAACTAATGTTTGTATGGCCTATTATATTAGAATACAGCATAATAACTCATTCTGGTGCTCACTTCGACTCAACATCTATTGTTGTAAACATGCTGTGAATGTATTGAAACTATTGGCATGTTGCGCGACATTCGTGCATCTCATGTCACAATACCACGTTATCGCCTAGCTCATTAACTATCAACTTTCCGCGGGAATCGCGACACAGATGGGTTTAAAATCTGATTAAAACTATCAATACATTTGTTTGTATCTTTTCATGTTGCCAAACGTTACATACAATGGCTGCACTTTGTGTACACATGAAAGAAGGCTGCCTTGTTTTTAGTTCCTTTAAAGATAGTGAGTCCACAACAGCCTATAGATTACACAATTTTCCCACTGTACTTGGTTAATTTACTTCCCCTGGCAAAGGCACCAGATAAGATAAAATTAACAAAAGTCTTTAGTTTCTATTTGGAAAGACACTAAATCCTACCTAGATTGTAAGAGGCACTAGAACTAGAAGAAGTGAAGAAGTTAATTTATAAGAATTTACCAAAAATTTACTAAGTATGCACAGGCCAGCCCAACAAATAAATCTGACTTTCAATTTATGAACAATTCACTAAAGGAGGCATGATAGTTCAGATTAAAAACAATGCTCTCAAAATCACCAAAGTAAATTTCTTGATACTTACACATAATTATTATATTTCTAGTTATATTATCTACACTAACAGTTTGAACATTAAACTAAAACATATTATCTATGCAACCACCCATGGCATTCAAAACTTTGCTTAAAATAGCAATCTGCCTAGACAGCACTAGGTTCACTGTAGCCAAATTAACTAATAAAGCTTTTGAATATACTACACGTCTCCTGTTCACAAGGCAATTAAAAGCACATGTACGATATTAACCACCTCTAGTATTTGTGCCTTGTTGGGCTGGATGGCTAGCGTGTTCTGTCGATCCCCAGAGCTATGCTGGCGGGAACCTTGTGCTCCTGGCAGGTTCAACCAAGCCGGACAGATCATGAGGGGAGGGGCCAAAATAAGCATCCTGGTCCTCCAGGTTAGGGGTTTAACACAGTGCTAACAACTCTGTCTTGTAAAAGAAAATTAATGTTACGGAAACAGCGACGAAGATAACTTTCACAACTGTGGATGACGGCCTTTCAGAGTCAACGACTCGTATGACTACCTGTGGTGAAAGCCAAAAGGAAGCCACAGACACAATTATGGGAGTGCTGAGTGCAAAAACGAAGAACAGGATTGGATTTTGGAATGTGAGGACCATGTATGAAACTGAACAGCTGGCGCAGATAACCATAGAAATGCGACGATACAGACCGCACATCCTTGGAGTGAGCGAAAGCAGGTGGACCAGTTCGGGAAGATTAACAACAGCAGCAGGAGAGACAATACTGTACTATGTACATCCAGCATTGCGAAGGTGTAGCAATTCTCCTGAACAAAGGGGTGGAAAAGTCACTGCTGGAGTGGAAACCTGTCAGCATTCATCTGATGAGAGTTCAACTGAAGGGGAGACATGTAAATATTACCCTCTTTCTGTGCAGTGCTATGCACCAACGAATGACGGAGAGGATGAGGACAAGGACGCTTTCTATCAAAGCCTTCAAGCAGGAGTACATTTTCATCAGTACAAGTACGAGTACAAGTACTTTGACGATGGATAAGTATGAGTACGAGTACATTGCTAAAAGCTGAGTACAAGTACATTCTCACGAGTGCAAGTAAAAATACAAGTACATTAAAAAAAATATAAATATTAAATAATAATGTATTTTTAAATTATTAATTAATCTAATTTATATAACTCAGCACAAGTGTATACGCAATGGCAGTTGTTCAATTTGTATGAGGAAAACTAAAAACCCTCTATTTCATCAACAATGAAATTCACTTCATTGGCATTCATTTCAGTGGCATCGTATGATCTTATCATATATTTGCCATTGCACTGAATGAACAGGAGTTGTTCACAGGTTGAGTCTTCCAGGCTGCACCATTCAGGGCAGAATATTTTCTCGGCTATGCTAAATACCCTTTCAACTGGGGCTGATGAGGCTGAAATGCTGAGATGGTGAGGGACTAACCGAGTCACAGTTGGAAAACTCAGAACTGCAGTGGGTCACTGTGACGATCTGTACATGGCTGACTGAGGTATTTGTTCACCTCTACAATCAGCAATCTGCTGGTATTATAAGTTTGCAATTTATATTTACTGTTCGTAGAGTACTAGTTGTTGAGAGGGTTAGCACATGTCCACATAACAGGCTCAGCATCCCCTTTGGACTTTTTAGTCAGGCTGCTGGCATGGGATTATACTAGTGTATGAGGCAGTCTGCCTTGAGCCACCTTACTTCTACAGAGGAAGACTGGCAGTGCTAGTTCTTATCAGTTGCACTGTCAGCCACTGTCAAGTGGCATGGTCTCCAGACTACATCAAAGGCATTTCCTGTCTAACCAGTAGGTTAACTGCTAAATGGCTCTTTATGGACATCCTGGTGGCTTAATTAAACAAACAGGTTTATGGCCTGAACTGATAGCCTACAATTATTGTTTCTGAGTGGGAAAAGATGCTGCCTGTTGCCATATTGCTGCCTGTTGCCATGTTTGGGTATCATAGTCATGATTATCAGAGAATGAGGATGTACTATGTGTAGGGATGGTATGGTGGTATTCTATCAGAAATAACAAAGTATTTAAAATATAGTTGAACATTTAAATATTTTAAGAAAGTTTCATTTTATAACCAAATATATTTATTTTCCCCAGTACATATTGAGAAAGTACTCAGATGTACTCGTAAAAATCTTAGTACAATGAGTATGAGTACAAGTCCATGACCCATAAGTTTTATGAGTACGAGTATGAGTACCGGGTACTTCAAAAATGTACTCGAGTACATGAGTACCGAGTACTTCAGCCCCAGGTCTGGTTCAGAGTGGCAAAGACAGCTATACATAAACCTTATAGATTTTGAGAAAGCCTTTGACAACATCCACAGAGACTGCCTCTGGCGCATTCTCAGAACATACGGAATACCACAACGCATTGTCAACATATCAAAGCGTTCTACACCAATTTCACCTGCATTATTGGAACCAGTGATCTTTACTTTGAGGTTAAGACAGGTGTGAGACACGGCTGTGTTATGTCATCGACTGCATGGGTCATGCGACGAGTAACAGAAGATGTACCAAGAGGGCTTTGCTGGACTCCCTTTTCTGCACTAAAGGATCTGGACTTTGCCGATGACCTTGCTCTTCTGTCCCACCCTCACTAACACATCCAGGAGAAGACAACCAACTTTAACAGATTTGGTCGTCACGTTGGTTTGCGAATCAGCCAGAAGAAGACGAAAGTCATGAATTTTAACATGCCAGTCTCAGTGAAGATGGACGACACGGACCTTTCCAGAACTGAAACATTCACTTACTTTGGAAGTGTCATTAGCCAAGATGGAAGAGCTGGCATAGACATCTGCAACAGACTGAACAAGGCACGGAATGCCTTCATGAGCCTACTTGCAGCACAGTGATCAGCACAGTACAGCACAAGGACAAAACTCAGAATTTTCCAGAGTTATGGAGCAGGACCTATCAAGACTGTCCATCTTCCACACGATTTGCCTATGAAAAATACTCAGGATCTTCTGGCCAAGAGCCATATCCAACCAGGAGTTGCTTGCCCAATGCCAACAAGTGGACATGCCCACCCCATTCAAAGAAGACATTGGAGGTGGATTGGACATGTCCTTCGCATGGATGCAGATGCCATCACAAAAACAGCTGTCTGGTGGACACCAGAAGGGAAGCGAAAACGTGGGCGCTCAAAGACAACATGGAGGAGAACGGTGGAGGCAGAGCTGAGAGAAATGAACCACAGCTGGGGCACCATACAGCGAATGGCCAGTGACAGACAGAGGTGGAAGAACTTTGTTGCTGCCCTAAACGCCAGAGGGCGTAACGGTTAGTAAGTAAGTAAGTACGATATTAACTGAGCCATTCTGTCTGTTTACGATAATCATATATATTGATAAAATCCCCCGGCAAATGGCAGATACTGCATTGCCATTGTAATAGTAACTGTATATGCAATACATACAGTCATGGACATGTTAAATGTAACATAATATTTAATCTACCTGATTTTATGACATAATAAATCCCGTAATAATAAATATGGTGATCAGTGAAATTTGTCATTTGGTGCTAACATTAATCATCAAGGCATTACCTGTACACACCATTCACATTGATCCGATCGGCCGCCGCTGAACTTATATAAATTAATGTCGAAAATCAAGTATTGACCTATCCGTCTGACTCTGATAAGTCATAAGATTACATTTTCGGTGTGATATTGCCTTTGTGAAATTGTGGTGCATGGAAATCCGTGGCACCACGGATTAACGACCACAAATTGTGAACGCCAATGGCTAAGCCAAAGTCAAAGCTGTCCATAATCCCTCACCTGAATGTGTCGAACAACAAAGCAAATTAAAATGCGTGCTTGTCTGCGAGATCAACATGTCAGATCGCAACACATCCAGCTAGACAAGACCTCGACATTTGCCATGATTTGGTCGCCAAAAATAGCAAACGTGGTGACGATGATTACATAAGCAGAGCGTCAACGTGATGCAACTTACTTGGTCGCAGAATATGTTCTCGGTACAACTGCGGAATTGACCTGGTTTAATAATAAGAATGAATCATCAAACTAGGATATATTACCACGTGAAATCTGTTTATCAACAAAGGTTCGTTCCAAAAGGAAAGCTACGTCATTCTGGCAAGTTGACCGCCATCTGGCGTATGGTGACAGGAACTACGCGCTGGCTTCAGATCCACTATGTGGCGCCACTGCGTCTCTTTATTTCATAAACGTGCGCTAACTAACAGACACAGATCTCGTTTAAAGAATTACAGTTTTCTGTTTCTCTCTTCATGACAGACAGTGGCGGATCCAGACAGGGTAGTTTACGGGGGGGGGGCAGACAAAACACTCCAGTTGCACCCCCTTGAGGCTTGCCAAAAATACTGACCTTAAGTTCTTACCTTAGGTCAATAATTGATCAAGTTGAGCACTGAGACCGTCTCAAAGTTAGTTTTCTGTAGTGGTATTCCATTGTCTATTACTGTTGCTGCTATTGTTGTTGCTGTTGGCGTTATTGTTATTTTTTCTCTCTTTATCTTGTCGTTTCCAGTTTGCCTAGTCTCTACTCTACTCGATTGTTTGTGTGCGTTTGCGTGTGCGTGTGCGTGTGCGTGTGCGTGTGCGTGTGCGTGTGCGTGTGCGTGTGCGTGTGTTAGTATGTGAAGTTGTAGTTGTAGAGGTGTTGATGGTCTCTCCAGTCTCTCTGGAGGCGGAACTTCAGCTGATTGATTGTCTGTGCTTGGACTGTGTCTTCTGATAGTGAATTCCAGGATCTTACTAAACGAGTGGAGAGGAAAGAGTGTCTGGTTCCTGTTGATGTCTGTGTAACTAGTTTTTCTCTGTGACCTCGTGTGGCTTTTAGTGCATCTGCTTTTGTGGACAGAGTTGGCATTTACTATCCTGGTCGATTTGGTCGAGTCCCTTGATAATTTTGAAAGTTTGAATGATGTCGGCTCTTTGTCTAACAGATTAGGCTCTCCAGAAACCTTCCCCGAGACTCGCCACATATACTGGAATTTCCGGCTCTCAAAAATGGCAGAAACCTCCAATTGCACCCATTTGAGGCTCGCCAAGTATACCGACACTGCAGGCTCTCCAAAAACACCCGACTGCACCCCATTGAGGCTATCCAAACATACCAACACTTCAGTCTCTCCAAAATCTTCCAATTGCACCCCCCCCGCAGGCTCACACCAAGATACCAATACTACAGGCTCTATAAAAACAAACCTCCAATTGCACACACACACAGACACACACATACGCACACACGCAAACACGCACACACGCGCACACGCGCACACGCGCACACGCGCACACGCGCACACACACACGAAACTCTTCAAAACGGGGACACATTCAAAAAGTTTAGGGCACGTTGCTCTAGCGCGGGCACATTACAAAGGTAATTCACAAAAATACAAAAATAGTTCCTGACATTTGTGGTCTGTGCTTTCGAAACATACAAATCTAATTTCCCTCAGATTCTCCGTATATCACGCGCTCTGGTAGTGGCAGCCAGTTTAATATTTTCAGTGGACTATAACATCAGAGTCTGTTGTGATCCTGGCAGCTTGTAGTTTGTAGATATAGATATAGCTATATATGTTTTACTTGGCTGCTAAAAATTGTATTCATGCTAGGGCGTTCGACCATTTAGCACAATATTCCTGCTGTTATGCAATACTGGGGGTATAGTCTAGTTGGAAGAGGGGGGTGTCGTGCACTCCCCGGAAATCAACGTCTAATCGGCGTCTCTAGATCTGAAAAATGCGTAGAAAACGATAAGCTACGTTAACTGAACAAATAAGGTGTCTAGACACATGTTTTGAGGGTCAGAGATCATAATAAAACTATTCTTGAAGTGACCACACGTGTCCGTGGCATACTATGCAAATACGTCCCGCCATTACCGAAAAATCGATTAAAAATATACATATTGCAGACAAGTTAAGAGAGGGTTTTTGAGGGATTTTTGAGGGCAATAATTTCAAAAATGGTGTTATTTTTGCGATCACAGATCAAGGTCACGTGCTAGGGGAGTCAATTCAGGGTGTTTTGAATAGAGAAATTCCACTAAATTAATTTAGTAACTCATTTATTTAAGTAGGTAATGACAGAACAGAAGACGGTGATCGGTTGATGGATGGGCGTGAAGTAGCGCGCTGTTGATTTTATGGGCGGGGGAGTCCCGGTTACAAAGGTGAAGCCCCCTAGTCCAGGCACGGGCTGCTTGCCGCTGCTTCCGATATACCTGCTGAAGAGCCAGACATAGTACTTTTGCATCTTAGTAGCATAGACGGCGTTGTTCTCTACTACTTCTCTACGTTCAGGCTACGCTGTTGCGACTTGTCGATGATAGGCAGCGTTCGGACCCTGGGGCTCTCGAACCCAGGCCTGACCTCCTGCACCATGATGCCCCCAGCACTGTTGACACTGTTGCTGCCGTGCACATTCGTAGTGGTTTTATTCAAATTGTCCCACTCACAGTGGAATACGACGTTGCCCTCTCCCGTCACGATTTGGGGCGTGAGGTGGGTGAAGACTTCGTCTTGGGCCTTGGCCAGGGCAGTTTCCAACTCTAAGCCAAAATCGTAGCCCTCGGAGTGGCCAAGCCTGTACCATAGCATAGTGAGCTGCTTGCTTCGGGACAAGTGCCTGACAGTCAGAGAAACACGTGTTTTGGTAACTTCCATTTTCCCTCCGACACTGCACGGCACAGGTCTTGCCCGAAGGAGAATAACAGACGCTTCATCTGTTCGCTCGTCTCCACGGCTTCCTTGCCGGCCATAACCATGCTGGCGATCCGGATGAGGTCTGGAGTTAGAAGCTTTTCAGGACTGACTTCCATGTCGTCAACTGTTGGCGGCCACGGTAGGCCTTCAGACTCTCTGAAAGCCTTAAAATATTAAGATGAAGAAGGAGAGCGACGTCTTTGCACGGTACTCGTATGCGCTTCTGAGAGTGTAAGCTCATGCAAGAGCAATAGAAACGGTGATATTCGAGCTGTACACGAGTCTGAATGAAATGGCATCAGCTTTGTCGTGATCGACCTTCGTGAAGTAGACATGGTCCTTGTTTGAGTTATTATGTAGGCGTTTCGGTAGTTTCTCAGAGCGATAGATCGAGCTCTCGTACCCATTCCGTTTCAGTTCGTCGACATAGAGCTAGCGCAAGGAAGATTTTCTCAGCCCGTGATTCGATTTGCTCCCATGCATTTTCTCTGTTCTTCCAAGACGAGAAATCTCCACCTCGCTCAGTTTTGCGATCACCATCTTTGATCTCTACTTTGTCACAGAAAATGCACTTTGATGGGAAGATGGGCCCAGCAGAACCCGCTGAGGACAATTTACGAAGGGAGTGATGCCATTGCGAGGTTGCTACTTCGGGTTCTGTATCATCTCCCAGAAGATGGAGGTTGCCAGTAAAGCGCTGATAACACTGACGGTGATACTCAGCACTTTCCAGGTCTTCAGGGAGAGTTGATTGCGATATGGGGACTCATGTGATTGATGGAGACGTCGGTCCCGGATCTTATGAAGTTGCTGTCGTTTTCCACTTGCAATTCTTTTGATTTCCCAGAAGGGTGTAAAGCGACCATGATCAGACATGGATAGCACATGAAAGATACATGTATGCGGAGAGTGTTTGGGGCTGCCAGGATCTGCGCTCCGATCACCTTTTTGGGGGCATGATGGCTTAATGTCAAATTAAATCAAATGAAATAAATTTATTTTGCAACAACAACAACATAGCAGTATACATACACAAAACAACCGTTTAAAACATTAAGTTGTGTTGCATGGTGGTCACATGACATGTTATATGCCGTCTTCCTGTGACTCCATAAACATATATTTCGAATTATATTTACACATACGCATACGATGATTATCACGAGTGTATGATATCTTCTGCGTGACAACGAACCGGGGATGCGATGGAGAAGGAAACGAATTAGTGCAGGAAATTACTGTTAGAAAACAATGATAAGAAATTTGTGCGGATCCAAACACATATATAAAAAGTAATCAAATATTTAATTGCACTCCGCACATCTGGGATTTAGGCAATGCACGTGGCTAAGATAGTTGTCTAGATATTGATTGGATAATAACAATTTAAAAAAAATTCTGGATTTGACGTTTTGTATTTTATAATCGAAATTATTCCATAGTTTTATAAAATGGCGTTTAGGTAATTTATATGAAAAATGTGTTCTGGGCTTCTCTGTACGTAAGAGGTTACGTTGTCTAGTAATTCTGGTGTTAGTGGCTAGATTCTTTTTTGGTATATAATGTTTGAAGGATTTAGGCAGTGTATTATGGTGATAGTTATACATAAATAGTGAGACATGCAACCTGTGAATATCAGTGATTTAAGTATATTTTAAGATTTTAAGATAGGATCGGTGTGACTTAAATTCGATATCCTTTTTGTTAATTATTTGTATAGCGCGTTTTTGTAAAATGTATATCTTTCTTATGGTATTTCCGTTGCCCCATGCGTGTACACCGTAAGTTAAGTGATTTTGAATTAAGGTATAATTGAGAGTTTTTAAAGCACTGTGTGGCAAATAATGTTTCATTCTATAAATTGCAAAAATTGCTCTAGATATTTTAGAACTGATTATGTTGATATGTTTTTTCCATGTTAAATGTTTATCAATATGTATTCCTAAGAACATCACCGATTCTTCTTTGTCATCCTTTCCAACATTATTAATAATTTCACTGTTTATTTTAATACCTGGTATTTGCTATTCGGTGGACTAAATATGCAAAAGTTTGTATTTTTTTATATTTAATGACAATTTATTGGCACAAAGCCAATCGTACAAATGTATAAATTTTTGGTTTATGCTGTCAATTAAAGTATAAATATGAAGACCTGATTGGTATACAGTTGTGTCATCCGCAAAAGATAATAAAGTCAGAGACGTAGAGTTGGTTATATCATTGGTGTCTACTTCTACCACCACTGTTTATCTGGAATGGGATATTGAAGTATAAAGGTATAAAGGTATTTAAATTGAAGTCACCATTGATATTAATAATAATAATAAAACATTAAAATAACACCATTTGTTAAATTATTGCCCTAGAAAAAAGAAGAAAAAAAACCTCTGTCCAGCATTCAATACGCGACCTGTCCTGTGTAACCACCGAATAAGTTGGTTACACAAAAAGAGCTGTGAGCATACACGGAGTGGCTAACCAAATAACTCAGATCGAAGACAGACGACCATATTGATTTACTCAGTGAAGAGTCGTACGGATTAGGTTTCATCAGAATTAATCATGATATTCGGGAAACCGGAGTTAGTTGAAGAACATAATGAATTACACGTTGTTCAGGACACCAGAGAATATCAACGAATGTTCTCATTCGTCTTCGTTCACGTTATAATTGTGTGTCGAATCTGTGGAGGCCAATAAAACAGTTGCATAAATAGGCCACGCTAGAGGCGACACACGAACTAATCTGCGATTCTGTCTATGAAAGTATATACTGGAGAATCAGCTAAACAAATATATTCATTACTTAAAAATGAGCTAAGTCCGTGGACGCAGAAGTAGTCTCAGGACGGGGGCCGAGTTGTCTCAGGACGGAGGCCGAGTTGTTTCAGGACGGGGGCCGAGTTGTCTCAGGACGGCGGCCGAGTTGTCTCGGGATGGGGGCCGAGTAGGTGGCAGCTCTCATGGCATAATATTCAGAAGGGTCATTCAGAGCCAGAGACTATCGTTCTGGCGAAGTCACGCATCCAGGCGAGCGTCGGTTAAGCGAGACTAGTGAGAACAGCGCAAATACCCGTCCCAATTTGAAGACGGATAAACGACTTCTGGGAAACCCAATATATAATGACCCGTTCGCCCATTAACACGAGCAGCTGAGCGGTATTGTGTATTCGAATAATTGCTTCTACTTCCTAAACATTGCATGTAACACGAGTCACGGTTGGTTGAAATTAGCTTTATTGTGACCACCTGACATGCCGCCAACCACTGATCTGGTGAGCGATTTCATAGGGTGAGCTTATATTCAGAGTTTCGAAAAGTGATCAGCCAGGGGGTACTGCTGGCTGGCACTGACGTAATCAGCAACAGCGACCCCTGGCGCGCGAGGATACAGAGGCCTCTTATTAGCATCAGTACTTCGCGCAACTGGAATGCATCGACATCGCTATGGTGCGCTAATGTTCAGTACGGACAGCACAATATAGTTTGGTGCGCTTTGTGGCGTAATGTGCAGCGATGCGTGTCGGGGAGTCCGAGAACCAGTGAACCGTGCAGTCAGAGTGAGTCGATGTGTACTGCACCTTGGTTTTATTGTCGTACCTGTTAAGAAACGAAGAGCGTAGGCAGTGTCGGGGCTGCTGGCAGTGATCGAGTTGACAGCGCCTAAGCGCGACCTTTCTACAGTATCAATGATAATCAATTATGAGTAGTATGTGTGACCGTGGACGCCTTGCTACGCATGGATGAATTAATGTTGACCTTTACGAGTGGCTGATCTCGCATCCCACGCCGGTCCACTTTCGTTGACCAGTGTCGGCGGGCGACATTGTCAACATCTGGGTATGAAGCCAGATACTCAAGCCGCAGGGGCGGGACAACATTGGCGTCAGGTATGTCGCTGCACGAAGCTTCTGTCTGGCGTTGGTATTTTCACGTTTATCGTTGCGCAATTCGCCTACGGCCTGTCGCTACACAACCCGTGGCAGCGGATCGTCGGCTCGACAGGCGACTCCAACCTCACGTGGCAGGCCCACTTCGGCAGAAACATGTTCCGAGCTGCAGGGCCGCACGCGGACGGGATCAGCGACTTGTTCAACGTTCACAAGTCGAAAGTACGACTCGAAAACTGTTCTCTCATCCCGGCCAATCTCAGTAAGTCATTATCGTTGTAAACACACACGCTATATAATAAATAAATAATAATTATTAGGTGTATATATATATACAGTGTATATATATATATATATATACAGTGTGTGTATATATATATATATATATATATATATATATATATATATTGAAACAATGGATCCAAATACATTGGTTAATGTGTGGGAACAAATATGGATACTCGAAAAATCATTAAAAACATAAACTCTATACACGTGTATATGACCAAACTCCAATTTGTTTTATTAGCTAATATTATGTAGTTAGCACACACGCTACCACTACCATGAATACCACTTGAATGAATAATACACCAATGCATAATACACCGCTTAGGAGAAAACGGATGTCGTAATAAACATTCCTTAAAGGTTGCAATATTTATGTGATTTCAAACAAGTTTGAGATGTCTTCGTTGGAAGTAATGTTCAAATATGTTTTCGTACACAACCATAAGCATATAATGTATTGCAGGAACATCGAGACTTTCTGATATCATCGTTCTTGATGTATTTGAAAATTGTTAAACTTGGATGATGTAATAAACAACATAACTGTGGACAACATTATATTGATCCCTCGAAAATATATTTCCAACATTTTCCTAAATTAAATGTACACATGTCACATGTTATGTGTTTATTGGAACACACAGAAAAGTATAGGCACGAAATATGTTCTAAAGCCATGGATAATAAGTACAATAAACGTCGAAAATCACAAAAGAGATGCCTGTTTGAGAAAGTCGTCATCATGGAGAGGGTATATGTAAAACTATTGGATCATTTATGTAGAATGAGTATGCTGCTAAATATATAATTGCGCTGCATTTGTCCAGTAGTGCAGCTAAATAATAAATGTGTTTAATATATTGATAAAACAGTGCTAGGCGGTGGTGCTGGTTAAAATAGATAACATTGCTAAATGCCTTAAACGTGACTAACTTTCCACTGTATGCGTCTAAGATGGGGGACGTGACTATGTCCTATTCAATCGTTTGTGGTCTACGTGTCACTGTTGTCTAATCACATAATAATAACGTTGTTGTAATACGATTACCGAATTTCAGTGTCTCATTGATGTGCTGAGAGCATCCATGTCATTGCATGTCACTGCGGTGACATTTTAAATAATTTGGCGCGTCCTTTGGGGACGTAAATGTGTCCCCCTGTGTTTGAGCATTTTGTTTTGTTCAATTATTCACAAAAGTAGGCCACCGACCGAAATATCCGCGCCCTTGCACAAAGCGTTGTGCAGATAATTCACACGGTGATGATATATCACCTCTCAAGAAACGTAATGTATTGTTTACGGATATTTCGACCTACTCACTCCGTCTTCGTTGCGAGGATATACAAAAAATCATGTGCGAATATAAATTGAAAAAATATGGCACCTGTCCCGAAAGACTATTTAAGCTGCAGTGCTGTTTGCAAGCAAACTTACACGTGGCTTTTGTACAGGCGTTCCTTTTAGTAAGAACATTTTGTTGCCTTGTGGGTTCACGTGGGCGGCGCTTATTGCTTCACGATTGGCATAAAAGGTGTTTAAATGATTAACTGACATAGTCAAGCGTATTTAAACTTTAAAGCAAACTAAGTATTATGTGCGTCCACGCACACAAATCAACGACGAAATTGCGGTGAAGAAAAGTCGCAGTTGAACGTCTTGGCCTAGTTGGTGCTTCAAGACGTTTTTGATTGAATTTTCGATGTTAATTAGACTTAGGGTGAATCAGTTTATTTAGGTGAACGTTTTGTTAACCTGAGCATTTTGTCTAAGCAGAGTATGTAATTTCGTATTCAAGTAAGGTGAAGAAATCAGGGGTGTCAACACACATTTTATTTTGTGACATAATATCCAAGTTATTGTTCTTTTTTACAACCGAAAGGAAATTGTCATTATATAGTGTGTGAAAATGTTGTTTTTACTGTGATGATTCTGTTTTTTGTCTTTGTACTTTGTACGGAACTTAGGCTATTGGGGTTTGCCTTTTTGTGAAAAAGTGGATTGATCGGGGGCACGTATGTTAAAAACTCCCTGGTTGGTGTGTCACGAGGCTACCGGCAGCCAGGGTGTTTTACATAAATCATTTCATTTAAATATTTGATTGAAATAACGATTTAAATCGCTCAAAATTGTTTATTTATTCTTTGTTTCATTTTTATTAGCTGATTTAGATATATGAAATAACACAAATACATTTTTACGAGCATCTCAACAACGTTATGCATTTGTAATACAAAATCACTGCTGTTCGATTTGTAAATATGAAATTTACCAACAATGATTATAATTAATTGTATTTCGTGCTACATGTTTCCTGTGCATATTGAAGTATGAAAGTATGAAAGAGCTGTTTTCAAGACGCAGCATCTGTTCAACCGTGAGTTTAAAGAAAACACTTAGAGCAACATCTGTACTAATTGTTACCAATTCTGTTTGACGTAAGTGAGACAGTTTGCAGACTCTGCACTGTTTTTTATTACAGGCAGTGTGAACATTGTCTCAAAGAGCTTAACACAACGTTATGCACTAAGACCATGTACACTCTGTTACGACAAGTACGCAACTCGATTTTAGTAGAGCACGTTTGAAAGGATTTATTATAATAATTACAACACATTTATATAGCACGTAGGCTCTAGAAATTTGAGCTCAGTGGCGCAACATGCAAGAATAATTAGACAAAATCATGAACAGGGACGCACAGAGTCACCATCAAATCAACGAGAACGGTAGCTATCGTTTCAGTTGATTTTTAAGTAATGGGAAGTTGATTCCAACTTTTGGGTGCAGCCACAGAGAAAGCTCTCTTGCCAATTTTAAGCCTAGCTCTTAGGAATAACAAGTTGTTCTGAGACAGATTATCTATATACATATCTACATATGGTCTAAACGTCTAAATACAAAAACAAAACAAAATCCAACTTGAGTTATACAAATAAGATTTCTTGATTTTGTTTAAATCGTGATTTTTTTTCAACTGTTCCATCAGCCTGGCAGACAGCGAGTGTATATTTATAATATATAATAAGATAACTTCTATTGCGCCTAAATCCTTGGAAACCAAGCTCAGAGGCGCATCAAAACAAAAGGGTTTCACCATTCCACGCCAGGCTGTTCGTCGTGACAATTATGGCCCAATAAACGTGATCGTGTACGGTATTTATGGACTAGGGATTGTCGTCGGTCAGTGTGTTCGATTGGAGCTTTACTTCTGTCGAACGTTTGTGTGTAGGTCGATGTGTACATGTTATACATTGCACGAGTGCTTTCTTTATGCAGATGCTATGCATTTGTTATTATCTGAGCTCATTAGTATAACGGTTGTGAACCATGATTACCTAGGCAACAAGTTAAATAATTTAGTAGTAGCCTTTGTTCTTTTTAATAATTCCAGTGTTTTCACTCGTATCGGGCGTCGTATCTGCGGACACGAAGCATCCGTTAATGACACCGATACTGAAAAAATGCGGTCTCGACGTCGACTGTCTGGCTAACTACCGCCCGATATCGAACTTAAGTTTTCTGTTGAAAACGCTAGAACTGTATGTTGCAAACGAATTACGCCGCTATATTATCGCCAATGGCTTCAACGACCCGTTCCAGAGCGCGTACCGGCCTACTACTATTCAACACGTACATTCTACCTATCGCGGTCATCTTCGAACGCAATCAGATCCGCTACCATACTATTCGCGGATGAGTGTCCGCCATCAAATCATGCCGATGCACTACGAAAAATCGACGAATGTGTGCGTAACGTCACACGCTGGCTGAATTGCAACCATCTCTATACTAAACGCGACCAAAACAGAAGCCACCGTTTTTTGTTCTGCCGCCGTCCGCTCGCCTTCTGCGGTGCATGTGGGTCCGCCATATCACTGACGCTGACTGTTCGTGATATCGGCGTAATACATGTTGACATGTCGGCTCAAGTATTGAACGCCTGTCGTGCTGCTTACTCAAATCTATTTCGCATTGCCAAGATACGAACAAGCCTGACAATTACTGTTTACATCACGGCTCGACCACGGGAACGCTGTCCTGTATGGCATTTCCGTCCGCGTCTTACACCAGAGTCGTGCTGCGAATCGGCGAAGCATGACGGCCGCACTGCAACAGTATTAGTCATACCCCTTTTCAAAAAGGTAATGTTTCTGACTTTAACAATTATCGTCCTATTTCTATCCTGCCAGTGATTTCAAACATGTTTGGAAGAGTTATGTTTGATCAAATCCACGATTACTTCCATTCTAAAGCGTTATACTACAATAGCCAATATGGTTTTAGAAAGAAACATTCTACTGAACTTGCTACATTCTAAATCATAGACAGAATTATACAAAAACTTGACAAATCGGTTACTTCAATAAATATATACCTTGATTTATCAAAAGCATTTGACCCAATTGATCACAACATATTGGTACACAAGTTAAATTACTATGGATTAAATGACCAGGCGCTGGACCTTTGACGAGTTATTTGCCAAATCGTAAGCAGTACGTAGAAATTGAAAATTATAAGTCTAAGGAAATAGTCATCAACATTGGTGTCCCTCAAGGTTCAATTTTAGGGCCACTCTTATTTATTATATATATAAATGACATAGCACTTTCTAGTGACCTTTTCAAATTCATAACGTATGCTGACGACACCACCCTTACTAGTAGACTAAACACATTTAACGATTCAGAAGGCAAATGCGAAGTGAAAATATTAACAAAGAACTAACAAAGATTAGTAATTGATTGAAAGCCAACAAACTGTCACTAAATGCCAAAAAGACTAAATTTATGATTTTTTATATGCCTCAAAAGAAAGTAAAATATCCTGTATTACAAATAGATGGAGCATACGTTGAATGTGTAAATGATTTCAATTTTTTAGGCATCACAATAAATAACCATTTAAACTGGCAGAGTCATACAAACAAAATAGCAAATAAAATATATAAAATAATAGGCATACTAAATAAACTTAAACACTTTTTACCACCTAGCTAATACATTATATATTATATTTTACTCTAAATTAATTAACAATCTTTTACCCTATTACTTCAATGTTTTTCCATGCACACACATCTATGATATTCATCAGCATTGTACATGTGAAAGAAATAATCTGTATATGTCCATATTCAAATATGAAACTGCGTTAAAATGCATTAGACACAACATAGTAGAGACAGTTAACAATACACCAAGTATTATCATTAATAAAATTTACACCCACAGACTATATGGTTTTTCAACATGCACAAAAAACGTTTTTATTTTAAATTATGAATCCACTTGTCGTATCCGTAATTGCTTTATTTGTAATTCATAATACGTATTAGAAGGTATACCTAAGTATCCAGATGTACATCAATGTTTACACGAGTACATATAATCAGTCATTGTATTATGTATGCATGTTGATACATTGAGTAATTATCAACTATAAAAACAAGTCATATGCTATTATGATTTGTGTCATGTAAATGTTATTGTTGTTTATAGTTATGGGGTGGCTCCTGCGCTAGCGATATTATATCTCTTAATGGGAGTCTCCCAACCTGATCTATTACTTGCGTTATTCGTTGTATATGTATCATATTTACAGGTCAAATAAATTTATTCTGAGTTCTGAGTTAAGTGTGTTTAGTATAGTTTATTTAATGCAGTTCTAATCTTCTTTATACGTTTAATTCTATTATCTACGTTTTTGTAGTTATTAGTGGTCAACACCCTTGAACAGAGTCCTACGCTGGATAAGTAGCTATTAGTGGTCAATGCCCTTGAACAGAGTCCTACTCTGGATATGAGTGTGCAAATAATGTATTATTATTATTTCACTAGTCATGGTATCCTAGCGACGCACAGACAATCAACGTACCGTGTTGTGTTTTTACTTCGTGCGACACTCTTTTGAGATGAAACCAATAGCTAATGAGGTTAGTAGGGCCTATGCATCCTGCAGTTTCGTGAGACCATGGATCTACGTCCTGGTGTTGAAGATTAGTTGGTAGAGCACAGTCTGTTGCGGCTGTAGAGGCTTATTCATGAGTAACAGTCCTTGTGGCTTCTGCCGCACTAGAAGCGGGTTTCTGAATTGGTTTCAGCCAGGCTGTTTTTCCTGCGGCTGCGTTTTTCTTCAGCTAGCCTCTGGAGGCTCCCCTATTTTGAGGTCTCCAGGAAGGTCCTCACAGTTGTCAACGTCCATGTCTAATGCCTTCTTCAAATCTAATGAGGAATACTGCACCGTTTCCAGTTGTCACCGATGATGCTTAATGGGAATTGATGCGTCGTCTTTATGTGTGTCTAGTTGAGTATTTTGTAGGCGTTTCAGCGGGGTGGTTTCGACAGCCATACAATCTTCGTGGATCCGTTTTTGTTGGCCGAGTTGCCTCTGCAAGACTATGTCTACGTACTGTCTTCAAACTCATACATTGACTCCGCAAACTTAATATATCTTTGAGGCGGTTCAGGACGTTTATATTGGGTCTATAGGTTGGAGTGCAATCACCTCCCATAAAAGTGTAACTAATGTTGGTATTAAAAGAGTTGCTAAGTCTCCTAATATACTGCAAAACGTGTCCGCTATCTGTGTGGTAGATTTGAGTTATGAATATCCCGATCCATCAACGTCCAAGTATGTGTCTGCACTTGACAATGTGAAAACAACTTGGATTGGTGCGCAATATCCGTGTGCCTCTGGGCGAACGCTTTATGGCAGGGAAATTTGCATAGTAACGCAAACACACACTCACGCACACACGCACACGCACACACACGCACGCACGCATACGCACACATTCTCACAGACAGGCACACATACACACGCACGCACGCATGCACACACACGTTATTTAGTGACAGTTAATAGTCTGGGTCCAGCCATACGAATTCCATTATACGGTTGTAACGTGTAGCTTTGCCGTCTTCTCGTGCACTGAACAGAACACACGGCAGGCTGCGGTATTGTAGTGCCCGTGTGGCTGATGGAGCAATTAGTCCAGTCTTTACGTGCTGCTAAATGGAAAATCTCCCAACTCCCCGCCGCTGCCTATTGTATAATGTGTATCGATCCTCACCTCGTTTAGCCAGCGAAAAACACCAACATAAACTGCTAGCACACACCACTTTGCTTGTTTAGGCAATGTTCACGAACATTACAGGTTTTCGCAAAATATGTTTCTCAGAGTCAGCAAAATTATATACCTTTGGATGATGAGGTATACCTTACTAGGTCCTGTTACTACAGCAAGTGTGTGATATATAATATGCGTACATCTACAACTATCTTGAAATACAATGCACAAATAAATGGTGTGCATCTGTACGCACGAGTGTGACAAATGGTGTGTACAAGACTGTGTGAATGCAATGGGGGAAAGCAGAGGAACTCCGCAGAAAGGACTGTGTCAAACACGTTAAAAAAAGAGTCTTAAGATGTGTATAACGTCGGCATACCAATATGCGTTGCAACAGGAGGTACTTTGACAACAAATAGAAGTAGGTCGTGCATGCGCATGTTCGCGTAGGGCAGAAAAACGTCAAGAAACAGACGCGCTAAGCCGGCGTCTGTTGTGCCACCAAACCAACAAAGACCATGGGAATCTGATTTTGTTGAAAGCATGTGTCTTCAGTTTCTTGTATTTTTTCTTCCTCGGTTTTCTGGACCATTCTTCTTTTTGCTCTCTTGAATCTTTTCTCACCTACCTGATGATTACAACCAACTGCAGCTGTCTTGAAGGCAAACAATGAAGGGACATAATCTGGATAAGTAGGGCCAGTTTAAAAAAACCTGTGCATAAGTGGTCGCTACAAATCCGTTGTTCTTTGGGCGTCCAATGCATAAGATGGACAGCTGTGATCCATTTCACTCTTTTTCACAATCAAGTGGTACTCTATAAAATCTAACAGTACACACTTTTGATAAGCACAACAACGTGATGGCATTATGAAGTATATTTAACGGAAGCGCCAAAACAAAACCACGAATTTTCTGTGTTGCGTGCCTGCAGCGAGAACGTTCTGTAGACAAACAAAACGCCACGTGCTTTTAATTTATTCATTCATGACGTCAAACACAACCCCGAATTGGCGTCTGTGAATAAATATTTTCTATTGTTGTGCGTGTTTTGTGCCAATTCGAAGATCAATGGTGTGAGTGTGATGGAATGAGGGGATGGGAACTTGATGGATGGATGGATGGATGGATGGATGACTGAACGTCGATCCACACGGTAATGGTGGTGGTGGCCGTTTTTGTAAGACGTCTTACATAGACACCATAACCATTATACCATTACCCCGTGCATAGGCACCGTCAACTTGGGAAAACATAATATACTGAAAGGTTTGTTTTTAAGGGTAAATTTTTCCAAATTTTTTATCAAGTTAAAATGACCACCCATGTATATACACATACACGCATACACGCATACACGCATACACACACACACACACACACACACACACACACACACACACACACACACACACACACACACACACACACACACACACACACACACACACACACACACTCACTCACACACATATATGGGTGGATATATATGTATATATATGGGTGGATATATATATATATATATTTATATATATATATATCACGTATAGTGTCTATACATGCACATACGTAGACTATGTATTTGATATCTTCTTAATCTCCCTGTCACTGTATTCTTTTAGGCGTTTTATAGCTTAGGCCTCTCAATTCTGGAACCAATTTAGAGTTTTTCTTCCATAATCGAAAAGATAGAGGAGATAGTACAAACCTTAGACGATTGTTACGATGACGTCGTGTTACATTTTACCAAAGCTCCCTGTATTTGGCAGGACCCACTGTCGTCATCTTAGACAGATTTCGCCATGTTCTGTAGCCTGTGATGCAGCTTAATGAACCTAGATGCGGAGACCTTGGGATGTAAGTCAGCCGGCGGTGTGGGGTAATAGCATGCATAACAAGTGCTGAGGCATCGAGAAAAAAATCATCGTCTCCTTCTCTTAAGGATATAATTTATATGCATTATAAAATTGAAGTATTATTCCAGCTTACATAAATTGCCCCATGATTCACCATTTATGCATGTGCTTCCTGACATGGCACCCGTTTATTTGTATTACGCCAAAACCGAAAAGAAAATTAGATGCCTCCGGTATGCATGTGTGTTCTTTCATCGCTTTCACGTCAGTAGATATGGTTGACGGTAACTATTTAGATTCAAACATTAAATTGACCAATTACGGTAAATTTAGCATAGTTACGACACGTCGAATGTTCTGAGGTGAAACGCTTTCCTTGTTACACATTAGATAGCCTGTTTATTTTCAGACAAGCTAGTAGATTATACGATGGTTTTTCTTAAAGTGTGACTTGATTAATGATAATTTATCCACGTCATTCACCCGGTATTGTTTTCATTTTGTTGAAGGGTAGTAAGAGAACATTTGAAATGTTAAGTTACATTCTTGAAATGTCATACAATATATTACCAATTACGATTCGAAGACAACATTGCGAAGAGTAGGCAGCCATAATCAAAAGGTTTAACCTGATTGAATTCGATGTTCTCACTAGAGTCGCGGACGAAAGATGGACATCGATTTTATGAATTTCCTGGGAATTTATTGAGATACACTATTGTGCTATAAAATCAGTCCAGTGTTAATGTCTTATTGTGCTGAACTGGTCAGGTTGGTGGTACGCTACTTTACTATACAGGTGCCTGCACATTACGTCACTATCGTCCTAACTTCCAGGTGGCGCCATCAACGTAACCATGATCCCGCACAACTGGACAGAGATTATCGATGAGAACAACGATGTGAAACCGGGAGGTTTGTGGCGACCACGTGACTGTATCGCGAGACATCACGTTGCCATTATCGTCCCGTATCGCAATCGTGACAGGCATCTGAGGATCTTTATCAGACATATGCACACGTTCCTGCAGAGACAACAGTTAGACTACGGCATCTACATAGTCGACGAGGTGGGTGCTCAGTAAGAGGTAACAATCTGCGTAATCTGTTGTCAGTAGTTATAGGGTGCAGTTGGTTACCAAACAAAATGGCTGCTCATGAACCCTCCGGAGGATAACCAACAGCACACTACACAACTACTGTTGTCACGTCCACAATACCCTTCGTAGAATGTACAGTACTTGAACAGAATATGTGACGTACCGAAAAGTGACGTTTTGGGTTATTTGACCAGATTCCCAGACATATTGTTTGGTCGTGCAATATTAATGCACACAACACGTATCCATGCGGAATAAAAACTCGCCGAACGTTTTGCATTACCCCCTAACGTGTCGGCAGTCCCTTGCTCTGATGATGAATTTTGTGCGTTTGCCTACATCTTTATGATAATGTCTAACGTGTCTTGTTTGTTTCGCCTCTGTTCTTAGCAATTTAAGCACAATAGAAGTGTATATATATATATATATATATATACTTATTTATATATATATATATATATATATATATATATATATACTTATATATACTTATATATATATATATATATATACTTCTATTGTGCTTAAATTGCTAAGAACAGAGGCGTAACAAACAAGACACGTTAGACATTATCATAAAGATGTAGGCAAATATATATATATATATATATATATATATAGTCGTTATTATGAACAAGCTTGCAACGATGACACCAACTTAAAGTGGAACGTGTAAATAGTGATTTTTTCCGTCCTGTGCTGACGTTGGTCGTGCTGCTTGCCCAGGCTCTGCCGACGCGGTTCAACCGAGCGATGCTGATGAACATTGGCTACGCGGAGGCGAGTAAACAGGCCAACTATTCGTGCTACATCTTCCACGACGTCGACCTTGTGCCGGAGGACGACCGCAATATCTACGGCTGTCCCGAGCAGCCGCGACACATGTCTGCCGCCATCGACAAATTCGATTACAAGTATGTATACTTTTCTTCGTCTTCTTTCCCTTGTTCCCGGGGGGATGTGGTCCACATCACTCCGAGGTCCGTCATGTCTTCTTTACTATTTCTCTCCATCTCCCGCACGTGCCTGACCTGTCGAAATTGTGTTTTATCTCCTCTTTCCGTCTTAATTTTCGTCTTCATCTTCTACTACCCTTTTTCTGCTTCCATGCTGTTTGTGTCGGTCTTTCCTCACTTATTCTCTCTGCATGTTATGCCCATCTAAGTCTGCTCCTCGCTACTGTAGTTTTAGGTATTTCTTCATACAGATCTTTTCCACCAATTGCTACACCTTCCTTCCGTATTCTCGTATCAGTTTGTAATAAGTATGTACAGATTTGTATTCCTTAAAATTATGCACATCACATTACTCCATCCCTTGACTGGGATGCCATGTTTCCTGTCAAACTATGTTAGTCCGGTCTGTTTTCAGCGGTGCATAGCAGGATCCGTAAACGTAGTCCACTAGTCCATTTTATTGCGTTGTAAATCCAGCCAGTGTTTCTTCTGGCTTCCCCGGCTCTGTAATGTGCCTTGCTTGCTGGTTTTCAAAATTATGTTGTGACGGGTAATGGTGTCAAATCAGGAGAACAACATCTGTTTTACTGCTGAAAACAGTTGTCCTTGTTTTCCAGCCACGGAACCAACTTGTCTGACACAGTAAATAATGTTGTCCTTTCTGTATGAAACGAAGAGGCGTCTTCTGACTTCATTCGAAATGCTTGGACTTATCTCTCTCATGTCATCCACTTAAAGTGGACACACGATGGGTTCTACCCGGTGGGTTTTGTTTGCAAGTTTAGCCCCATAGATTATGGTGTCCTTCACTGTCGTCTCTCGCATAGGTGCCAGGGTTTCTTCTTTTCCGAACGTACCCAGAGAACTGTGAACAGCAATTTTGCTATTAGTAGGGTATCTAAGGGATAGTATCGTTATTTGCCGGATAAAAGCATAAACATTTGAATATATATGTAAAATGTTCACGACAAATCCGATTAGAGGGGGCTCCACGTCAGATGTCGTGTCCTTGACCTTGAATTTCAAGGTCAAATGTTACTGAACGTGAAATACAACTTATTCAATACCATATTTGTTTTGTTTATATGTACGAACATATGTGTGTAATTATGACTATATGCATGTATGTGTGACCATGACCTTGACTGTCAAGGTCAAATTTGTATTAACCAAAACATCGCTGTTTTTGTTTATATGAATATACTTATGCATGCATGTGTGTATGTAAGTATGTATATATGTGTGTATATATGTGTATGTATGTATGTATGCATGTATGTATGTTATTTAGCCTAAATGTCAAGGTCAAATATTACTGAAAGTGATATATATGTATATGTATATATATATATATATATATTCAATAACGTCGTTGTTTTTATGTATGATTGTAAGTGTGCATGCTACACACACACACACACACACACACGCGCGCGCGCGCGCGCGCGCGCAAATATTAGTGAGGGTGTGCGTGGCTATACTATATTAGTATATGTGTATGTAAGTATTCTTTTTACATTTCTATTTCCTCGCCCAAGCGAACAATAATCACTTATCTCGTCTCGACACACGAACACGTGCAAAGGTCCGTGGACGGCAGGCCAGCTAATCACTTGTCACTTCTTGACACAGGAAAACGTGCAAAGGTCCGTGCACGGTAGGCAAGCTAATCATTTGTCACTTCTTGACACAGGAACACGTGCAATGGTCCATGCACGGCAGGCCAACTTTAGGGCACAATGCTTTCCACTTTTGCATCGACACCGCAAAAGCTCCCGGCACGCCTTGTTAGCTTCATGAAGCGTTGACCAAAGAGTAGACCATCTCCCATCCCCGAACGTCCATCCAAAGTCCTTACGGGAAGGCATGTTTATGCTTGCCTTGTAGATGCTGCGCCTGACGTGTTGCAACAATGCATTCTCTGTTGGTGGCAGATGATCGAAGGCACATGGCTCGTCTTGTCTCGTTGCTGCACTTGACTTGTTATACATTGTGATGATGAACTTCTCTCCATTAACTGAAATTCTAGAGTAGCCACGTCTAGCTTGGCAAACGGTGACCTCGCTATGTTTGCAAATGCCTATGTCGCACCAGGAACTTCAAACCAAGGCTTCCAAGCCGACCTTTTCCCCACCCCCTGGAACGCTGAAACTACATCATGGCATGGAACACCAGGAGTCCCTTAGCCTTCCGCTCTCCAATGCTGTAAGAAACGGTATTGACGTGCATGTTTCTGAAGTTTCACCCTCTTCCGAATGCCACCCAACAGTTGTAAGTTACCGGCGGTCGTTGTCAAACAGAAGAACAATCCAACGAAGATGACGAAAACATCCGTGTCTGCCTCCTTGTGGGAACACAATTCATCCAAGACTGTTCCATGAGCAACTACATTGTCATCAGTTGTCACGCACACCACCTTGTCTTCGGACCATTGCTCTGTCTGGATTGTTTCTTGATAAGATCCTCCTTGTTTTTTGAGTCCCGCAGGAACTCTGGCCATTTCTTTAGGCCTTGGTTTGTGTTGTAACTCGCACTCTTCCACTGTGTCAGCGTTTCTCCCTGGCTGTTAGTTTCAAGCTGGTATCAACGTCGATTCAAGTTCCCTCTTGATGAATAGTGTAGACACTTGCTCGGCGTATTCCTGGAACGTTGCGTAGCCTGTGGGGGTCAACATGTGAGTTAGGACAGGTCACACCGGGGTCGCCATCGTAGATTTGGTTTGCAATGTACAACTTGCCAAACAGTGATACATCTGACTTGATGTTCGACAGCTGAGTGTCTTTCTTCTTCTCCAGTTTCGGTTTTCTTAGCGTGGGAAAGCCGTTTCACTTGATCGGGGTGCTGAATGGTGTGCTCCTTTTGTGTAAGACAATCAACTGGAATGCCTCGTATTGTGCCTGGCCCACAGTCTCCAGCATCGATATGGTCTCCCCCACGGACTCTGGAGCACATGTTTGGCTATGGAGCACACCCAAACTGCTGCACTCAAGCTCTAAGGGATTTCCGTGTTGCCGAATGACAACGACGAGTGCAGACACATCAGAATGGAACTTTGGCTGAGTAGCCAAGATTTCTTCGTGGTGCATCTCGTTAGTTGTTTGTGCTGCGGGTGATATCTGTGTTTCAAATTCTTGCATGAGTCGGGGCACCTCTCCGTTTCATGCGTAACACTCTAATATCGCTCACATTTTGATCAAAGTCATAGAAATATTTTCAAATGCGAGTACTTTTAGTAGTAGTCATTTATGTACAATCACACAGTGAATATCTTAGCAGTAATTTGACTGAAGATATATCATCAAATCGCAAACCGCACGTGTATTTATGCACTTACGTTTAATAGCGTCTGGCATCGCGTTCGTCTCGAGTCCGGCAGGTGGCTGACAGCATCATCTATATTAAATAAAAAGTAAATCAAAATAAACTAGCATATAAAGTTAACTAGCATGTATGCATAAAAATGATCCTCGAGGCTATATTTGGCGGAGATAGATCGTAGAAATTGGTGGTGTAAAAAGTGGATAAACAAGTGGAATTACTGATTGATAAGTATTATTTTTGCCTTAATATCATTCATAAAGTTGCAATAAACATATATTGAGTAGCAGTTGTGCTTAAAGTTAGTTAGTTAAAGTATTTTAGAACATCTTAGTATAGTGAGTGATAATAGGGTAACTCACTTAGGCGGCTTAGCCTTCGATAAGTTGTAAACAAGATTTAACAAACCTGATTATGTAGTAGAATATATAGGAGATAAAGTAACCACCATAAGATAATATCTGTGTAAGCCAGTACTTGCTATATATTTTGGTTAGGTAGCATTGTTGTTAAAATTAAGCAAGGGCGATAGTCGGGCGGCGTAACCTAAATAAATAAAGCAGCCTAACATAACGTAATTGATTGTATTTAAATTAGGTCACTACCGGTGATGTTAGCGTTCGTGTTAGGATAAATAGTCGGCTGTGTAATTGAAATTTGTAACCTAAAGTGTGGTGTAGTACACAGGAAACAGTCTTTATAAAGACTAAGTTAGTTAAGTGATTAAATAAATTCTGATCGGGATATGGCGCCTTGCAAGCGGCAAGTCAAGACAAAGCGACACTTGATGTGCGATCACTGCCACAGCTGGGTAGATTTTGCATTGTCCGGGTGTGGAAAGTCATGGGCAGAAACCATGGAGGAAGGATTCACCTTTCAGTGCATTGGATGTTGGAAGGTGGAGTGTTTGCAGAAGGAGATAGTTAGGTTGACAGATATTGTGAAGGGAATGGAGATGGGAATTAGCAAGGAGGCAGGTCGAATGGAGAGAGACGACAGGGAGAGAGGTGAGGATACTGCAAGACTTAAGGAGAATAGCAATGGCAAGAAAACTGAGGAAAGGAGATTGAGAGGAGAGAAGGTGATTGGAGGGGAAGAAATTGGAAAATCGACAACAGAAAACGTGACAAGCGTGAAGGTGACAGGGAAGAAAGTGACTGTAGAGAAGGAGGGAGGGAAGATGGAACGGGAGAGGAGAGAGGAAAATGAGACGGGACGAAAGAAGAAGGGACGAAAGGAAGTGAGAGCAAATGTGATAGAAGAGAAGTCGATAAAAGGGACGCTGACAGGAGGAACGGTGACAAGAGAAAAAGCGACAGGAAAGAATGGATCGGAAGAGAATGTGACAGGAGAGAAGACGGCAGGGGGGAAAGACAACAACCAGACAGATGCAAACCGAAGAAGGAGTTATTCTAAGGCAGTGATTGAGGGGGCAATGAGGAAGGAGAGGGTGTTTATGGGTGACTCCATTATGAGAAAGACGGACAAGACACTGAGCGAGGGGAAGGACATCGTTGTTTGTTTACCGGGGGCTAGGAGTGAACATGTAACTGACAGGGTAGAGAAGGTATTGGGACATGGCAAGGGGGGTCTATACTGGTACATGTAGGAACAAATAATGCAGACAGGGAGGGAACAACTGCGATAGTACAGAAGTATAGACAGTGAGGAAGCTAAAGAAGACGAGAGTCGAACAGGTTATTTTGTCAGGAATTTTGCCAGTAATGGGAGGAAGGGGGGCAACGTATAGAAACTGCAAGAGGATGGCGATCAATGCACTAGCTGAGCAGATGTGTGAAGAAGAGGGGGTGGAATTCACAGATTTATGGGGATACTTTGTTGGGAGGGAAGATATGTACATGAGATATGGCCTCCATCTTAGTGGAAAGGGGGCAGCAGTTTTCTCAGAGAATCTGCTGCAATCTGTTGACAGTGGGACAGGTTGCATCTATTTAAACTAGATTCGCAGGGGGGACTCACAGAAAAGCCTGAAAATGGAGGCATAGATAAAGACAGCACAAATAAATCAACAAATAACAGTCTGGAAAACTCTTCTGAAGCTGGATATAAATGTGTTTGTTTAAATGCAAGGAGTATAGTAAACAAAAGAAATGAACTAAACATTATGGTAGAAGATATTGACCCTCATATAATAGGTATAACCGAATCCTGGACCACCACCGATATATCAGATGCTGAATTGGGACTGACAGGATATGTAATGTTTAGAAAAGATAGAATAGGAAGAAAGGGAGGTGGAGTTATTTTATATATTAAAGAATCTATTCAGGCTTATGAAATAAAATTAGAAAGAGAAGCAGATTGCGAAGAAGCTGTTTGGTGTAACATAGTTACAGGAAACTCAACGTTAACAGTTGGGTTAGTTTATCGAAGTCCAAACATAAGCATAGAAGAGAATGACAAAATACAAAACGCTATAAGGGAAATAAGCAAACGGGACTGTATTATTATGGGGGATTTTAACCATGGGCATATACAATGGAAATCTCTACAGAGTATGGGGAGAGAGGACCACAAGTTTTTAGGTTTAGTTCAAGATACATTCCTTTCTCAACATGTGCTAGAACCAACCAGGGGTGAGAATGTGTTAGACATAGTTTTGTCCTCACAGAATGAATTAGTTGACAATGTCAAGATATGTGAGCCACTGGGGAGTAGCGATCACAACCAGATACATTTTACCATCAAAGTAAAATCAGAAAGGAATAGCAAAAAGCAGTATAGGAGAAATTTCCACAAAGGAATGTATAAGGACATGAGGAAATATTTAGCAAAGATAGACTGGAATAAGACACTGAAAAATAAGACGGCAACAGAATGCTGGAATATATTAAAGAGTGAAATTAAGTGCATAATCGATAAATTTGTACCCTTCAAAAAACAAGGAAAATGGTCCAAAAAGAAACACTTATCGAAAGAAGCCATTAGAAAAATTTAGTATAAACAAATTATGTGGAAGTCATATAGATGTACTGGAAATGATGAAGACCTCAACAATTATAAAGAAGCACTTAACCAAGCTACAGCTGAAATTAGAAATTCAAAGAGAAGCTATGAACAACAATTAGCTAGTAATATAAAACATGACAGCAAGAGTTTTTATGCGTATGTTCGAAGCAAACAGAAAGTTCAAGATAAGGTCGGTCCTCTAGAAGATAGTGCTGGAAATATAATATCAGAGGGATTCATAATGGCAGAAGACCTGAATGAGTACTTTAGTTCAGTGTTTACCAGGGAAGATATTAGTTCACTGCCAATACCAGAGGCTAAGTTCAAGGGGGCAGATTCAGACTATTTAGGACAATTAATTGTAACCCCGGAAATGGTAGCTAAGAAAATAAGGGCTATGAAGGATAATAAATCACCTGGAGTGGATGGTATTCCACCCAAACTACTATTGGAAATTGTAGAACAAATTAGCATACCACTTGCAACAGTTTTCAACTTGTCATTAGAAGAGGGAGTGGTTCCTCTAGAATGGAAAGAAGCAAACATTATACCGTTATTCAAAAAAGGTTCGAGAAACAAGTCAGATAACTATAGACCAGTGAGTTTAACATCAGTGATTTGTAAATTATTAGAAAGACTAATTAAAGATCACATGGTGGATTTTCTTGTTAAACAAAACTTGATAAACCCATCTCAACATGGTTTTTTTAAAGCGAGGTCATGCTTAACAAATATGTTATGTTTTTTGGAAGACATCACTAAGTGGGTAGATGAGGGATCACCAGTAGATATCGTCTACTTAGATTTTCAAAAAGCTTTTGACAAAGTACCACATCAAAGATTACTGCTTAAACTAAAGGCCCATGGCATAGGAAATGGTATAATAAACTGGATAGAACAATGGCTGATTGACAGAAAACAACGTGTAGTAGTTGTTGGGGAGGCTTCAAACTGGAAATCGGTATTGAGTGGGGTACCACAGGGATCAGTATTAGGTCCTATATTATTCTTAATATACATCAACGATTTGGATGATGAAATAACAAGCAAGGTGTTGAAATTTGCGGATGATACAAAAGTGTTTAGAAGGATTAAAAGTGATGGAGATAGACAGCATTTACAAGATGATCTTGACAGGTTGATCAAATGGTCTGAAAAGTGGCAAATGATGTTCAATTTTGGGAAATGTAAATGCCTCCACATAGGACATGTGAACGAAGAGGTAGAATATACAATGGGGGGTACTGTACTAAGTACTACTGTAAAAGAAAAGGACTTAGGGTTAACCGTTAGTGTTGATATGAAGATTTCAGAGCAGTGCGGAATTGCAGCTTCAAAGGGAAATCAAATCCTTGGATTAATTAGGCGAAACATAACGTATAAGGAAAAAGAGCTAATAATACCGCTGTACAAAACAATAGTTAGGCCTCATTTAGAATATTGTATTCAAGCGTGGAGGCCATATCGCAGGAAGGACATAGATATGCTAGGAAGAGTGCAGAGGAGAGCAACTAAAATTATACCAAATCTGAGGGATCTAAGTTATGAAATACGCCTAAAAAAATGCGGTTTAACAACACTAGAGACCAGGAGATTGAGAGGAGATCAGATAGAAGTGTTTAAAATATTGAAGGGTTATGAAAATATTGATAGAAATATGTTTTTCTCAGTTAAGAAAGATAGAAGGACTAGAGGACATGATCTTGCATTAGCAAAGGAGCAGAGTAGATTGGATATAAGACAGTTTTCATTTTCACAAAGGACTGTAAATGAATGGAACAGATTACCTGCTGATTGTGGGGGTGCTAGTAGCGTGAATATGTTTAAAAATAAAATCGACACATACCTCAGACGGGCGGGATACACATAGATAAAAAGATCGGACTCTCGATAAGCCAAGGGCTTCCTTGTCCACCTGCTACCTAGAGTTAATTCTCTGGGTGGCAATCTTGTTAAATCTTGTTAAATCTTGTTAAAACAGTCGCCCTGTTGAAGAATACAAATTTCCCTATCATTGCCACTTGATCTTGACATTTCCAGGTTACTGACGTAACCTTGACATTCACGGTCAAGAACACAACATCAGATTTGGATCCGGCATGCATGCGTACAAAACAGCGATGGTACTGAGAAATATGAAGTTCATTATCGTTATTATTATTATATAAACAAAAATAGAGATGTTTTTGAAAAAATGACCTTGACATTCAAGGTCATGTATATACATACATGCTCACATACATGTATATGCATACATACATAATTATACATACATTCGTAGTCTCGTTCACATATACAAACACAGTGGTGGTATTAAAAATATATATTTCACGTTCAATAAAATTTGACCTTGAAATTCAAGGTCAATGACACAAAATCTGACGTGGAGCCCCCTCTAATAGGATTCGCCGTAACATTTTACATATATGGTCCAATTTTCATGCTTTTATCCGGCAACTAACGATTCGGCCAAAATTGGCTTCAACAAACCAGACTATATAGTGAATCAGACGACGTGGTTTGATCTGAGTGTGTAATTGTGGATAATCATTGTTTGATTGCTGGTGCGGTCATACACAACCACTGCTGTTTACAAATCAAGTGTGGTCAAACATGACGACATTCACCGCAGAAAGCTTGCATTGTTTCCGCCCCTGTAGAGACACCCGTCTCAACAATGCTGCCTGGAGAGCAGCGTGTAATGCAGGGGTGGCACTCCACCGACCCACCCACTGGGGCTGCCGTGGGGGTGCCCACAAGCAACGGCATATACCAGTAATTACAACAACACGGCCGGTAACCTTTATCAAGCCGAATAATGCGACCTGACCATCGACGGTCAACTTGTCTGCTGCCTTTTCAACACGCAACCTAATCCGCGTCACGACAAGTGTGCGACTAGACCATCGACGATCAACTTGTCTGCTGCACTCCTGAACGCTCGATATGTCTGAAATAATGCCACCACCATTAATGAATTTGTAACAGATCATGATATTGATATACTTGCGATTACCGAGACGTGGTTGAAGAAGTCTAGCGACAAACCAACAATTGCGGAATTGCGGAATTGCAGGTTACACTTGTATCAACGGACCACGTGTTACGGGTCGGGGAGGAGGTGTGGCCATCTTACACAGACACACATTATCGTCCAAGCTGATTCCTTCATCGAACTATGTTTCAATTGAACTGATGAGCTTGCAGTTCACTGGTGACATTTCCAGGAAATTTAACTTGTACACGTTATACCGGCCACCGTCGTCTACAAAGACTGTGTTTTACATGGAACCTGAGCAGGTTTTTACAGAGTTGTCATTATGTGTGATTCCTTCACACATAATGACAACTTTGTTGATGATTTTAACATAAAATATGACGTTGAAATCGAAAAACGACCACTACTTGAGCTACTCAATTCTTTCAACCTTGTCCAGGACGTCAGTGCAGCCACACATTCAGCTGGTCACACACTGGATTTCGTAATTACGCGCAATGACGATAATCTTGCCACCGCAGTGCAAGTCGTTCCGTTATCAATATCTGATCATCACGTCGTGCGCTGTATCATTGATGCCAGTAGACCACCCAAGACATCAACAGAAATACTCAAGCGTAACTACCGCTCGTTTGACGCTGACACATTCAACCACGACGTAAGAAGAACGTGTTATTTGCTAGCCGCTGCTGCATTAACATCCGACGCTGTGGAACTTGTGTCACGCTACAACACTGACTTAATGAAAGTCATAGACAAGCACGCGCCTGTGCGCCCGACTATCGTCCGGGGCCACAAACCCAATCCGTGGTATAAAAGTGACATTGACGATGTGAGAAGACAACCGCGTAAAATGGAGTTGTTGTGGAGGCATTCGAAACTGCATGTTTAACGCCAAATGTTTGTTGCTGCACGCGATGAGTGCAATAACATTATATCTCTCACAAAGACGAAGTACTACCAGGACAAGTTGCTAAATGCTGACAGCAAGAACCTCTTTAAAATCGTCAGTTCTCTCAGTGGGAAGCCACCACTTGCGTACCCACATACCTGCGCATTTGATTGCTGCAATGCATTTTCCGTCTATTTTGAAACTAAGGTTGCCGGAATTCGCAGTGAGTTACAAGTTGCCCGACAGCGCATCACGCCGCCGCACGAACCGCGTTGCTACGTGACGCCGATTGACAGTTTCACACCAACAACAGTTTGTGAAGTAACATATATCATCAGAGCGAAGTGCAAAACGTCCACACAACTATCAAAGATAATTGAAAAGGTGGTGGCCACCAGACTGAACACTCATGACGTTCAACTACTTGCTGATGAATGATGCAAAAACCGAGGTTCTACCGGTTGTACCCAGGTCGGCATCTTATTTGTTTGCCGGACTGCATGTGCGTCTATGCCGCCGAATGTGTGAGAGATCTTGGTATCTACTTAGATAAACATCTTGACATGACGGTGCAGGTTTCTCGTACCATTAGTACCTGTTCACTGCATTTACGTAACATCGGCCAAATTCACCGTTACCTGCCACAGTCGACAGCAGAACGTGTTGTAAATGCAATGATAACATCACGCTTAGATTATTGCAATTCGCTTCTGTTTGGCACTTCTGCCAAGAACATCGGCAGGCTGCAGCGACTGCAGAATGCTGCTGTTCGTCTAAGAACTCGGAGTGCGCGATGCGACAGTGCGTTACCAGAACTTACCAATTCCACTGGCTGCCTGTTCAGCAACGGATTACCTACAAAATAGCAGAACTTACATATAAGGCGTTAAATGCTGAACTATCGCCACCATTTATGCAGACACTTGTGTCAGCTTATAAACCAGCTAGACATCTTCGTTCTGCTGAGGATAATGATCTTGTCGTTGCGAGAGCCCGAACCAAAGCTGGTGAATGCGCATTCATTCACGCTGCCGCTGAAATATGAAATGATCTACCAACTACTGTTACTTCCAAAACCTCCCTGCAATCCTTCAAGGCAGCCTTAAAACTTACCTTTTCATTACGGCGTACACTGCTTGAAAGACCACAGAAACATTTTTATTCTAAGTTATTCATATTTTTATCTTGATCTTCTTAACAGCCGAAAGAACATTTTAACTACTTACTTTACCATGAGAATTGTTTTCTTTTTAATCTATTGATGTTTACACAGTATTATTATCTTAATTTAGTTATTTTTATATTAAAATTTGTTTAATTTTTACTATTTATATTTTAGTTTTATGTAAAGCGCTATGAACGCTATGGATATGGCGCTATATAAAATAAAGATTATTATTATTATTATTTTGCAGGTTGCCGTACCATGGACTTTTTGGCGGAGTAAGTGCTTTCAAAAAGGAACATTTCAACCTGATCAACGGGTTCTCGAACAAGTTCTTCGGCTGGGGAGGGGAGGATGACGACTTATATGAAAGGTAAGCTTACCGTTTGTCAGATGATCTGCAAATTTATAGCATCTGTTGATTTACGTGAACAAATTTCCCATATATATATCTGAGTAATGCCAAATCCAGTTAACGGTATATTACAATTCACCAATGTAAAGAAACACAACCCAAAGTATAATAAAATAAGCGCATGGCGGGCTGTACACAACAACTACACGACGGCGCATCAGCGTCTATTGCAATCAAAGGAAGGAAATAGTCCGCTACTTTTTCAGCTGTGCATCTTTTACTGGTCATCTGAAGAATTTGCGTAGTACTATCAGGCTATATCAGTGGCAGTGTCCTTCAAAAAAGGCCGCTGCATTGTTTGAGTCCCATGGTAGACAATGAACATCATTCGCTTGTGTATATAGCCAAGATGGCGGATCATCTTGACGACTGGACACCAAATAAAGACAATGACGTACAACTAACCGTCACAACATCAGCATTAATGTTAGCATTTTTTTTGCATTATTAAACAAGCCACTATCACAGCTTTTAAGTATAGTAATCATACTTCAACTAAAAATCTATCCGTGATCTGCATCTTATCTATACATTTCATCATGTCCTTTTTATGGGAAACAGTTTGCACTACTGTATGGGTTATAAATTACGCAAATCATGTTACCACCAACTCCATCTACCAAATTCGTTAAAACGTTAATATTTATATTATTTATTCCCAAAATATATGTCTGACTCGATGTTGTCGTTCGCATATTACCTAATGTATGTATGTATGTTTGTATGTATGCATGTATGCATGCATGCATGCAAGCAAGCACGCACGCACGCACGCACGAACGAACGAACGTACGTACGTACGTACGTATTTTAGGAAAATGGGTGTACTGGGTTCAAGTATCCTCTGTTAAGGACTTGGAACATGAACGAAGACCCTAATGCACTGGCAACCGAGTATAGGTGGCGAATGTGAACTCTAATCCCAGACATCTGATAAAATAAGTTTTGTCCTTTCGGGTAGATGGTATTTTCTGCAAAACTATAAAAAAAATATAAAAACATGTGTGATTAATGGTTAATTAACGACTAACGGTCTACAACGAAGACGAGAATGCGTGATTATCCAGTCATGGCACAGGGATGCATTCAGCCGTTACATTCCCATGCCAATAGACATTAAGGGTCATGTCACGAAGAAAAAAACAGTGTATTTTTTAGAAATGATTTTTCACAAAATTCACATGCTGTGACATAAGTGCATTTGAGTAGGGATATTTTCGTGTGTGATTGTAGAAGGTGTTAACTGTAAAATGGTGGATTTCTAGATGATTTGAATAAGCGGAACGATATTTGGCAGCAATTTGCCTGTGTGATCTGTTTGCGGAGTAATTCTTGCCGGCATTTGTAAATATTGACGGGTGTCAGACATACAGGCATTTTACGAGAGCTGGAAGTATGCAATTAAAAAAAAATCAGCATGTCAATGAGATGATGATAACAGCAGGTGAGAAGTTTAAGACATTTTATAGGTCACGTTTTCTTATAATCAAACAAAACGTTAACATGGTCGCCTATTAGAAAACCAACAGTGTGCTGACCCCCTAAGCAATGACCAATATGACAAGGCTGTTGGTAGTAATATATATATATATATACACACACACATATATATATATATATATATACACACACATACAAACATACATACATATACAATCACAGAGAGTTCGCTACATGATAGAAACTATATCTGCGACAAGATGGTGTTCGTCTGAATCACGGGGGACGATGCTGTACTTAAAAAAAACATACGGTGTGCCGTACAAAGGTATGCGCTGAAATTAAAATAAACACGGGATTGCGATGTTGTGGTGCCGTCCACATAGTCGCTACTGCTGACCACCCCACACCTCTACAAACACGTGTCCTTGTTATTAATAATTAATACATGGGTATTCAGTATTGATTTCGGATGGTAAACCTGTAAAACCAAATAAGATATTAAATTGTGCATGAAATATATATATCCTAACATAGTTGTACAGGAGACGGAAACATGTGAAGCCGTACGAGCCAGCACTGCTGCAACCCGACACCCCACATGCAACCTAATACTCCTAACAACTACACAATTGCACTAACACTACGACGTCTCACGGTGTCCTAAGCGCTAGGGTCATTGTTCTGTAGAAGTCCATTGTTCATTGTAATTTGGAGGCCACCAGTATATCTTTCAGATTATTGTTCTTTGAGAATGCTGTTATAAATATCGGCGTGTATGTTTCTGAACACGCGGTTTGAAGCAGTTTATAGGTGGCTTTAGCCAGTTTAGCAATTGTCTGTCCCTGGTAGGAGAAGCGAATAATAAAAGATATCATGTCAAAAGACTGCGTAATTTTAAGTCTTGTAATCCCATGTGTCCAGATTCCAAAGATATCGTTCAAGTATCGTAAATAGATTAATGGTAATTTGTTGCATTTTCTTAGTGCTTATTTCTCCCACTCAGCCATAAAAAAGATTGGCATAGTTAGGCGCAAATCGTGTTCCCATTGCAGTACCGACAATTTGAAGGTACCAGTTTGATCCGAATAAAAAGTCGTTGTGTTCTAAGGACATTTTAAGTAGTTCTAAAATGTCTGCGTCCGGGCGGTTAAAATCCGCGTTTCGTAAAAAAAGCCTGTCTTACTACTTCAGTCCCCGAAATATTGTCAATATTGGTGTAACAGCTTTCTACATCCATGGAAAAGAGTAGCGCATCAGAAGGAATTTTGATTTTAGTCACTTTATCAATGAAGTCTGTAGTATTTTTAATATACGAAGCATGTGTTACTGCCAATGGGGCTAAGAAATAGTCAATATACTCAGCTATGTTATATGATTCGCTGTTGCAATCGGATATGATCGGTCTTCCTGGAGGCATTTGAGGATGAGGCCATTTATCTTTAGCCTTATGAATCTTGGGTAATAGATAGAGCAGAGATGGTCGAGGTGTATCCGATGGCTCTAAATAACCTCGTTGCTACTTGGATATGTAATCTGTCTAGTGTTGCCGACATGCGGACTGCAGCTTGTGGATAGACCGGTGTGTCTAGTTTAGTATCATGTTTTTGTTCGCAAGCTGTCGATTCGCCTCTGCGACATAGTTTTCTTTGACATGATTACTCTGGTCGAGCCTTTATTAGCAAGTTTAATAATAATAGATGGGTTTCTCTTGAGTGTCGAAATCGACGCCAATTGTACTCTGACAAATTACCAACACTGTTCCAGTGTTTGTTAGTTATTGAGCTAAAATCTTTCAGTAGTTCCAATTTATAGTTAATGTCCTCGTTGTGGCAAGACGGATTCCAGGTCGATTTTGCCGTAAAGTTCTCTTTTAATTTGGTTGATTTCGTTCCGTGAAAAATATCTTAGTTGGATATATCAAGCAAAACGCCTGATAGACGCCTGCGTGTCTTCTGCATCATTTGACTGAGGTGTTGGTATAAATTGTAATCCGAAATTTAGGATTTCCGCCTGTGTTTCAGATAACACAAGATGGCTTAAGTTGATAATCGTGGGATTGTGCAGATCATTGGACTTGCTTTGTGCTGTATGGTTGCCCTCAATGTTTCTTAGTTTAAATGGCACAACCAATGTGTTAGCATTTTGTTTGCTGTTTCTGGTGTCCAATGAATGTTGTCTGATGTGTCTGTCTTGAACGATGACTCCTCTAATGTAGGTATTACAACAATGCCCTTAATGTGTAGTAGGCTCTCCGAAGTTCTCATAATGTATTCTTGTTTTACCACAGGTAATATGTCAGAAAAGTTAATTTCGGGTATGGCGATAATTGAGTGAAGAAAACACTTGCCTGCTCGAGCCGCCATCCTTCGCAAATTAGGGATGGTCGTAAAAATTGGTTTGTTCGCTCTGTCGTTGATTCCTACCGATAGGATCACAATCTTTGGATGTGTGTCATCTGTCTCAGCGGGATGGATCATCATCTGTTTGAGATTCCTAATTTTAGGTCCAGGGTAGCTGTCCACTTGGATGTCTCGTTACTTCGATTCTGTAATCCTAGAAACGTTCGAGTCACCCAATAGTAATATAGGTACAAATCAACGTACGTTGGAGCGGAGCGGTGCAAGGCGTAAAATGTAATTCAGGTTTCTCATATTAAAAGATAAGAAAATACTTCCACCTTGCACCGCTCCGCTCCAGCGTACGTTGATTTGTACCCTGTGTTAAAAGATAGGGGCTAAATCCCATGTTAAAAGATACAATTTCTGTGAATTTAGACCCTGCTCCACAAAGAACGCATCGATGCTACTTTGAAAGCTACATTGTTTTCACGTGTTAAAAGATAGGCTCGTTTGAGAGCTACTTTGAGTACTACTTTGAAAAAAATGGTCCAGGGTAGAAGATAAAGTGTGGTGTCACCTATCGGTACTTTTGGCCCCTAGGCCGAAGCCTAAGGACTGAGCCCTTGTTTGATTGATGACGAAATGTCTAAAACGCGGTGTTATAATAAGGCGTAATTTATAATAAAAGTATTGTAAATTTAACGGATGCCTATTTATCTGAAGTATTGTAAATAAGTACGTGTGATAATTCGATCCAACTGGTGTAGTAATTCGGTTAGCAGACATTTGGAACTTGCACGCCTGTATATATAGTTTTGTTCAATGACGTCATTAAATCGGTACGCGTAGTAAATCGGTACGCGTGGTAATTAGGTACAACTCGTGGTAATTCGGTCTAGGCATTCGGAACTTGCGCACGTGTATTTAGTCCAAATTTAGGTAATAACGTAGGTCGATAACGTAATTAAATAGGTACGCTTGGTAAATCGGTGAAACTGGTAGTAATTCGAACAAATTACGTTACCGTTCCCGCATACAAGTATACATAAGCTTTGACCCAACGCCTAGCGACAACATAGTAACGAAGACTAGGCCTACTTTTGCTTCTGTTTCTGTAAAGTTCGTGACCTGGTCACGCGCTGTCACGTACTCCAGCATGGTCTGGTCACGCCCCGCCGCTCAAGAAGTCGTGGCCTGATAACGCTGTACGAGGAAGTTTGTTCCGTGTAAGATAGTGATCACAGTACCGCTCACAATAAAGGGAAATCAATCATTGAAGACAAGCTGTTTTCAATTTAAGAAGATTTTCAAAAATACAAAAAGCCGTCGTCGTATCACCGCAGGTACTATTTCAGTGACTCACCGGAAAATGTACAATCGCCGCGTCCTGGTGATGACCATTTTCAGTATACTCAGAGATCACTGACCTAGATAGATGGATGGATGGATGGATGGAAGGATAGATGGATAGATGGCTATATGGCTATATGGCTAGATGGATAGATGGATATATATAGATAGATAGATAGATAGATAGATAGATAGATAGATAGATAGATAGATAGATAGATAGATAGATAGATAGATAGATAGATAGATAGATAGATAGATAGATATATAGATAGATAGATAGATAGATAGATAGATAGATAGATAGATTGGTGGTTTTTAACCCACTAACGTGAAACTGAACAATAAAATCGATACATAGCGATTAAGATTGTGTGACCGATGTATGTTATTTTCTTTGCAGAACACGTTTCCACAACCTAAAATTGACGCGGTATTCAATGGCTATCGCCAGGTACAAGATGATAAAACACAAAAATGAACCGCTAAATAGGCCAAATCCCAAAAGGTAAGCACCACAGTTAGTTCTTGTATTGTGATAGTGTTACGAGATTTAGGTGCTTCGATACATATTTGTGAGCAGGTATATATGATTGCAAGCGATGAGTAAAGCATTACACACAATTTGGACATGCTGCGGGGTCGTAACTTTCAAACTGAGAAAATTGTTACGGGTTTACTAAACACAGTGTGGCGAGCAGTATGCATTCAATATAGTTATTATAGTCTTAAGAACATTACATTAATTAACAAATGAAAAGAAAAACTGGGAGGCAATCCGTTCCTACCTAGTTTACCCACAGTAATCTGTAACAGGAAGTCTGCAGTGTTGACCGTGAACGAGTATTGCGGTGAACTCAGTCCGCCTCGGCAGTATTGCCAGTAAAGCTTGTTTTGAAACTGGATGTTTTGTTTACCATTTGAACATGCTTCGGGTTGGAAACTTTCAAATTGCGAATATTGCTAAGGACTTAGTAAGCACAGTTTGGCAAACAATATACATTCGACGTATTTATTATAATATTAATAATAATAATAATATATTTTATTTAATATTACGTCATATCCAATTAGAAATTGTTCGTGGCGCTTTACAACATGTAGAACCCAGATATAGGTAATAATGATGGCTAAATAAATATGCATTTTCAAAAAAATTCTTATAAAATTAATATTAGTAAAATACAAAAATACAAATAAATACAGTAATTAAATAAATATACTAAAATAATGATCTTAGCTACAGTTCTATGTAAAAATAAAACATTGCAAATTCATTTAACTGAACTAATGCACATGTAGGTATAACATAAATCTATAAATAGGTTAATTAATGCATAAAAGATAGAAAACTAATCAATGCACAGACTAAACTACGCCACATTGGACAAGAAAGTGAGCCGAAAAAAATGAGTCTTTAAGGGTGCCTTGAAAATAGAGAGACAATCAGACGTTTAAATATCATTAGGCAAAGTGTTCCACAAAGTCGCCGCGGCGACCGCAAACGAACTGTCCCCAGCTTTGACATGAGTCCGCAGGACCGTTAACATGTTATTGTTGGTAGAGCGCAGGGCTCTTGTTGGTTTGTATGGGCATACAAGGTCGCATAAATATTTCGGGGCATCGCCATGCACAGCTTTACATGTAAACATTAATATAGTCGATTCTGTGTACTACAGGCAACCAGTGAAGAATGCACAACAGAGGTATGGCGCGTTACTCCGTGGGCGGCGGAGGATCAACCTAGCAGCAGAGTTGTGCATTCTCTGCAGTCGAGCGATGTTGTTAACAGAAGTGCCGTATAGAAGTTAATTGCAGTAATAGTGATGTAATAATGGCGTTGACGACACGTTCCTTTGTCGTTGGGAGATAACGACTCATCTGGTTGATATGAGGTGAAATGAGCACACATTGACGATGCTTGAAACTTGCTTCTTAAAAGTCTACAGAACATTATAATAATTTTTATTAACTAATAAATAACAAACGTAACAAAGTTTTAGGGGTTCGTTAAAATGAGTGAACAGTAGACTTCTTTGATCTTGTACATTTTACAGCAGGAGCTAGTCGGTTTTGTCGGCATTCTAGATGGATGTTAAATATTTTGTCTGTTTGCAGGATGACTTTACTTTACGGCGGCAAGAAAAGGTTTAAAACGGATGGACTGAACAGCCTAAAATATGAACGACTCGACCTCCAGAAAAGACCGCTGTACACGTTGATTAATGTAAAACTTATAGAGTAGTCGATATAGTTGAGTGAATGTAAAAGAAAGTGGCGTCCCCTAGCTGATCAGTAACTAATACACGGACACGTCGCGTAAGCTGCTGAAGAGGGAACTGATTACTAGTGGCGCCATCTTCTGAATGAGCCAGTATGCACGATAGACGTTACTGTTGTTACTAAAGGGGTAGTATATTCAAAAAGAATATTACCTATTCTTTTTGGTATATTGTGTTGTTTGAAATGAATACTCTTTGTTCTCTGTTGGAATATGACATGGATTGCAGGGTCGTGGTTGGTTTATGCACAGGAGCAATTGTAAAGGTCCTATGATCATTCAACACTTTGTGCATTTGTATACAATATTTTTTTTTTGTCCATGAATTGTATGTTGTGTTTTAGGAAAATTCATGCGTCCTTCCACAGTTGCTCTTGTGTATGATTCCTATATGAGTCATTCTACACTGCATATGGTAAACTGTATTTAAGACAATGTTTTGCAATTGTATGGGTTGTACCGTAAATGTGTATTTTTTTTTGGTTGCGTGTATTGTGACTGTCACAAAATCGAGTGTAAGTATTAATAAATTGGCGGTTCTCGATTTGACATAGCAAGTTATAGGTTCAGGTGCACTAGGATTCGGAGTGAACGAGAGACATAACGTGACATCAGATATGTATGTACGAGAAGCCAACTGGCGTTCTCATTTAATACAACATAAACATATTCGGTTCAGTGATAGTTGGCCAACCGTTACTCTGCTATGACATTGTATTTATAACACCATACATTCTACTCGACGAGTATGCATCCACATACGAATTTACATGGGAGACAATTTAAACAGTTGGTCACTTACATGAAGACGGGTATACACCGTTGTAAAGTCTATGAACTGTAACCAATGTCTCGTGATGTGCGAATGTCAACGTTCGCCTCGGTCGCGTTCGGCGAGATGTCAGGACGAAAGTCGTTCGGCGTTCCTCGAACGAATTCACGTAGACGAAAGCAGGCGACTCGGGCAATAAAGTATACGGTAGATTTGCCTTGTCGATCCCACGCGAAACTCAAGGCAACAACACGGAAACGATGTCACGACGTCGGCGATGTCGAGAAGGTCTGTCACGGAGTCTGTGTTACGACAGCTAGCAGACGAAACGGTGGTGGCCTCACATTCGAAGATCACGTCAACGCTGAACTCTTCTTCTTCTTCTTTGCGTTAGGCAGCCGCCATCCGTTGAGCAGATCGAGTCTGCTCGGAGATTTTGTTGCACTTTGGGGGGCTGCTGTGCTTAATAGTTGATGCGCTAGGGATTAAAAGATAAATAATTTATTAAATACATTTAAAATATAAATGTATAAACAAATAAGTATTTTTTTATAATATGTATAAAAACAGTATGTAAACAGGCCCTGAGTCATAATAAGAGAAGTGGGAAAAAGTGGGTGATGTGTCAACTACTTGGAGTATCCGGCCAGACCAATCCGGCTGCCGTAGCGGTCACCGGGGTTAAACCCCGACCGGCACAGCTCCAGCTTTCATTTACCCACTTTCGTTAACACGTCAGAATTTGAGGAGAGTGCAGATCCTGGTCTCAAAGGAGGCAGGAGCAGGAGCTTTGGTGATTTCATGAGGAAGGCTGTTCCACTCTGGTATGGTTCTTGGGAAGAATGTCTTCTGTCTGTAGGCTGTCCGGTGATATGGGATGTTATAGGTGAGATAATTGGTGTACCGGGTGTTTCTTCTTGGGTGATCAGCTGGTGTTGGTCTGTGCTTTGACTCGATGTGTATGAGTCCGTGGTGAAACTTATAGAAGGTGTTGAGTCGTGCTTTCTTTCTCCGCTGTTCGAGAGTTGGCCATCGCAGTTTTTGTAACATGGTGTCCACACTTGCTTTTTTTCTCGTTTCACCCATCTGGCTGCCCGTCTTTGTACTTTCTCTAGTTCCTTGATGTTGGTTGCAGTGAAAGGGTCCCATACAGTACTGGCATACTCCAGCACAGGTCGGACAAATGCCTTGTATGAAGCTTCTTTTAACCGCTTGTTGGTCGTTTTGATGTTTCGCCTGAGGAAGCCCAAGGTCTTATTGGCTTTGTTGCATACGTCTGTGATGTGGGAGTTCCAGCTGAAGTCAGAGGTGAACTTGACTCCAAGGTATTTTGCCTCCGTGTCTGTGCTCAGGGTATATCCGTGGAGGTGGTATCGTGTAGCCAGAACTGTGCGCCTCCGGGTGATGCTCATTGCAGTACACTTCTGGGGGGGGGGTGAAAAGACATCTTCCAGCGTTGCTCCCAGGCTGCTAATCTGTCAAGATATTGCTGCAGGTCGTGTTGATCTTGTGGGCTGGTGACAACCTTATGGCAGATTGTGTCATCCGCAAAGAGTCTGGGAGTAGAGGACAGTACTGCTGGGAGATCGTTTATGTAAAGCAGGAACAGGCTAGGTCCTAGTACAGAACCTTGTGGGACACCAGATTCAACTGCCGTGAATGCTGATTGTGCTCCATTAACGACAACTGCCTGTTTTATGTTGGAGAGGAAATTCTCAATCCATCGTTGAACCCTTCCTGTTATGCCATAGTGCTGTATGTTATGCATGAGGAGATTGTGACTCACTTTATCAAAGGCCTTTGAGGAATCCATGATTAGTACGTCTTCTTGACATCCCTTTTCAAGAGCTTCAGACACCTCATCCACGAATCCTAGCAGCTGGGACTCGCAGGATCTGCCACGACGAAATCCATGTTGCTCTGGACAGAGGATCTTGTGCTCTTCCACATATCTCATAATGGTGCTGACCACCACATGCTCAAGCAACTTGCAAGGTATGCTTGTGAGGGAGATGGGCCGGTAATTTTCAGGTTTTTACCTTTCCCCTTTCTTGAACACGGATGTAATGTAGGCAGATTGCCAGTCCTTGGGTACAATGCCAGACTTCAGGGAAGCTCTGTAGATCGGGGTTAGTGATGGAGCAACCTCTGATGCAACTTCCCTGAGGACTCGAGGGCTGGTGCTATCAGGTCCACTAGCTTTAGTTGGTTTAAACTGCTTCAGGAGTTTTTCAGTTCGGCTGACAGTGATGTTGATATTTTCACACCGGGGCTGATTCTGGTCAAGCTGAGGCATTGGGCACCTTGTGTCAAATTCCTCTTTAGTAAATGTTTTACTAAACTATTACTTTACTGTGAACTGCAGACGGTTATCGCTCAGTCTTCTTCAACGCGTGAGAAGTGCAGCGTCTCACAACTAATCAGTACTGTTGAAATCGTACAAGTATTTACCAGGCGTTAGGCGGATACATATTACGGCCCAATTCCTGGAGACGAGAGTGCAACACTTTCTTCTGCTCAAATGGTCGTCTGGCCTCAAATGGCCGTCCTGCCCTTATATAGCTTGATGGCCGGAAGTTAGTCTGACCAATTACGACACTTAATACAAATTAAAGTCGCTTCAAAAACCGGCTCCCGAAACATTTCACACTTCGAAACAATACATGCAAATCGCCGAATTAAAATTAATTTGGCCAGCTAAACGTTTGGCTATATAAGTGTTCATTCAATCTTTAACTTACGTGAATTACTTACATAATTAATATCACTGGATTCCCTGTATCGAGCCGGATACCATAATGTTCATCGTACATTCCAACTCTCACGAATTAATCCATAATTTTAGTAAAACACGCACTCTATTAAATTAATTAAATCTGACCCGTCGGCAGTTAAAACGTTACACGCCTTAATCGCCAGAGGGCACCAGCGTATATCTCAGCGACAATACATACCAGAGATGGCAGCACCATCCTATCAACAATACTTTGTAAACAAAACCACTGTTCTAAAGCCTGATTAAATTCTATACAAACCACAGTAGTATATGAACAAGGTGGAGGCTCGCCCCGCCACTTTTTGACCTACTTTAGGCCTAACTCTATGCATAAAAAACGTCCTTATCTTTTTCGGGAACCTACTTATAAAAAAAGATCAAAGGGTTTTTGTGACACTAAACGTTTTCGGGAACCTACTTATAAAAAACGTGATTGATGACCTGTCACTTTTGATTGATTACCCTTCCCCTTTGAGGTGCCACCTAGCGGTTATCCCAGTGATTAATTTAGCCTTAGCGATCAACGTAGGACCTACCGTTGTGCTTACGTAAGCATTTATATAGCGTACCTAGCGACCGTTGTGCTTATGTAATATATATATATATATATATATATTTATAATATTTTATAGCGTGTGCTTACGTAAGCCTTTATATAACCACTACGGTTATAGTTAAAACCACTGTGGTTATAACGGCGCTAAACCCATTGTGTGAGAATAACCCCGCTGTACCTTTATGCAGCGCGCTGAGCGATTGCAGCAGAGGTGACCTATGATCTGGCGGCCTAGTTGTGGGTGTCTGAATATAGCCGTGCGGCTAGCCGGCTCTGTGCGTTTAACGGCGTTAATTTCAGCCGTGCAACTTAGCGGGTGCTGTCAAAACTGAAACCAAATGCATGCATTCAGCGGAGAAAACGTTTAAAATATGTACTCAGCGGCCTGGTAAGGCAGGATGCTTATGTGCGGTGGATATAGACGAATGGGAAGCAACACGGTGTAAGTAATATATTATTTTTTATTAGTATATTAAATTAGAAATCACAGTGGCGTGAGAACTGCCCAGGGGCGTGCGGCCAGGCCTTTGTAATGTTAGCGCGAGAATCCCTTCCGAGCCTACTGAGCTGCAGGAGACGCGCCCCGCGGGAATTCGCAGCATCAAACTCGCGCTCTAACATGGTAGAACGGCCGGCGGTAATAAAAAGGCGCGTTAAACCCGCGACGTTCATACAGTTCGTCAGGGGGAATTGATGTATGCCACAATCCGTTATGTCCTCGTATGAGGAATGACGAGGTAAGTCCACCCGGGTCGTAGTCGTCGTCGTCGGAACTGTCAAGTGTCGGTGCCTGGAGGTCGGCGGTCGGCGTGCTGCTGACAGTCGTCGGTGGCTGGCTGCGTGGTATCGGGCGGACGATACACACAGGCTTGTCGGTTAGCGTTCCCCGTGTAGGCAGGTGGATTCTGTGAAATATGAATAATGCATGTGAATAATGAGGAGGCTCCCAAGAACTAAATCACAACATGCCTGATATATATATATATATATATATATATATATAATTAATAAAGAAAAGTAATTAATGACTCATGTAAATACCTCTATTGCTGTGAATAAAGAGGAGGCTGTCAAATTAAATCACAATAATATATATATATATATATATATATCATGTAAAAGCCAACTTACCGCTCTATTGCTAAATGATAAATAACTCACCGCTGCTTTTTCGTAGTTGTGCCCGACGCCATACTTTGTGTGAAACTGAGCAACGACCGCTGAGTTTTTCCTAAAGCAAAACTACGCAGTTATGCGTTAAGAGCGCATGCGCGAAGGCGACGCAGAAACACTGAATGTAAAGAGAGAACGAAACGCTAAAAACATGAAATGAAGCGTTGTATATGATCAGTCGGTCGTAGGGAATTATGTGGTGCCTTTATATTATAGAAATTCGATGTAAATTCACATTTGACAACGAACGTACTAACATGACCGGTAATTTTATTCCTAAAGCAAATACCTCGGAGCCGAGCGGTGACGCAAAACACTGATAAGCTTATCGCGATAGGAATGTGAAGAGAGAACAATGCCGTTTAAAAAACACTAAATGAAACACTAAAAACACGAAATTAAGTATTGTATAGGATCAGTCGGTCGTAGGGAATTATGTGGTGTATTTATATTATAGAAATTCGATGTAAATACACATTTGACAACGAACGCACTAACATGACCGGTAATTTGTTTCCTAAAGCAAATACCTCGGCGACTAGTCAGTTATGCGTTTGCGCGCATGCGCGAAATGTTGTAATAGAACTGTACATTAGCGCGTTATATGTTAAGTGCGCATGCGCCGTATGGTGTGCATATATAAAACGGTTGAAAAATTGTTATGTTGTATAACGCAAGTGGTCTGACTATTACAGCTGCAGCAGACGTCATCCAGCCGCGAGAATGGCAGACGCTACTGAGATGACACCGAAAAAGCTTAAGGCAATACGCAAGCAGGCGTCAAAGGCGACCGGAGGCCCACAGCCGACAACCTCAGCACCGGTCGGAGCAACGCCTGCTGCTAAGAGGCCCGTAGTGGTTATTGCGCCGGCGATATGCCGTAAGCGTGGGGCCGATGAAGCGGAGCTTTTGGAGCAGCCGGCACGGAGAGCGTCGCTTGAAAGAGAGTGTAGCGCCGAAGCGTCGACACGCACTACATTGGTGAGTGTGAGGGAGCTGGCGTGCGCCGAGAATGGCGTGTATAAACTTAAGACGCCCGTCCTTATTGAGGCGGTATCGTACAAAGACAAGTGCACTTATAGAGGGTGTTCTCGGTGCCGGCGCAAGTTGTATCAGAAAGTCAAAAATGGTGTTATGGTATGTCGAACGCACGGTGAGCAGGATGTGGGGAAGAATTTCTTTGCGATGCGTGTGATGGTGCGAGATGGTGAGAACGACGAAGATGAGCTTTGGCTTACGCTGTTTGATACGCACATGGCTATTCTCGTTGAGTACCGGGCCGATTACTTGGAGGAATTAAGTGACGAGGAACGTCGTGATACTGTGCTGGAGTTAGTCGGTACGAAAGTGGAGCTCAGTGTGCGTAAGACGACTTGGCAAGGAGAGGCGTCTTATACGGTGCGCACACTGAAGAGATACGACGACGACGCTGATGACTAATGTGTTTCTTGTGTTGTTTGTGTAGGAGTCCCCGCTGCTGGTAGCGTTGGTGAAGCGTAAACCGACAAGTGACGAGGCTGCGCGCCTACTAGCCGAGATAGCCGAAAATTACATAATGGCATGGTGCGCATATTACGAAGCGAACTTAAATAAAGCATGACATTTTTCTTTCTTTCTTCTTTCTATAGGATGTGCGTCGCGTACTGCTGGACATGTTAGCGAACAACGAAAGGATGCGTGCAAGGTATGCGGAGGTTACCACGTTCGTACAAATACCACTGGATCGGGGAGTGGCTGATAGTGAGGCGAAAGACGCTGCGCTGCTGGCCCGGGTTGATAAGGCGGACTAATCATAATAATGTGTGTTTGTAGAGGGCCGAACGTGAAAATGCCGCTGAGGTTGCCGCGTTCGAGAGAATACTACTGAACTACGACAATGCGGTGTGTGCAAAGTTGTACCACGAGCTGTTCGTACTAAAACCGATGAACAGGGAACAGTGAGAACGCTGCGTGTATGTTCGTAGACGTTTTGCTGACGTATAGGACATGCTTTGTGCTGTAGGGGTCCGTGCGTGTCGATAACGAGTTGGACGTTATCATCGAGGAGGCCCTCGGTGTGCGAACCCCACCGCCGACTTACGAAAGTCTGTACCCGTTGGCGCCAACGTGTTGGTCCCCAACACGGCCGGAAGTGAGACAAGTCGTCGCGACGGGCCGGGGCCAGTTGGCCTGTCGCTATGAGCGGCACGCAACGTCCCTCCTCGCTGAACACCTCGGGGAGCTGATACTGGAGAAGGCGCGCGATCGATGCGGCGCATGCGAACCCAATGAAGGCTGCCCGTATGTACATATGGTCGGCTATCGCGCGTGTCGGCCGACTCGTGTGTACGCACAGCGCAACGACAACGTGTCCGACCTCGTCACGCATCACTTCAACGCCGTGTTGGAGACGTGTCTACAGCGATCGCTGATACCGACATTCATGCGTCTCGTGCAGCTACTGCACGCTAAGGCGACCGAACAGCAGCAACCGGGGCGTGTTGGAGAAATGTATCTGGTCCAGTTCGTGTCGGACTGGCTGCTAGGCACGGACTGGCGCGACTTCGTCAACCGCGCACTACTGGAATCGGCCGTCCATGTGTACATTCAGTGCCGAAGTGGTCTCTAATCTGAATGAACATTACTGCTTATTTTGCACTTACTGCTGATTTGCTTTGTAGTTTAAATTAATTCGCTTTACGTTGTACGACGATACGCTTAATAAAACGTTGAAAATGTACCTTCCGTTTCCGAGTTACTTAACAACACGAAAGCACTCACCACCCCCACTGAACGTAACAAAACACTAGGTGTCCACCGCCACTGTTAATTACAAAATTCGAAACAACCCTGTTCCAACATGTTCGAAAGCACTCACCACTGTTACGTAACAAAACACTAGGTGTTCGATAGCACCCACCACCCCCACTAGGTGTTCGAAAGCACACCACTGCGCGTGTCCGTACCACCACCACCACCACGGCACCCCTGTTATAAATAGGGGTGCTCGAAAAAGTAGCAGCACAAAAAGTATGCCTCCTCCTACTAGGTGGCAGTGTCCGAAATGCGGTACTTATTTCGCAAAACAGTCGACGTTAGAGCGACACGCAAAGAATTCCAAACGATGCGGCGATAACGCGCTATGCGTAAAGCGACGAGTGTCCGAAATGCGGCGCAACGTACAGTACGCGCTCCATTATGCTACGACACCTGAGGGAACGGTGCGGCCGTCGTCAGGTGTCGCCACCTCCTGATGATTCCAATCCACAGCCACCAGCCGACACTCTACAGCGCGTCGTGGACGAGCATCGATGTAGCATAGAGATGTCGATAGCGCGCGGTACCGTGCAGTCCCGCTACAACTATCGCATGACCGCCTGTACGAGTACGCGGGTGCTCGAACCGCGTCTGAGGGTTATGTTTCGCGAACAAAGGAATGCGTTTAAAATTAACGTGAGCTATGGTTTCGTGTTACGCCACAAGGTGTCGGGTCGTTACCGGTATTTTAATTCGTCCTGTAACTGCTGCGGTCGCCTCCTCGAAACGCCCGGCCTCGTTACCGATAGCCGTTCGTTCGTACGCTTCCTCGACGTCGTGCGCACGACCGACGTACTACAGTACGTCATCGCGCAGCGTCCCGACTCGGGGTGGGTGGTCGAGCTCGTAACGAACGCCACCTACTTCGTGAACGCCATCATAAACCATCCTATCGGGTGCGTTGGCGCCGCGCTCCCCGCCTACGTGCGCAACAACAGGCACGTCGTGACGTTGACGAACGATCGTTGAGGCACGCCCTATCTATGCCTCTTCCGATGCATCGGCCTCCACCTGCAAGGCGGCGGCCGCGGAACGCGGAACGGCCCCAAAATAAATTCGACCCGTTTAACGACAGTCGCTAAACAACTGCACGCGCGTTACGGCACGACGAACGGCGTGCGCCTGAACGACCTGGAACGCGTGGAGTCGGTTTTCGGCATCAACATCGCCGTCTATCGACTAATCCGTCGATCGCTCGAAACGCACCCCACGACCCTGAACATCTGTACGAGACGCACTTCTCGTACATAATCGACCTGCGCGCGTACGCGAAAACGTACAAGTGCTCGAAATGCGGCAACTCCCTCTGGCGGTACCCGTCAACTTTACGACATCACGAAGCGACGTGCGAAGGTGGCGTTCGTCACGTGTTTCCGGGCGGCGTCTACCGACCGACGCCGTCCGTATTTCAGCGGCTCGACGACCAAGGCATCGACATCGGCGACGACGACGACCTGCGCTAGTATCCGTACCGCGCTACATTCGATTTTGAATGCTATTTTGCCGCGAACGAGCTGCCGCCGGATACCGACAAATGCCGGTGGCTAGCGCGACACGAACTGCTCAGCGTGAGCGTCGCGTCGAACGTGCCCGGACACGAAGCGGCGCGCTGTTACGTCACGACCGGTGATTCGGCCGAACTGGCGCGCCGCCTCATCGATGACCTGGAAGCCGTGAGCGCGGCGGCGTGCGCGGCTCTGCGCCCCCGCTATGACGCGGTCTTCGAGGCTCTCGACGCGCTCGACGACGTCTGGCAGCGACGACGAGGCGACGACGACAACGATGCGTCACCGTACGCCGAACTCGCTGACCGCCTGTGGACGCACCTTCGTCCCGTACTGGGCTTCAACAGCGGTAAGTACGATTTGAATGTCGTCAAAAAGTACTTGACCCCCCTGCTCATAACAGACGACGCGCAGCGCATATCGTCGGCGTTCACCATTAAACGACAGAACAATTACATGTGCCTGACGACGTCGACGTTGAAATTCCTCGACATAACTAATTACCTCGCACCCGGTGTCAGCTACGAGCGCTATCTGAAAGCGTACGGCTGCGCGGCGACGAAGGGGTACTTTCCGTACGAGTATATCGACGCGTTGACGCGCCTGGACGAGACCGTCCTGCCGCCGCGCGAGACTTTCTACAGCCACCTGAAACTCGAGGGAATCTCCGCGGAGGCGTACGAAATTTGTGCGACGGCGTGGCGTGAAGAGCGCATGACGACGATGCGCGATTTTCTAATCTGGTATAATAACCGAGATGTGGCGCCGTTTCTCGAAGCCCTCGAGCGGCAGTTCGCCTTCTATCGACGCCAGTGCATCGACATGTTTAAGGACGCCATCAGCGTAACGGGGTTGACGTTGTTGTACCTATTCAACGACCTCCCCCTGTCAATCCATTTCTCGCTGTTCAACGAACCCAACAAAGACATGCACCGCCTACTGCAGTCGCAGATCGTCGGCGGCCCATCGATCATCTTCGAGCGTCATCACGAGGCCGGCGTGACGTCGATTCGAGGCACCAACCCGTGTCGTTCGATAGTCGGCTATGATGCGAACGGCCTCTATCTATCGGCGATGATGCGGGAGATGCCGACGGGTTGGTACACGCGCCGACGCGCGGAGAACGGCTTTCGAGCTGAACGCGTGCACCGCTACGGTCGTAAGGCGGTGGAGTGGTTGACGTACGAGGCGGAACGAACCGGCACTAGTATACGGCAACAGTTGAACGGACGCGAGAGGCGCGTCGGCAAGTACCGAGTCGACGGCGAACGGCGTATCAATTTCACGGCTGCTACTTTCACGGCTGCCAGACGTGCCAGACGCACGTGACGACGAACGCCGTCAACGGTCGACCGATGACGACGCTGTACGCCGCGACGATCGCCGTGACGGCCTACCTGCGCCGCCACGTCGACGCCGTCGTCGAAATGTGGGAGTACCAGTGGCGAGCCGTGCGACCCCCCGCGGCTCCGACGCCGCCCGACGCGTCACGATGGCAACCACCGGGCCCTCTTACGCGCTCGACGATACTCGAGGGTGTACGCGACGGCTCTCTGTTCGGCCTCGTGCAGTGCGGTATCGCCGTGCCGGAAGCGCTGCGCGCTTAGTTCGCCGAAATGCAGCCCGTGTTCAAGAACGTCGATATCACGCGCGACGATCTCAACCCGTTCATGCGCCGCTACGCCGAGTCGCACGACCTACTCACCCGACCTCAACGGACGCTTGTCGGTAGCTACTTCGGCACGGCGATACTACTCGCCACGCCTCTCCTACGCTGGTATCTGGAGCACGGGCTCGTCGTCGCGCGCATCTACCAGGTGATCGAGTACACGCCGATCACGTGCTTTCGCCGCTTCGGCGACACGGTGTCGACGGCGCGACGCGAAGGCGTCGTCGACCCCGACAAATCGATCATCGCCGATACATTTAAACTACTCGGCAACAGTTCGTACGGGAAAACGATTACGCGCGTCGATCGGCACCGGGATATCAAGTACGCCACGCCGGTCGGCGCCTCGCAACTCGTCAACAACCGGCGCTTCCGGCAACTCGACGTCGTCGTCGACGACGAGCTGTACGAGGTGGCGCTGAATAAGCGCACCGTCGTCTACGGCCTGCCGATTCAAATCGGCTATTTCGTGTATCCGTACGCGAAATTGAGAATCCTCGAGTTCTATTACGATTTCGTCGACGCCTACATTCCCCGCCCGCTCTTCCAGAACTGCGCTATGGACACCGACTCGGCGTATATCGCCCTTGCGGGTCACGACATCGACGCGCTCGTACCGGAAGCGCGTCGCGAACAATACTTCCGGAATCGTTCGCTCTGGTTTCCGGCCGAATGTTGCGACGCGTACGTACGGCGCCGCGTCGCCGGACTGACGTGGGAGGTGGGGGGCGACTGCTGCGCGCGCCAGCTTCTGTTCGATCGTCGAACGCCGGGTCTCTTCAAAGAAGAGTGGCGCGGCGACGGAATCGTGGCGCTGTGCAGCAAGACGTACTACTGCTTCGGCGGCGACAACGGCGCGAAGTACAGCACGAACTCTCGATGCTCCTCTGCGTCACCGTTCCGGTGAACAGGTCCAGTTCGGCCTTCACGCCCTCGCACGCTGTGCTGCTATTCACGAACGCCATCGTTACGCGTCGAATATATCGACCGGTCGACGCCCTCTCTTCCGTCTACTGACGGTAGTCGCCGTTCGACGCGGCTTCTTTATACGCTGCACTTTTTTACTCTTCGGCGCCGGCCCTTTCAATAGGCCGTCGAGAAGATCGACGCCGGCCTCCTTCGCGCGTCGTTTTACCGACGCTTTCAGATTGCCGCCGGCGACGACGTCCCGCGCCAAGTGCACGCCGGTTTTGAGCGCGCGTTTTCCCAACGCCATGGCGCCTCTCTTAAAAAGCGGCATGACGCTTCGAAACAGGCTCCCGAAGATATTACCCAGACCGTGTCCTCATTGACCCCGACCACCGACGAAGACCGGCAGTTGACCGCCGACCTGTCGAACGTAGTAGGCCTCGTACGGGTTCGTCGTCGGCATCGTGGTTAAAACAATCTCGATTTACAGCGTCTGATGTGAAGCGTCGCCACTAGCTTTCCCCGCTCGAATGGTATCGGTTGACCGCGATCGTCTCTTATATCGACCTCGATCGTATCGAATTGAAGCCGCAGCAGCTTCACGTATTGGACGCGGTCGAACGTTTCCGAAATAACGCTACCGTTCGTACCGAAGAGGGCGATGTTTCGAAGGAGCGGCGCGTACACGTCACCGACGACGCTCGATTCCACGAGATCCGTATACACGTACAGGGTGTCGACGCCCGCCTTCATATCCACCGTATTGTTACCTTCGTACGCGTACGTGTACGCGACGGGGCTGGTCTCGATAACGACGCCGCCTTCCGGTTCGGGGCCGCTCATCGGGGGACTCGTGATAACGTTGTTATGGAAACCTAGCACGCTCTTCAGACGGCTCGTATCGGGTAGGGTAAAGGTGTCACCCGACGACATACGCAGCGTCATTCGGTTAGAGACGTCGCTGAACTCTAGACGCGCCTTGACCTTATCGGTGCACAATTTCATTAGCTGCTCGTTGATCTGGCGCAGCAGCACGTAAACGTTGTTGCAGAAACCGTGAGTAATCGTACCCTGTCGGTATAGCATGACACCGTCCATGGTCGTGTAAAGACCCGGATCGTCCAGCGGGGCCGACAAGTAGAAATAGGCGTCCTCCTTTCTCACGTTGTACCACGTGTGCGGGTACTGTAGCGTCACCAGTCCGCATTCCCATTCTCCAGGCAGGTCGAAACGTCGCGGCAGCGTCGTGATGTAGTGCCTCAACGTATTTTCGGGGTGCCGCTTCATAGACGCGTTGCTCGGTAGCGTCAGGTAAAAGTCAGACGATACCGCCATCGCCGTTTTGTCGTCGTCGACCGCCGCTCATAGACGGACTCGGGAGGAGGTAACCGAGACAACTGCTCAACAGCGCCGTCCACAGGTTGGGTTCGCCTTGACCCCGCGTCAGATTGTATATACTAACGGCGATGACGAAATACAGGACGATGACCTGACAGATGAATACCATTTCGGCCTTTGGGCATTCGTTACCGTAGACCCGCCATGGAACGGGTTCGTGGACGGTGGAGTCGTCGGAGTTCTCGACGGCGTCGACGGAGTCCTCGTTGGTAGTCTTCGTCTGCTCGCCTGAAGAGGTAGCGGCGTCGACGGAGTCCTCGTTGGTAGTCTTCTTCTTCTGCTTGTCGTCGTGCCTCGTCGCCTCGTCGATCATCATTGCGCCACTGCCATCTGTGGCTACAGCAGGGCCCCTTATACGGAAAGAACGAAGTTCCGCTGCATAAGCACGACTCGTGCAGCCGCCAGCATTCCTCGTGGCGCGTCCAACGAGTCGTCATGCCGCCGCGCTATTATAGGTCCACGAGCGACTCGGCGTCGATCCAGCTGTTGAAGGAGGCGGGATAACCGCTCCATTTTACGAACGCCTCCGACCCGCCGCCGCCGCGCCGACGGCGACGCCGTAGTACCGTCTCCACGCGATACAGTTTGTCCTTCCGAACGACTACGCGTTGTAGTTCCGGTTCGAAGAAGGCGCCCTCTACCGGCGTCCCGGCGTCGTCCTTCAGGCGATAAACGGGCGGTTCGGACGGGTGCGCCTCTACAACGGTGAAGAGCTCCTCGCTCCAGTTAGCCATGTGACCTCGTCTTACTGATACGCACGCGATCTCCCTCGCGCAGTTTCGGTTTTTGCCGCCGGCCACCGCCGCCGCCGTATAGGCGTTGCCATACGACCTCCTGATTCGTCGCGTCAACGCTCGCCGGCGTCCTACCGATGCTTCGATGGTAGGCGTTGTTGTACGAATGCACGAAATCCGGTAACGCCTCTATGTAGCGCAGCGTCTCGTGTTTCGTAAAATAACGCCACATGAGCGTCTTCAAAGTCCGATTGAAGCGTTCCACGACGCTCGCTTTAGTCTCCTCGTTATGCGTCACGAAATGATGAACGCTGCGACTCTTTAGGAACGTTTGCAGGGGTCGGTTCAGAAACTCGGTCCCCTTATCGGTCTGCAGCGCGTTCGGCGGCGGCTGCGCGCCAGCTCAGCAGATGCTCGAAGGCCGCGACGAGCGACGCGCCGGACTTACTCTTCAACGGAACGCACCACGCCCGCTTCGAAAACACGTCGATTACCGTCAATAGGAATGTTATACCGTCGTTGTGTTTTTTCAGCCTAGTCAAGTCGACCAGATCTGCTGGTTTTGACCTCCCACGATGACGCAACGTCGTTTGAAACGTCGTTTAACCGGTTTGTGTAGGGTATAGGCGTCCTGCGCCGCTAGCCACCGCTCGACGGCCGGTCGTCGTCGGGTCGACGCCCGGTGCAACGCGTCGACGCCTCCGTAACTTCCCGGCATTTTCGGATCGAAGTAGAGTTCGTTCAGTTCGTCGTCGTCGTCGTCGTCAACGGTTCGTTGTCGAAGCTTTCGTTTTGGACGACGACGACGACTCCACCCGGACACCAAGATGACGACGACGACGACCAATGAACGACGAATATTATACACATATAGAGAGCGATAACCGTGATGACGAGGCCGACGACGATGGCCGTTCGTTGTGTCGGCATCGTCACACCGATTCCCACGTCACGACGTCCAACGCTCGTTGTCTCTTTCTAGACCTACGTCGTCTTCGTTCCGCCTTCCCCGCTGAACTGACCGCCGACTCCTCCGACTCCTCTTCTCTTTGTCGCCGCCGCCGCTCCATGTACTCCCGATAGCGCGGGTTGCCGACGAACTCCATAGGAATGTTCATACCCTTCATGCGCAACCCGAACTCTCGCCATCCTAGGGGCTGTGTCGTCTTCGTTCTCGTTCGCATGAGATTGTTCACTAGATCGACCATGTTACTCCCCGCGATCGTTTTACCGTCGTACACGAATTCGCCGCGGTCGTTCCATCGACACAACGGATCGGCTTTCATTTTCGCGATAAGCAGACTCGCCTTCCCTTTCAGCGTTTTCGGTATGCTGGCTACGATTTCGCGCTCTACGTCCTCCGACGATGGCGCCACCACCGCCGCGGGCTGCGGCTGTATCTCGCCGCCGTCGGCGTTGACCATCGACATGCGTACCGGTTGCGCCGCTCGAGCCGCCTCTATAGTGTTGTAGCGACTCAGCAGTTGATTGTACGACGCCACCTTATCGCGTTCGGATAAATCCGATCGCTCTAGAATGTCCTTCATGTCGCTGTCCAGGCTACTCAGCACACGTGATCGGGGCGTGCTGCTCGACGGCTGTGGTGGAAGGAGGCGTTCCACCAATCGCGCGTCGACCAACGCCATCTTCTTTGCGTACTGCATCAATTACCCCCCGATGACCTGTTTGAGTAGTGGCAGGAGAACGGTGCTCGCTAACGGCGCTAGCAGGGCCGTCAGAAACCCACCCGCCCCCATTTGCAAGATGGCTCGCTTCCGCTTCACCGGAATTCGTTTGTTGACCAGGTCACGCAGGTGATCTCTGTATTTCGTCAACACGCGTTTCTGCTTCGGCGACACCTTCACGTTCCCTCTCAGAATATTGTATGCGCAATCGCACAGACTACATACGAGACCGACCTCCGAGTGGGCGAGCACGGCTTTTCGCAGATCGATGTTCCGCTTAGGTCTATCCAACAGCTGCAGGGCGAAAATGTGTCTCTTCACGCGTTGCTCCGACAACGTCGGCGCCACCTTTGGTCGTCGCTTCGCCGCTACCACCGCGCGTCGTCCCGTCATAACGACTAATAAGCGTACGCGGCGACGTCCCTCTCTACTTATAGTTGGCCACCCTTCCGTACGTAGACGTACTGAAGGGGGTCGTCTGGAAATATACACGTACGCAGGCGCATGTACTCTTCCGTTTCCTGTTTCAGATCCACGAAGAGATAGCCGTACGCCGCCGACGTCGCGTCTTTGAAAGCCTCTATCATGTAGTTGACCTTTCCCGGGTACATCTGTTTCGCTAGGTGACCTACTTGACCGGCGTCTCGGGGGTTCTTGAATAGCGCTAAGTATTGGGCGTTCAGGCTGATTGTACGGTTTTCTTTCCCTTTCGGAAACATGTTCTGTCGGAGTTGTACGACCGACGTATTACAATGATGACTTTTTTTAGTAAATAGTGCCGTCACTCCGCTATCGGTCTCCTCCATGAGGTCGTCGAGTACTAAAAGCGTCCTCTTTTTACCGTCTAAATGTGTCGTAGCCGGCAGGCTGTCTAAGAAGTCTATTTTCGGAGACATAGACGCGTAGGCGGTCTGCCACTGCCCGTAGCACCACAGGATTTTTTCGGGCGGTGGATCGATCATAGCGTGTCGTATCAGACGGTCGACGAACGTCGTCTTACCGCATCCCGTAGGACCGGATACTATACACGTAAACGGATGCTTCAACAGTGGTCCGCCCATTTTCACGACTGATACTGGCTAACGCTTTTTACGCGTCTTTATAAGCGTCGCGCACCTCAATCAACAGTTTACCGAGCTTGTTCTCCCTCGCAACGTCCCCGATCCTGGTACCCCAGAAACCCTCCCTACTCGGTACCCATTCCACCAATTCGGCGTCCCCGGTGGCCAATAGTTCGGCCTTCAACTTGGCCGACCCACCAAACTTACTCATCAACAGCCCCTTCATACACGCGACCCTAACGGCGTTCCATTCGGTTCCCGTTCTCTTTTTTCGAATTCCGTAACTGAGTCGTTTCGCTAAATAGGGCGATCGCGCTCTTTTGATACACGCGGCGCATTCGAGGTCTTCGTTGAATATCGCTTTCCTATTCTGATAGGCTTGCTCGACGGATCGGAAGCCCCGACCGTACACCGTCATTCGGCACGCGTACATATTCGACAAGAACGAGCGCGATCCGCCAAACTTTATAGGATCCGACAACATGACTACCGATAACCCGCTACCGGCACGGCTTATATAGAACCGCCGCCGCCGCTAGATGGAGCCTCTAAAAAGAGGGCCGACGTACGGATTCGGACCCGGAATCTTGCGATCCCTAGTCGAACGCTCTCCCAGGAGAGCTAATCCGGCGCCGGCGCTTATGAGTGGTTTTATCGCGATTATATACGCATTACGCAGCATACCGCTATGCTTACGAGGTTGATCGCTAGGGGACGCTGCTTACGTAACTAGGGATGCTATATAAATGCTTACGTAAGCACAACGGTAGGTCCTACGTTGATCACTAGGGCTAAATTAATCACTGGGATAACCGCTAGGTGGCACCTCAAAGGGGGAGGTTAATCAATCAAAAGTGACAGGTCATCAATCACGTTTTTTATAAGTAGGTTCCCGAAAACCTTTAGTGTCACAAAAACCCTTTGATCTTTTTTTATAAGTCGGTTCCCGAAAAAGATAGGGACGTTTTTTATGCATAGAGTTAGGCCTAAAGTAGGTCAAAAAGGGGCGGGGCGAGCCTCCACCTTGTTCATATACTACTAACCACTTTGTGACAGTGACCATCAATCATGGTGTTAGTTGCTATCTGCAAATGGTGTAGATATGTAGGTAATTTATTATGCATAAATTTATACTAACATTAAAATTCCTGATTGGCTAACATATCAATCACTTTTAGTAAGTTTAATTTGTTAAATAACGGGTCTGTATGTGCATAAAACTTACTCAAAGTTATTATCCGTATGGCCCTTTTCTGAAATTGATTAATTCTTTGAGAGTTGATCACCCAAGTTGGTAAGCAATAATTTATGTTTGGTACTAATAATGTATTGTATAGCATTATTTTTATTGTCATTGGCAGAATTAGTTTAAGTCTATTTGATATATTTTCAGAGTATTTTTTCCCAGTTTAGATGTGTGTCTAAAGTTAATCCTAAGAAATAAAAATTGTCCACCTTTGTCATTACTATATTTTTATTTTAGGAACAGGTGTTTGAAATATTTCTTAGGCATGTGGAAAACCATGAATTTGAATTTAGCAACGTTAAGGGGAAGCTTCTTTATTTCTAGCCATTCAATAATGTTGTAGAGTTCCTCACTTATCAGTGTTTCAGCACCATCATTTTGTGCGGTTGTGAAATTGCTAATTCTATTTAACAAAGTTGTGCCGTCTGCGTAGGATATGAAATTGAACATTGGGCTAGCTTGTGACAAATCGATAATATAAATAATAAAGAGAATTGGTCCAAGAATGGAGCCTTGCGATTCACCAGTTGTTATTGATAAGGTATCTGATTTTACATCACCAATTTCTACATAATTTTATAGGCCATTTGTCATTTCATGAACGTAGAAATGTGCTATCCCATGAACCTTTTGGTTGATTTGTACTCATATGGGGTCCTTGAACAAATTCAGCTTGGTTGCCCAAACAGCAACTTTGGGCAACTGTGGTAATTTGCATAAATTCAAGATGGCCACTGGTCGATAGCATGACAATTGTTGAACCACTTGTCCTAGAATGATGTATAATACCTCTTTTAAGGGGTGTTGGGGTGCATAGAATCAACAAAAAAGTTCATAGGATAGAACATTTCTAGGTTGGCCATTGAACACATATGGATGTCAAATGGAGTAATATTGTGTTTTATTTGATAAATAACATTCACACAAAGTTTCAGAGATACGTCATCAATACCGTAGTGTTTTAATTTGGGTCTATAATGTCAAATGCATTAGAAAGGTCGAGGAATATGCTGAATGATACCTTATTATTATCCATGTCGGTTGTTAGTCGGTCTACCAGGTATAATGCAGCATATTTAGTCGAGTGACCAGATATTTCGAAAACAGTTTTTTTACTTTCGAAATAGAACGATAGTTGATTTCCCATAATTTTTTTCAAAAACTATAGATATAGCTGGTAGAAGAAAGACTGGTCTATAGTTGTTGATTATTGACAGGTCACCATTTTTAAATAGCGGAATGACTTTGGCCACTTTTTATTTTTCAGGAAAGATCACCGCGCTAAAGACTTGATTTGTAAGTAGCGTTAAAGATTGTATTATTTTGGTGTGATTTGTTTTAGTAAGTTATTTGAAATGGAATCACATCCGGTACTATTTTTAGACGGAAGGTTGTCTATTGTTTTTTGTACAATTAGATCGTATATTTTATTAAGTGCGAATTTGCAGTTACAATTTGTGTCAAGGTAGTGCTTGAAATCTTGATCTCCTGAGTACATTATCTTATTAGCCAATTTTCTGCCGATGTTTGTAAAAATCGTGTTAAATACGTTAGCTATATCTAATTTGTTTGTCGTTTCTTTATGTTTATATTGAAAGATTCGGGAAAAGATTTGTTATTGTTTTTTTCTTGAAATAATTTCATTGATAGTTTTCCATGTACTTCTGATGTCAGATTTATATTTAGCAAATGTGCACGCATAATAATGTTGTTTGGGTGCACGTGTACGGCACTGTATGTTTTAAATTAATGAGCATTACTTCGTATTCCCGTGAATTAGGATTTGTAAGTTTTGCTGTCTTGTATAACCTATCTCGAAACGTGATGGATTTTAGCAGTGTTCTTGGCTTTATCAATTACTTGGCATATCATATCATAACTTAGATTAGGTCTGTCTTCAGAATTCTGTCTAGTTTGTTGTACAAATCGGACGCGTTGATATAATTTATTATATTTCGAGTGGCTTTGTCGTTTTGTTTGTAAATTTTTATAAATTATGTGTTTCGTGGATTAACTATAGACATTTCTCAGGAAATAAGGCATCACTAAACCATATTGGAAAGACATATACCATAGGATACCAATTCCTGGACCACTGGGTGTACAAAGTTTGTCTAAACGTTGTAAAGAATTTAAATAAACATATTTGATTTTATTTTTTTATTTTTTTGATGAATAGAACTGAAAGAAAAACATTATAAAATACAATAAAACGTTATTAATGATAACATAATTACAGTCATTCATACTAAAAACTTTTCAATTATTAGTAGGTACCCTAAAATAAGAGTGGCAAAAAACAAGGCAAAACAAAAATTAATAAGTGAAACGAAGCATCATTAAGTAGAAAAAATGAAAACATAACAACTATTATTTAAAATAATAAAATAATAGAAAAACATGACTTGATCATATGATGCATTCCTAAACAACTGGTAGCAGTGATGGTGTACAATGTTTGTCTAAACTTGGCAAAGAACAACCAAATAATGTGACATAACGAGATTACCACTGCCATTAATACACAACGTTTCTACAGGGCTCATTGCAGCTACTGTGGGAGCAAACACGTGTATGTCGCGATTATGCGTTGCCATCAAATAGCGTGTATGAATCGGAGGCATTTCACCATATTACTACTCGGATAAACACAAGTAGTTTGGTAGAATCTACACTTATGCGAGACTGCCTTTGAGGCTCGTGATTTCATGAATCATGTTGCGGTTGTCTTTTAGTATGACTGCCGCTGGTCATCCACCAGTCATTGATTTTGTTCGCCATTTTCAGTTTTCAGCTTTCGAATGCAAACTTGGAGCGCTTTGCTGTGAGGTCTTCGTTAAGGAATATGCGATTTCCAGTAGGGCAGGTTTTGTTGAATTCTTTTAATCCGCCCCTGGCACGATACACAACACATCTACGACGCTCGCTGCGGAAACGAACAATGGTAGTTCTGGGCTTTTTTCTGTCCGTCAACTGGTCGGCCGAGTCTATGGCAACGTTCCAGGTCGTTACACGTGCATTTTTTTTAAATAATCTCTATAACTTTGTCCTCAAGGTTTTCACCATTCACGTCCTCGCACATCCCATTGATGCGGAGTTCGGGTCTTCTCTGATATTGTTGAAGGGAATCCAGCTCATCCTCTAGAGTTTCGACTCTTTTTCTAGTTTATCTATTTTGTCACTCTTGACGGACAATTGCGCATTGAGATTGGCAATTTGTGTGTTTATTGTATCGATCTTGTCGAGAAAATCTACAGGAAAAGGACCGCTTTCAATTTTTTTGGTAATTCTGTCGTCGTCTAGTAATGGTATAATTTGCAGAATAAGCTAGTTATTGTCAATGTCTGCTGTGCCGCCGCTGACGACAGTTTCAGTGTTCGATTTCCTGTCCTTTCTTTTGTTATAGTCACCGGAACCGAGGAGGTTTTGAGTCCCCCATTTTTGCGAGGCGTGGTCGATATTGGGGGTGATTTGTTCCTACCTTCACCGAACTCCAGTGTCTGTAAAAGATCGTCACGTTCGATCGTCACGGTATACGCTCTTCTGCTTGTTTTGCTGTGTCAATATTTTAATCTACATTCGTCACAGTATGTACACCATCGATGCGTAGCGGGCAGGTCTTGTCTACCACACAAGTAACGGCGCCAAATGTCATGTAACTATTTAATAATCGGCGATATATAACATACAAATTATGTGACATGGCGTATATGCCAACATGGTATGTCAAAGGAAAATATTTCAAACGAGTTATTGATTCCAGAGAACAAACTGTAAACAAATTGTCGAGCCATAACGTCTTGGCCATAACGAATAATACGTTATGGCTAAGATAATTTGCGGTATGGCTAAGACTACTTTATGATAAAACAAACTAGTAGATTTTATAACTTTGTGCACGCCAACAATTATAGAGTTTAAAAAGCTACACCATTTATAATATATGTGTGTGTGTGTGTATATATATATATATATATATATACATATATAATATACATATATATGAGATATATAATTTATATATATATATACATAATATATATAATATAATATAAATATAATATATATAATATAAATTATGTATATATAATTATAGTCGAACGTTTGCATAAATGCCAGTTATATCAAACTAATATACACATTGTTAGTTACCCCACAGCCTACAGACGAGTTTCAATGTTTATAAACAAATGTCACATATTTGGATGCGCGCGCATACTGGCGGCAGAAGTAGCGGCTGTGTATGGCGAGCGGCTTGTTAAAAATGGATGGCTCGGCGACTAAAAGCAAATTCACCACAGAAAATAATAATTATCTGGTCAAACTTCGTCTCAATACCGGTGAGCAGCTGCTAGATCCAATCACGTTACCCGACAATGAGTGGTCGCTGGATTTGGAGCAGTGGCCAGCATTAGTGTTCCCCCATATTCATATTTACCTCATTATCACACCGAGCATTTATACACCTACGACTAGTACGAGAACAAGGGAGCGTATACGAGTTTGGACGCGTACAGTCATGTTGTATGTGGTCATGTGTAGCGAATGAAATATCATTTTACAAATAAGAACTACAACTACTGCTTCTTGGCGAACATACTCACAACACTCTGCACATGTATGGCGGGGTAAGTGTCTTACTTTTAGAATTAAGCTAAGTAAGACGTTGTATTCTTTCTTGCCCATATTTGTATTAATCAACTAAACATATTACATCCTAATCAATCACAGTATTAGGCATAGCGACAACAACTTTCAAATATCATATGCCAAAGCATGGCCACGGGAACAGCTTTTAATACATTTATTTATTCATCTAGCAATACCAATTATGGAACCCCCTGCCTCCACAGGATTCAATATAGTTTTAAGCAAAAAGGTCAACAAATTCCTGTTGAATAGAGCCAGAGCATTGGAAAATAGCGAATTTTAGCATTATTACAATCTTGAACTTAGTCATGTTATCCGAATGTTATAATGACCTGGTGTTCTATATTTTCAAAGCCAAACTAATGTGTATCTTAGTAATTATGTAGGGTAAGGTCGGGCATTATGAGCATAGTTTTGTTTTCGGCCAATATTTTGTTAAATATATATCCGAATTGCTCCATTTAAGGTGCGTGGTGTCGACCTTTACAAACTCTTTCTGGAAACTGCATTGGTTTCGCTGTATGTTTTAATAAAATAATACAGCCTGGAAATAAGTAATTTGAAAAAAGTTTTCATATTACCCGAAGCGTCGGGCAATATGAGCATGCTTCTAAACTGTGTGTATTACTTATGTTTAATAATTATAAGATATACGATGGCTATTATTATGACCATTTATTATTACTTGATAATACACGGAAACTTATCCATTATATATATTAACTAGAACATTAACAGTACTGTAAAATGGAACGTTTTAAAACTAGAAAATGCCTAAAAACAACCGTGGCACGTGAAAGTGTCATCGTCAATGAATCCGGATTCCTCGGCGCATTATTCATAAAATTACTGGATAATACATTGAAACGTATCACCGAAATTCATAATGTATCTATAGGGCCTAGATCTATGATCCGTGGAAGATTAACGGTATTGTAAGAAATTAAACGTAGCCTTGGCCTATAACTGGTAACTAGAAAATGTCTAAAAACAACCCTGGCATGTGAATGAGTCATCGTCGAGTATTCCAAATTCTTCGCCGCATGATTCGTGGAACCATTCACCACATGGTTTGCCCTGGATCCAGTCTTCATTTCGCTTGTGATCTGATGCGTCCCCGAAATCGGCGCCACACTTATAACATGGGGTTTTAAGCCGAAGTTCCTTAAGAGCTACTTTCTTCACACGAAAACGTTTGGTCTTCGGTGGCTTCTTTTCAGTTTTGGAAGCGCTCCGAGGACTAGGCCCAGTTGTCATCAGACTCTGCTTGTACGGCGAACTCGTGATAATTTCGGCGTGAGCTACTTTTCGTCTCTTGCTGGCGCCTTCAGCCACCTTAGGCCTGGGAACGGCTGGTGAACAATTATTGACGTCACCGCCGTCGTCTTCATCGTTATTACGAAATAGGCATAGCCCCCATAAGCTTACAATGTTAACTTTATTTTTACCAAACGAAAAAAATGATAGTAAAAGACTGATAACCTGGCAGAGACTAGGAAGGTCGCGCACTGCTGTGAAGCTCGGATCAACTGACGAGTCGCGCACTGCTGTGAAGCTCGGAGCAACTGACGAGTCGCACACTGCTGTGAAGCTCGGAGCAACTGACGAGTCGCGCGCTGCTGTAAAGCTCGGAGCAACTGACGAGTCGCGCGCTGCTGTAAAGCTCGGAGCAACTGACGAGTCGCGCGCTACTGTGAAGCTCTGAACAACTGACGAGTCGCGCACTGCTGTGAAGCTCGGAGCAACTGACGAGTCGCGCGCTGCTGTGAAACTCGGAGCAACTGACGAGTCGCGCGCTGCTGTGAAGCTCGGAGCAACTGACGAATCGCGCATAAGCTTACAATGTTAACTTTATTTTTACCAAACGAAAAAAATGATAGTAAAAGACTGATAACCTGGCAGAGACTAGGAAGGTCGCGCACTGCTGTGAAGCTCGGATCAACTGACGAGTCGCGCACTGCTGTGAAGCTCGGAGCAACTGACGAGTCGCACACTGCTGTGAAGCTCGGAGCAACTGACGAGTCGCGCGCTGCTGTAAAGCTCGGAGCAACTGACGAGTCGCGCGCTGCTGTAAAGCTCGGAGCAACTGACGAGTCGCGCGCTACTGTGAAGCTCTGAACAACTGACGAGTCGCGCACTGCTGTGAAGCTCGGAACAACTGACGAGTCGCGCGCTGCTGTGAAACTCGGAGCAACTGACGAGTCGCGCGCTGCTGTGAAGCTCGGAGCAACTGACGAATCGCGCATAAGCTTACAATGTTAACTTTATTTTTACCAAACGAAAAAAATGATAGTAAAAGACTGATAACCTGGCAGAGACTAGGAAGGTCGCGCACTGCTGTGAAGCTCGGATCAACTGACGAGTCGCGCACTGCTGTGAAGCTCGGAGCAACTGACGAGTCGCACACTGCTGTGAAGCTCGGAGCAACTGACGAGTCGCGCGCTGCTGTAAAGCTCGGAGCAACTGACGAGTCGCGCGCTGCTGTAAAGCTCGGAGCAACTGACGAGTCGCGCGCTGCTGTAAAGCTCGGAGCAACTGACGAGTCGCGCGCTGCTGTGAAGCTCGGAGCAACTGACGAGTCGCGCGCTGCTGTAAAGCTCGGAGCAACTGACACCTTAGGCAAACGACAAAAATGATAGTAAAAGACTGATAACCTGGCAGAGACTAGGAAGGTCGCGCACTGCTGTGAAGCTCGGATCAACTGACGAGTCGCGCACTGCTGTGAAGCTCGGAGCAACTGACGAGTCGCACACTGCTGTGAAGCTCGGAGCAACTGACGAGTCGCGCTGCTGTAAAGCTCGGAGCAACTGACGAGTCGCGCGCTGCTGTAAAGCTCGGAGCAACTGACGAGTCGCGCGCTGCTGTGAAGCTCGGAGCAACTGACGAGTCGCGCACTGCTGTGAAGCTCGGGGCAACTGACGAGTCGCGCACTGCTGTGAAGCTCGGAGCAACTGACGAGTGACATGGTCTTTGCCTGAATAAATCAAATCAAATTAAACAAATTGTATTTAGTACAATATTCATTAATACACAGAACAAATATTCATAAAACTGTGCTTAAGACTTAACTTTGTGCATCGTACAATTCCGTGGCAATTTTGTATTGCAATATTTTAATTTGTTGATAATGCTATACATCATCATAACTGACATGGTGCATAACTGTGGGCAACTCAACTACATATTTATTACAATGTACACGTTCACTGTGTCTGTTTTAAGCAAGGATCAGTGTGTAGCCACGCAGCAGCTGTGATGTTCAAGCTTGAAATGGCAGTTCGAAAAACAACCCTGGCATATGAATGTGTCATCGTCGAATATTCCAAATTCTTCGCCGCATGATTCATGGAACCATTCACCACATGGTTTGCACTGGATCCAGTCTTCATTTCGCTTGTGATCTGATGCGTCCCCGAAATCGGCGCCACACTTATAACATGGGGTTTTAAGCCGAAGTTCCTTAAGAGCTACTTTCTTCACACGAAAACGTTTGGTCTTCGGTGGCTTCTTTTCAGTTTTGGAAGCGCTCCGAGGACTAGGCCCAGTTGTCATCAGACTCTGCTTGTACGGCGAACTCGTGATAATTTCGGCGTGAGCTACTTTTCGTCTCTTGCTGGCGCCTTCAGCCACCTTAGGCCTGGGAACGGCTGGTGAACAATTAATCAGTCGTTGAAACGATAGGCCTTCACCGTATCAGCGGAAACGTGCACATCCGCCTCAACGCTGCAAACAGTTCCAAATTCAATTAGTAGGCTTTAAAGTGTGATTTATGTTAGGCCCTAATGGTACTTAGGCTACTTCTTATTTCATAGTAGTAGGCAACTGTTATTGTTATCGTCATTATTTATTGACGTCACCGCCGTCGTCTTCATCGTTATTACGAAATAGGCATAGCCCCCATAAGCTTACAATGTTAACTTTATTTTTACCAAACGAAAAAAATGATAGTAAAAGACTGATAACCTGGCAGAGACTAGGAAGGTCGCGCACTGCTGTGAAGCTCGGATCAACTGACGAGTCGCGCACTGCTGTGAAGCTCGGAGCAACTGACGAGTCGCACACTGCTGTGAAGCTCGGAGCAACTGACGAGTCGCGCGCTGCTGTAAAGCTCGGAGCAACTGACGAGTCGCGCGCTGCTGTAAAGCTCGGAGCAACTGACGAGTCGCGCGCTGCTGTGAAGCTCGGAGCAACTGACGAGTCGCGCACTGCTGTGAAGCTCGGAGCAACTGACGAGTCGCGCACTGCTGTGAAGCTCGGAGCAACTGACGAGTCGCGCGCTGCTGTGAAGCTCTGAACAACTGACGAGTCACGCACTGCTGTGAAGCTCGGAACAACTGACGAGTCGCGCGCTGCTGTGAAGCTCGGAGCAACTGACGAGTCGCGCGCTGCTGTGAAGCTCTGAACAACTGACGAGTCGCGCGCTGCTGTGAAGCTCGGAACAACTGACGAGTCGCGCGCTGCTGTGAAGCTCGGAGCAACTGACGAGTCGCGCGCTGCTGTGAAGCTCGGAGCAACTGACGAATCGCGCACTGCTGTGAAGCTCGGAGCAACTGACGTGTCGCGCACTGGAGTGGGGTTCGGCTGAGGAAGGGGTAGACCAGCAGCGGGATTTGGCGTGTCCGTCACATCGGCTGCGGCAAAATCCGCATCCGAAAAGATGTGCGGGTTGAATGGGTTTATCCCACACTTCCGGAACCCACTGATCGCGTTACTCACCGTAGCAGCTTTGACGTAAGCCGACCCAAAGAGAGCTGCTATTTGAAACTCTGCAGCCATGTCTGTTATAATTGACATTAACACTTTTGAACACGCTCACATCGAGTGGCTGAAGCCGGTGCGTGCAGTGGGACGGCAGTGATATGATTATGATGTTGTTTGACTTGGCCTTGTCGATCAGTCGAACATTCTTCGTGTGGCTGCTGTGGCCATCTGGGATGAGCAACACCTTTGATGATCGGTGGCTTGGCTGCACAACTTCAATGAAGTGGTCGATCCAGCATTCGAACAACTCAACGTTGATCGAACCATTTTCGTTTGCGTACCCAACAGTGCCAGGAGGCGTTCCGTCAAGCAGTTCCGGCTTCATGCGAACCCTGGGGAAGATCATCATCGGTGGGATGTATGCGCCGGTCGTCGAAACACAAGCGAAAACTGTAACATTCTTGCCCCTCTCCGCACTGGTGATAGCCCCGATCCCTTTCCTCCCTTTCTTCGCCAGCACTTTCCCTGGCTTGTGGCAAATAGTGTAACCAGATTCGTCCACGCTGAATATGTTGCGTTCGTGGATGACCCTCTTCCCATCCTCATCAAAGATGGTGGCTTGTAGAAGCTGCATGTACCGATCAACCTTCGTTCTGTTAAAGCCGATGGCTCGCTGAATCGACGTTGGCTCGGGGATTCGCGGACTGATGTCTGGATGCCGTTTTAAGTAGTTTGGCCTCCATTTCAAATATGGTGGCTTTCAGCTCTGTTTCTTGATCTATGGAGAGTACCGGTTTGCGGCCGAGACACTTGTGGACGCCCTCACCCGCACGTGCCTTCTCTAGATGCCGTCTCAGGGTATGTCGCGGTACACTGTGCGCTTGGCTAACTGATTTCTGTGACCGTTGACACATTAATACGTCACGTACGGCCGACTGCATATCTGATCATGTCCATTTCACGCGTTCAACCTTCTTCTTCACATTAGGCATCGGATAAAAAAAGGTGAGAGTTTATTATTGCAAGTTTTAAAGCGATTCATATATATAGCAGCAGAAACAAATTGCTTCTGGGCAGTTTAGAAATATAGCCTATGATAAAACAGATAGCAACACCTCAAAAACTGGAAAACTTTGTTTAAAAAAGTTTGCTGCTGCTATATGAACCCCTTTGAATATAGCATATACTGCGAATTACCATTGTATAACAATTACTATTGTTTTGAATATAATTGTAGCCTCAAATGATTGCAACGCAGACTGGCGGTAGGTAAACAAAGCCAATAATATGAGCACTGTGCTCATAATACCTCCAGAAAGCCTGCTCATATTAGCCACAGCGCTATGCACGCCGCAAGGTGATAATTTGGCGAACTATAATCCGCGAGAGGCTGCATTATCGCTCATTACAATATGCAACAAGCTTCAAGGTTTAATTTACACATCATTTGCGTATCGTAATGATACACATTTTGAATCAGAATAAATTCGCCGTACTGGTGGATATGGTAAGAAAAGTGCACAGTTTCTTTACACGACCTCTCCTCGGAAAATATTCGGCAGCGCAAACGACAGAAATGGTGCTGGCGGTTTGCAGACGACGTGCTTCAAGAAAAACACGGGTGGCGGCACCTGGCATGTTTGGTTTAAGCTGCAGGGGGTGCTCATAATACCCGCTATGCTCACGATACCCGACTTTACCCTATACATGTCATGTATTTTCCCTTTAGGCATCCTATGCATGGCCCTATGCTATGGCGTTTGGGGTTACCCGAGGGGGAGGCTATGTCTATTAGTCATAATTAATTTATAATGACTCATATATTCGTTATATTAAAAAAAATTAAGGTGACATGGTCTTTGCCTGAATAAATCAAATCAAATTAAACAAATTGTATTTAGTACAATATTCATTAATACACAGAACAAATATTCATAAAACTGTGCTTAAGACTTAACTTTGTGCATCGTACAATTCCGTGGCAATTTTGTATTGCAATATTTTAATTTGTTGATAATGCTATACATCATCATAACTGACATGGTGCATAACTGTGGGCAACTCAACTACATATTTATTACAATGTACACGTTCACTGTGTCTGTTTTAGGCAAGGATCAGTGTGTAGCCACGCAGCAGCTGTGATGTTCAAGCTTGAAATGGCAGTTCGAAATGGTCTCACCCAGCCGGAGGCCTGTGTATTAAAGGCATCGGCCTGGAATGACACGTCGAGGAGAAAAGTGAACCCAGCACCACTGTCTCATATCGACCTCCGTAAGCCCAGGGACAGCCTCCAGAAAACAAGATACAGCTGTACAACTCATTGAAGCGCCATCTTCCTGAGAGATATGAATATATTTTAATGATGCATGTATTGTAATTTAAACATATTCTTGGGTGTGTTACTTTGTGATTAATAAAACAAATTGTATACCCGGTATCACACAATTAGTACATCAACATTCATCACACTGTCAGACCACATAAGCACAACACCAATGTATATGTATGTAGAATATGTTAATACTTGGACTGTCAGGTGGACCTTAAGTCTACCCGGGCTTTGGCTGCTTCTTTCTCCAGTTCTGATGGTCCTACAGTTGGTCAGTGGGGATGCCCATTCCTGTCAGTTTTAAACGTTTTTGTGCACGTTCATGTCTTTCTATCTTATGGTCATAATCAGCTCTACTCTTTTTATATACGAATACCGATGGCACAAAGTCAGGGCTGTTTGAATCAATTGAGCCTTCCCATGAACAATTTTGAAATGAATCTGAAACAACACAAACAACTAACGCACAGTATTATGCAATTAAAGAAAACAAGTGAAATTATCAAGATTGTTTGTGCGTCGTCCACGTAGTGACAGCGCCACGCCCCTGTTACGCGAACATCATTGGCTGCCTGTTGCGCGCAGAGTGGATTACAAGATACTTGTACTCACGTACACAGCCATGCACAATGACACGCCCGTGTACCTGTGTGAACTCGTGCACCCATATCAACCGGCAAGAGCACTGCGCTCTGCGAGCAGTAACATGTTGGAAGTGAAGCGAACTCGTATCAAGGCTGGGGACGGCTCGTTCGCTGTAGCTGCTGCGTCCCTATGGATCTATTACTATCTTGTTAAATCTAAAAAACACTTTACCGAGTGTTGTTAAAACCTGTGACACTCTCGCCAGCTTCAAATGTCGTCTGAAGACACATTTCTTTTGTGTTTCATATTAGTGCCACTCTACATGAACACTGCCCTCTACTAAAACCAATTTTAATTAGTTATCGTATTCGTATAATGATTATTCATTATTCCTCACGTAAACTATTTTATATCAAATGTTTTACTAAATTATTTATTATTATTATTTTTATATAGTTATTGTGCTAGATTGATTATTATTAATATTATTTAATTTTGATGAATAACTGCTATTTATTTACTTGTTTATTTAGAAATTCTACATTATTCAATATGTATGTATTTATTTATTTTATTCTTTACCACTAATATTTATTTTAAATTAATATACATATACATATTTATTGCAATTCTACAATTTTTATGTATTTTAATATGTTGTGAAGCGCCACGAACAATACTGGATGTGGCGCTATACCAAATAAAAAATATTATTATTTATTATTATTATTATAAATTAAATCCCCTCCCTCGATCAAAATGACGATCTATTACACACATACGCACGCACGCACGCACGCACGCGCGCACACACACACACACACACACACGGAGCAAAGAGGAAAAGACATGCACCCAGTCATGGCAAGAAATTAGAGGGAAACAGAAGAATACATAGACCAAGCTGATCTGCGAAAACGTTGATGTTGAAGAGACATACCTTCCATCCCTGACCAACGATCAAACCATGTGGAAACGGCTCATCTAAACAACGGCCCCGGCCTACAAATGATGATGATGAGTCATCCGCCATTAAGTCATATGTCCTTGAAGATGTAAGAACCATGTCCTGCTACTCGAAACATGAAACGTCCGATCATTAATAACGAAATTACAGGGGATGGCCCAAGGCTCCTCTATGATCATGGGTCTCCACCTTCCCCCATGCGTCCAAGCGTGAGTGCGCGCGTCGTGCATATGTGGTTGGCCATAGCAGTGTAATATATATCTCACTGTGTTGCAGTAGTTTCCTCTTTGTTGAGGCAAGTGAGCCCTATCAGAGACTGTCAGTCTTCTGATTGATAAACATACGCCACACACACACACGCACGCACGCGGTCGCGAACACACACACACACACACCATAGCTTCACAAATCCATCAGTCAACCCTTAGGGCTGCCCGACATCCAACCCTCATCGGGCCGCTGGTCCTGTCCGGGTGGCGGTTTTCTTTCCTAAAAACAGGAGATTATTTTAGAGTTGTATATATACAGCGGCGAGAAGACAATGAAGTTCAAGGGATCGTCCGGTCGGCAGCGATCCTAATGTGAAGTCCGGTTAGGCAGTTTGAATGTCGGTTCAATGAGCCGGAAAGCATTTGAGGTGGTGGAGATTATGGAGAGAAGGCGATTGCAGGTGCTGTGCATAAAGGAAACGAAATGGAAGGGAGATAAAGCGAGAATACTGATGGGTATATTCAAGCTACTGCACGCCACGCAGGAGGAGATGGAAGAAATAATGGGGTTGGCATCACTGTATCAGAAGAAATCAGTAAGATGGTGGTTCGAGTGGAGAGATGGAAGGGACGCATAGTGATGGCATGGCTGATGATTAGAAAACAGCTGGTGTGTGTTATGTCTGTATACGGCCACAGACTGGAAGAATTGAGGCAGAGAAAGAGAAGTTCAGGGATGCTTTGGAGAGGATGATGGGATTGGTGGAGCTGGAGGTGATGTTGTGTATTGCGGGAGACTTCAATTTATCTGCAGTAGCATAGTCGGGTGACTGGTCTACGTAGCGGTGCCGGTCTTTTCTATTGGTGTGACGGTGTCAGATGGTATGGCAATTTGAACTGAGGGACATTATGTTAGTGAAGCAATAGGTTGAGAGGTGGCTGCCCTTGGATTCTGTGCGGTGGGGCGTAGGCGTTAAAAAAGAAGTAATATTAAACCGATCCCTGAAAATACCGCATTGTCGCCCACGCCAGACGTCACGTTCTACATGTTTTGTCGCACCTCTTCCGCCATGTCGGATACAATATCCGACATAGTGCAACAATTCTTCACGGCTGAAATTGAAAAATTGAAGTTGTCACGGGGGAGTGCAAAGCCGACAAAGGGCGACCGGACTCGTGGCAAGTCGTCAAATGCCGCTGAGCCCGAAACAGTCATCGAAGTGATGGAGCAAATGGCGCCACTCCTTATCAAAACAATGGCTGCCGTCATAGGACACCAGATGACAAACATTAAGGAACTGCTGCAGTGCAAAGTTAAACAGATCAGTGCCCTAGAGGAAAGAGTGGACGTTCTGGAGGTGAAGAGCAGTACTCTCGCCGTCCCAACCCCCGCTTCCAGGGCCTTCCAGAAACGGATGGAGAAAGTACGAATGAACTCGTGCTGCAAACGATCAACGAGAAGATGGGGATGAAACTGACGGCAGCCCATCTGGAGCATAGTCACCGCCTGGGCCCAAAGAAGGACACGAGCGGAAACCTGAGGAAGCGCGCAAACATTGTGCGCTTCCGTAGCGAGGCGGTCCGGGATGAGGTTTATAAAGCTCGCACACAGCTGAAACGGCAGGACTGACCTATAAGACGAGGGTGCTGAAAAGGGAAAAGAAAATAACCGACTGCTGGACGTACTCGGGTAGGATACTGGTGAAAACACTGGGTGGTGTAATTAAAGAGATAAGTGTTATCAAAGACCTGGACAGCGTACTTCGTTAATTAGCAAATGTACATACTCCCTTACTTTGCTAAGTAATATCATCGTCATTGTTATTCTCAGGTATATTATGATGATATAGATTAGTTGCGATTTTTGTTTCTCTTGCTAGATGCAAGGCGATACATATTGTCTGCAATTTCTTCCTCTCTATATCCCCAGCTACTGACGCAACATTTGCTTTTTTATAATTACTTTATGTTATAGCTTGCGTTTTGCTATTTTTTTTGCAGTTTATGTTCTCGTTGCTTTCCTTATAATGCAAACTAATTATAATGTGTGTCTTTCCTTCGATTAATCAATACTTATTTCCACAAATGTATTGAATAATGCAATTTGCTTCTCCGTATGACATGAATTATGCATAATTATTTACATAGTTTGTATCCTTATACTACTGGTTTCCACACATTGTTTACTTTTCACACATACCTGCGTGTTAACATAATTTATAATGCGATATAATTACTTGCAGTGGATTCCATTTAAATTCAATTAATTAATTATCACAGACATAATGCAAATTCCAGTTAGCTGGTCGCATTTTTTTTATTTTTTTATTTTTTTATTCGTCTTGCTAATTTTATTCTGATTACTATTGTCATTATGTCATACCAATGGGAAGACCGGTCCGGATACGTCCGGTCACGACACGTATCGTTCATAATGTTTTCTCTATACATTTCTTTTTTGTTTATTATTATTGTTGAACAGACATGTATTTCTTGCATGGTGACAGATATGGTGACATGTATTTCTTGCATGATGACAGATATGGTGACATGTATTTCTTGCATGATGACAGACATGGTGACATGTATTTCTTGCTTGATGACAGATATGGTGACATGTATTTCTTGCATGGTGACAGATATGGTGACATGTATTTCTTGCATGGTGACAGATATGGTGACATGTATTTCTTGCATGATGACAGATATGGTGACATGTATTTCTTGCATGGTGACAGATATGGTGACATGTATTTCTTGCTTGATGACAGATATGGTGACATGCTACACAGCATTGAGTATACTAACTTCGTATGACTAGGGTAAAACAAGGGGTTTGGTTTACAGTGGACAGTCGGTTGTTACGCTATGTGTTTCAAACATAATTACTCCTTTAAAGAATGCTAGCTAACGAATCATTTCCCTCGTTTCAAGGAGGTACTAATGTGAATTCTCTGTTTAATGTACTACAGCTAAATGAGGCTGCTGATGAAGATTTTCAACCAATACGTCATTCGACATATTATGATCTCGTCAATTTTAAACTATTAGCAGAAACAAATAACGAACGGTTTAGTGTACTTAGCTCAAACACAGAATATATTAATAAAAAATTCAGCGATATTGAAGCCTTCTTAGAGGAACTTAACCAGTTGAAATTTTCATTTAGCATAATATGCTTTTAGGAAAGCTGGCTCTCAGATAATCGTGATCTATCACACCTACAAATCGAGGGATATCATTGCATTACACAAGACACAACATGTAGCACTAAAGGCAGGCTACTCATTTACTTAAGCAACAAATACAATTTCAAAGTTATTTTGTCTCTAAATCAGTTTCAACATTGGGAAGGACAATTTATCAACATAAGTGGAGGTGGAAATATTTGCCGACCTCCAAGAGACCTCAGTGAAAATTATAAACATTTTTATTTAGTGAATTCACACCAATTAACTCATCCTTTCACAAATCAAAATCCGACATAATTATTGCTGGTGATTTCAATATAAACCTTCTTAAAATTAACGAAAGAGAGGTTTTTGGTGATTTTTTTATTTATTAATATCTTATAGTTTTTACCCCCATATTACACTCCCTACAAGATTTTAAAATAAAAATGGAACATTAAAATTTTACAAGAAACTAAAAATTACCCTGCCTGATTCACCTGAAGATTTAGCAATTCGGACTAACCTGATAACGTATAATAGCATATTTAAAAAAGTATACGAACAGCCAAACAACTGCACTATGAGTCTTCTTATTCTGTCCAGAACATGAGAAAAGAAAACTTTCCCTAAATCGCTTATGTATAATGACGAAATTATAACAAACAAAACGATTATTGCAAACACATTTAATACATTTTTTTTACCAATATTGGCTCAAATTTGACTAAACAAATCAGCAATCCTACTAATAGAAATTACATATATTATCTGAATGAGCAGTATAATAATTAACTTAATTTTGACGAAGAAACTATATCTAAAACAATAAGTAATATGCAACCAAAAACAAGTTGTGGGTATGAAGGTATTTCATCACGATTACTAAAATTAGCTAAACCAGCGGTGATAAAATCATTAACATTAATTACAAATCAAATATTAGCTACAGGTATCTTCCCTGATAAACTTAAAATTGGTAAAGTAATTCCAATCTTTAGCAATTCAGCAATTATAGACCAATATCACTATTACCAGCTATATCAAAAGTAGTTGAAATTTTTTTTTATAACCAGCTAGATTCCTTTTTCAAAAGGCAAAATCTCTTGTTCGAAAACCAATATGGATTTAGAGCGGAACATAGCACTGAATTGGCAGCTCTTGAATGAACTGATAGGATAATAACACACATGGATAGAAATGAAATTCCTATAAATATTTACCTGGACCTTTCAAAAGCTTTTGATACCCTGGATCATAAGATATTACTAAACAAATTAGAATATGATAGCGTAAAAGGAGTAGCTTTAAGTGTATTTAGAAATTACTTAACAGATAGAAAACAGTATGTTGAAATATATGATGTAAAATCAGAAATGTATAATATTTCAACTGGCGTACCTCAAGGCTAAATTTTAGGCCCTCTGTTTATTATTGTATACATTAATGATTTTGCCAAGGCCAGCCAAAAGTTTAACTTTATTTGTATGCTGATGATACCACCCTGTCAGGTACTCTTGACTGATTTTCAACATTTGAACAAAATGGAAACGTAGATGTTGCTATAAATAGAGAACTGGGAAAAATTAGTGAATGGCTTTGATAACAAATTATCTCAAAACTAAGTACATGCTTTTCAAAACAGCCAGAAAAAATGTGACTTCCCCATTATTAATCATAGATAACACTACTATTAATAGAGTGGCAGAAATACATTTTCTTGGAATAATTTTAATGAACAATTTAACTGGAAAAATCACATTGACAAAATTTCAAATAGGGTTTCAAGGACGTTAGTTGTATTGAATAGACTAAAACAGTTATTACCTCTTAATATAAAGATGATATTGTACAATACACTGATATTGCCACACTTAAACTACGGCGTTACCGCTTCGGGTTACAAATGTGACAGAATTCATAAACTTCAAAAAAGAAACTTGTCCGAATTATTAGTGTAAGCAAATATAATGCTCACACTGAACCACTGTTTAAAAGTCTTACATTATTAAAAGTAGAACACATATTGAAATCACAAGAACTAAAACTATATTATAAATTCGTACATAACAAACTTCCTGTTTACCTTCAACATTTACCGCTTCATCAAAACAATAGCATTCACAATTTCAACATACGTGGGCAATATAATATACAATCAGGGAACAACACGAATTTGCGAAACAAAGCCTCATATACACCTTGCTGCATACTATCAATAGTGCACCTGATTTAATAAAACAAAGTTTACACTCACAACTTACACGGGTTTGGGATGTATGTTAAACATTATTATTTGCAGACGTATCCACCTGTATGTACATTACAAAATTGTTATATTTGTCATAATGAGTGAATAACAAACAGGAATACATATTTTATGTGTACCTCTTTGGATGAATAACCAGTCGTCCATTTTCATGTTTGATGTCATGTTATAGGCCTTGCTTTGACTTAATCTGTTGACCGATTATTGCTACTTCTTATACACCAGGACTTGTCATTACTATAACTGGGTGGCTCCCACGATAGCGGTTTTTTGCCTTAGTGGGAATCTCCCTGACCCTCACGTGATAATGTATATACAATTCTGTGATCATTATGCTTTTACATACTCACTTATTGAGTGATATGTATATGGATCAAAATAAAATTCTACTGTCTGTCTGTCTGTATGTCTGTCTGTCAATGCACATCTTGGAATAGCAGACGAAGCGGAGAGTTTTGGCATACACGGGTGGGGAGTGAGGAATATAGAGGGTCGAATTCTGGTGGAACAGATTGTTAGAAATGGCTTAGCCGTGGCTAACCCTTTCTTACAGAAGCGAGAGAGCCACAAGATTACGTACAGAAGTGGACAAAACAAGACGGAATTGGATCTGCTGATAGTCCGGAGACAACAGCTAGGGAAGATTAAGAACTGCAATGCTATAGCTGGAGAGCATGTCACGACACAGCACAACCCAGTGGTGTTCGTTGTGCGTATGCAGAAGAAGAAACGAACTAAAAACTTGGGCCGCAGAACTATTAAGTGGTGGAGATGCAAAGACAATGTCGCTGTTGAATACAAGGAGTGGGTGACAACTAAATATGAAGAGCTCAGTGAATAAGTTGGCAGTCTGGAGGAAGAATGGAAAAGTACAAAGAAGCATTTATGTGAACTGCAGAGGAGCTACGTGGAAGAACATCCAGAGAGGACAGAGTGTCTAAACGTAGTAACAAATGATAGTGGACAAACGAAGTTCCTGAAGCCCTGCGCGAAAAGAAGGAAGCATGGAAAGAAATAGTGAAGACCAAGGAGAGGGAAAATCAACCGGATGCAAGGCTGATACACATATACGAACAGAAAAGGAAAGCAGCAAAGAGAGCTGTTGATAATGCGAGGAGTGACATGGAAGCAGATGTATGCAGCAAGCTAGATGAGGATGATGGAAAGAAGATGATATACAGAATGGCCCAAGACAGGGATGAGAACAGCATAAGGATGTGAAGGGTGGGACGGTAATCAAGGATAGAAAAGAGAAGTTAGCGACAGAATAAGAAGCAGTTTTGAAGGTCTGGGGAAACTACTTCAAGGAGCTTCTGCATCAGGAAGTAAATAACAATGACTTGGAATTACCATCGTATGTAGAAGGGAAAGTGTAGTTAGACGATATTACGGATACAGAACTGGGTTAAAAGGGATGGAGAAGGGGAGAGCACCTGGTATCGATGATATGCGTATTGAGTAATGACAGCAGGGGAGAGTGGAATCAGCTGGACAAAGAGGCTGCTGAATATACGTATGAGACAAGGTAAAGTACCAGAAGAGTGGTTGACAAGGCTAATTGTCCCAATATGGAACAGGGAGGGAGATGTGCTAGATCCAGTGAAATATCACACTTCTAAGTCACATCATTAAGCTGCCAGAGAGGATCCTGGATGGGAGGGTTCGAAAGAGAATAGAACAGGTAGTAGGTGAAGAACAACAGGGATTCAGAAAGGGCAGAGGGACGACGGATGCGATGTTTGGATTGAGACAGCTGGCGGAGAAGAGGTTGGAGAATGGCAGTGGGATTTGTGGACCTGGAAAAGGCCTACGACACAGTCCCAAGAGAGATGGTGATGGCAACAGTGAGGTGGATGGGAGTGCCAGAAACAAAAGCCAGGATGGTGGGAGCAATGTATGAAAGAACAACAGAAAGAGTTGTGGCTGGATATGGGATGTCGAAAGTATTTCCAGTTAACATCGGATTGAGGCAAGGAAGTGCCGTAAGCCCATTACTAGTTATCATGGTGATGGAACTACTCAGCAGAAAAATCAGCACGAAGGCTGTTCTCAGAAAGATTATGTATGCAGACGATCTGGCCATAATAGCAGAAAGCAAACAAGAGCTACAAGACATTTTGGAGGAATGGAACAGGGTGTTCAAGAAGCACGGACTGAAAATGAGCCTGGAGAAGACATAAATAATGTGGGTTAGACAGCAGAGAGAGGAATTGGACATCAGGTTGGATAGAAAGGAAATTAAGCAAGTGGACGGCTTTGTGTACCTTGGAGGAATGGTTACGGCGGGTGGGCGTTCAGATGTGGAGGTGGGACGCCGAATACAAGCAGGAGCGAATGCTTGGAGAAAGGTAGAGAGAGTCATGATGGACAGAAAAATCTCAAAAAATCTTAAAGGGAAAGTCCTGAGAATGTGTGTGTTACGCTGGCATGCCTATATGGTCTGCAGACGGTGGCGCTGACAGAACAACAACAACAGAAGCTGCAAGTTAGTGAGAACAACTGGGTTAGGAAAATAACAAGAACAAAGAGGGTAGACAGGAGAAGGACGAATGACCTGAGAAAAGAGGTTGGAATGCAATGCAGTATAACAGGAGGATTATTGAGAAGCCGGATGAGATAGGCTGGCCACTTGGCAAGGATGGATTCCGGAAAAATAGCGAAGAGAGCAGAGGTAGGACAACACAAAGGACAGAAGAAAATGAGAAGGTCACAGTTGAGATGGGAGGTCTGCGTGAGGAGGGACATGATAATATTAGGGGAGGATGAAAGATGGAGAGAGGGAGCGATGGACAGAAAACTATGGAAGGAAAAGACACAGAGAGCGGTTCAGCTTTACTGTACCTGACACTCACGTATGTACAGCTGGGAACAAGGAGGAGAGCGACATATTAAGTGGATATGTAAGCCTTCTTTTCTGTGTACAGCAAGCATATGAACAGTGTGGTGAGTACATAATGAAAGTCTTATATGCGCGCATATATACTTTTGAGAATTACGATGCTCAATAATTTCCGTACCAATGGAGTCAATGGCTTTCTTGTTGAGATGGCATAATTGTTCATGTGAAGTTGACCCATGATTATTCGGAATTTTGACTTGATGCCAGCAAGCCCTAAAATTACCTTTCTGTGGAATAGGCCGTGGTTGGCAGACATATTATGGGTTCTAACATTCTCATGTAGAAAAGCAGGTACTTGGCAAAGTTATCTCTTTTCTGCAACGCTGTGCTACTGGGATAGTAGGCAACAACCCTAAAAATCAATTACAATTCTGGCTAATAACCACATGTATCCTCATTCGAGGTTCTTATTGCACCAGAATGTTGGCTTACATCCCTAGATATGGAAAATGTGTAATAGCATTGCAGTACATACATTCTTTTGTGTGAAATTAGTCTTAGAAATCTTTTTCCCATTTCCGCGAAAACTATTTTTCTACGGAAATTGCTGAAGGGGTGGTCACACAAAAACCATTATACAATAGTTATTATACATTTTATGGGTATGATAATTGTACATGATATGGCTGAAGTGTCATGTGTCATATCCATGTGCACGTGAACATAGTTTTAATACCTTGAGAAATGTGAATGTTATGGCATTTTATCTAAAGAACCACTTCACAAAAAACTCAACTTGTTAAAAGTAGATGACATCTTTAAATTACAACAATTAAAATTTTACTCTAAATATTTACACAATGACTCAATAATCATGTAAGCTTGCTCACACTACACACCTGCACACATATTACGTTTTTTCTTCTTCTTCTTTTTCTGGAAGAATTTGATTAGGTGATGTATTGATTCAGTTAAAGTTTTATTACAAAAGGTGGCTCCTCGATAGCGACTACCATAGTCTTAGAGGTGTCTCCCGACCCTACTTTTCGTTATTTATCATACATTATACCATGTTTACCATAAGGTTATATATTTGTATTATTAAATTTTTTTGACATTGATGTATTGTATGTGTTATTTGAAATGTCTGGGTCAAATAAAACACATTTTTCAAATTCTTCTTCTTATCTACCGCGTCTCAACATGCAATCCATGCCATTCGGGCATTCAACAAAAGAAATCGTTTGAAGGTCTGGCTTGTAACCTCATGTATCCACATTCAAGGTTCTTGTTGCAATAGAATGGTCACTGGATTTCAGTTTTTATGGCGTAGGCACAGTCTGTATATTTTATTGCAGTTATATGTATTGTCATGACATTGAAATTTGCAGATTCTGTCATTGAGATCAAATTAAACGTTCTTATGTTAGCCACCTAAAGTTCTGACTGTAACATTAACCTCTATACAATGGACTAGTTGTAGACATTACAATTATACAGGTACACGGTATTGACTTGTAGCTGTAGTAATGCACACTATGAACTGTGAACATTTCACATGCTTAATTCACTAAGTCCTTAGTTGAGGTTGTAGACAGTGTTTAGTAATCGTAGCCATCATCCAGTTCATCCACAGCTACACTTTCATCATTGTCAGCACTAGACACCTAATTGTCACAGTCTTGGATCGAGTCTGCACATATCAGTACATCTGTGACCATTTGACAAGCAGACACTTTGACAGTTCACATTTCCTGGGACAACTGTATGCTAGTAGATCCAACATGGCCTCGGGTGCTGGCTGACCTTCCATCCAGTGTACAACCAGCTGCCCAGTGCCATCTTCTCTTTCCAACTTCCAGCCTCTGCCAACTGGGGTCGGAGTCCTTGGGTCCTGCTCCAAATTTCTTCTCCATATTGAAACCTGGTAGTTTGCACGTTGTGCATGTTTCAACAAACAGTCTCTTAACGGTGGCAGTTGGTGACTCTCTATCTCACCTTTCTTTGCACATAACAATTGGTATCTCAGATCATTAACATTCACAACATAATATTTCGGAGCGTAAAGAAGGCATGTAAACGCCTCTAGTTTGTCCATGAGACCTGGAGAGAGATCCCATTCCTGGCCCAGCATCCTGAATGAGTCCTGTAATTCTTTGTTGCTAGTCAAGAGTTTCAGAGCACTTGCCTTACCTTTCCAGCAAATGCACTGACAGTGACAGAGAGTTCCTTGTATGTCTCATACACAACATCAGTCCTTTTACTCTGACATCAATCCCTTAGTGTCATAAGCAGAACTGATTTGGCAACCTCACCAAAACTAGTTTGACCACCTCTTACTCGGTGGACAAGGTTCATGCCATCAACAACAGTTGCAGAATGATCTGGTAGCTCCTCAGCTACTGTCACATTTTCCTGGAGACAAGTAGCTAAAGTGGCTTTGTTTGACTTTCTTAACAATTCATCTGCTGTTAACAAAGCCCATGGCTAAGGTCCCAGGGGATATTCGTCATCTTGAGATTGCCTCCTTGTGCCATCACAACGATGTATTCATCATGTACCTGGCATTCATTGTTCCAGAAATGTGGCACTAGAAGCAGCGAGGAGGTTCCAGCTCTACGGTGTATGCAAGAGGAAACAGGTGGACTCTTACTGCAACATGCAGCCCATGCTGCCAGAGACGGCTATGAAGACATCGTAATCTGCTTAGAAGACACAGGTGTATTCATCATGTGCCTGGAACTCAACGAGAACATTATACAACAAGTCCATTGTATGTCCATTACTGTTACAGTCAGAACATTTTATTTTATATCAATGACAACAACTGCAAATCCCAATGTCATGATAATACATATAACTGCAATAAAATGTGCAAATTGTGCCTACATAATAAAAACTGAAGTCCAGTGACCATTCTGTTGCAACAAGAACCTTGAATGTGGATACATAAGGTTACTAACCAGACATTTAAGTGATTTCTGTTGTTGAATGCCTGAATGGCGTGGTTTGAATGTTAGACGCGGTGGATACAAATTTAATAAATTTCTCAAGATATTAAAGCCATTTTCACATGTATATGACACATGACACATCAGTCATATTACGTACAATTATCATGCCCATAAGATGTACAATAAGTATTGTATAATAGTTTGTGTGTGACCACCCCTTCAGCATTTTCCATAGAAAAATTGTTTTTCCGGAAATGGGGAAAGGATTAAAAAGAGTCAATACTACAACATATTTTCATATTTAGGGATGTAAGCCAACGTTCTGGTGCAATAAGAACCTCGAATCAGGATACATGTGGTTATTAGCCAGAATTTTAAGTAATTTTTTGTTGAAAACCTGAATGTCATGGATTGCATTTTGAGATGTGGTAGATAAAATACCACAACATCCACAATTCTCAAGGTATAAACATAATTTTGATTTGTTTGGAAAGCATGACATTTACGCCACATAGTTTCCTATTTTCATTCTATTGAGATGTATAGTAAATATTCCATAGTAGTTTATGTATGGGCAATTATGCATAAGCAATTTCATAGAAAACTTGTCGCGAATATGAATATAGTGTGAAAAAGAGTGATTTCTTTCAGAAAGCTGGGAGTGATGCAATGCTATCACCTACTTTCCAGATCTAGGGATGTAGGCCTACCCAAAAATCACTATGAACATTCGTCCCTAAAATATACCAACAAACTCTCTGGCTCATGGCCTAACACAACAATGTCGTCATCGTCATGGACGCCATGATGCATGTGAGAACTAGCCATGTACTGCGCATGTCTGACTCGAGACTGTCCAAGCAAGTTTCCTACTCACAGCCGAGTCACGGGAAATAGTCTGAAGGAGGACAGCGTAAATACTATAAATACGTCCTCAAATCCACCTTGAAACGATGTGACATTGACCCGAACACCAGAGAATGTGAGGCTGAATCACGTGCTAAATGGCGGTCGATTACTCAAAATGGCACAGTCATTTGAAGTCAACAGACTAACAACGGTCGCCAAAAAGCGTGAGGCTAAGCAAAATCTACAAAATAGATCCTCACAATATTCTGGTTATAATTATTATACGTTCTCATTGTGGGAAGCTGTGCCGAGCAAAGATTGGACTGGTAAGTTATCTACGAAGATGACACCGATCGTCCATGGAAAGATCATCTTCGGTACGATGGATTGCTGATGATGATAACGATATATGTTGTTGTTCCAGTAAACAAATGATGCAGTTGGTTTATCTTTTAACTCCATCTCCACCAATATAACAGTGTTCAACACATCACACTGAGCATGTCTGCCTGTGTTTAAGGGACCGGGTCTTGCCCGTTCTCCTGGTGGGATGGTTCTTTGGGTCTCCAGTGTGAGCGCTTACATGGGCAGCTCTCGGTGCTCCGGTATGCAGGCACTTTCACGTCTTGCATTTATCGCTGTCACGTCGGTCAAAGACATGACCACTGTTTAACATTTGAAAAATAGTTTATGACAACAATATACATAATTGAACAGAGAAATTAATAAATGCCAAAACCGAAGCGATGCAGAAGGAAGCCTGAACTAAACGTGAATTTAGATTGTACGACAAAAAAGAGACAATTACGCAATAGAGACACAGCACAAAATTGAATGATCTATCTAGTAACAAGTTGTAGTGTAAGTAGCTACATCAAAGTAAAAATTGTGTAAAGAGCATTTTATAACGATAAGAAGACACAATTAATTCAGAATTCCCCGCAATTTCGGCGTATTCGAAGTTTTTATTATAGGTCTTACTACCGTTTGCTTTGTTGATCCATGACACTCTAATTATTGCGTACTGATGACGGTTTTGTAGATCGTTTTCTTAACTTCGGGGTAGCAGATGATACTACTTTATAATACGTGGTGTTGTTGAGCGGTTTTCATTACAGTGGCTAAGAAAAATGATTTGTCTGAACAGGGAACATGACGTCTTGTCATTTGTCTTGTAATCAACACAGCAAAGGTGATCATAATCCGTTCAATCCGTACAGTAATAACACACACCACCTATTGTATATCAAATAATGCTCATTTATTAAAAAAACTGATGTTTACAAATGATGATATCATCACCAACACACAATATAGATAATATTACAGGACATGCAAATTGCATAACGTGGCAACTTCTATACCTAAGATGGCAACCCCTATACCTCCGCAGCACGCATAACCCATTCCTCCTCTCTCGTCCTCTCCACCCCTCCCTCCCTCCCGCCTGCCTGCCTGCCTGCCTGCCTGCCTGCCTGCCTGCCTGCCTGCCTGCCTGCCTGCCTGCCTGCCTGCCTGCCTGCCTGCCTGCCTGCCTGCCTGCCTGCCTGCCTGCCTGCTGCCTGCCTGCCTGCCTGCCTGCCTGCCTGCCTGCCTGCCTGCCTGCCTGCCTGCCTGCCTGCCTGCCTGCCTGCCTGCCTGCCTGCCTGCCTGCCTGCCTGCCTCCCCCTCTGTCCCTCCCCCTCTCCCTGTCTGTATATCTCTGTCAAGCTCTCTCTCTCTCTCTCTCTCTCTCTCTCTCTCTCTCTCTTCTCTCTCTCTCTCTCTCTCTCTCTCTCTCTCTCTCTCTCTCTCTCTCTCTCTCTCTCTCTCTCTCTCTCTCTCTCTCTCTCTCTCTCTCTCTCTCTCTCTCTCTCTCTCTCTCTCTCTCTCTCTCTCTCTCTCTCTCTCTCTCTCTCTCTCTCTCTCTCTCTCTCTCTCTCTCTCTCTCTCTCTCTCTCTCTCTCTCTCTCTCTCTCTCTCTCTCTCTCTCTCTCTCTCTCTCTCTCTCTCTCTCTCTCTCTCTCTCTCTCTCTCTCTCTCTCTCCTCTCTCTCTCTCTCTCTGCTCTCCTATCTTTCTCTCCTCTTTCTCTCTCGTTCTGTCTCTCTCTCTCTCTCTCTCTCTCTCTCTCTCTCTCTCTCTCTCTCTCTCTCTCTCTCTCTCTCTCTCTCTCTCTCTCTCTCTCTCTCTCTCTCTCTCTCTCTATCTATCTATCTATCTATCTATCTCTATATCTCTCTATCTCTCTACTCTCTCTCTCTCCCCCTCTTTCCCTCTCCCTCTCTCCCTCTCTGCATCTATCTCTATCTCGCCTCTCGCTCTCTCTCTTTCTCTCTTTCGCTTTATACACACACATATATATATATATATATATATACATATACATATATATCTATATATCCCTCAAGCCTATCCGGTTCATTCGTCATTACCATTCCATCTCCCTCTTCGATTCACTCTCACACTGACCCACACACACACGCAAGCACACGCGCAGGCACGCGCACACACACAGACACACAGGTACGCACTGAATTATACGGATTAGTTAATGTCAAATAGTCAGGTAGTATTTACGATTACATCACATCTTGGTGCTGCGGATCCTGTATTCGCACGTACAACCACGTGTATAGAGGGCGCTTCTCGAGGTCGAGTAGTTCGTACTTAAGACTGTTCAGTCCGTCTGTAGCGAATCGCTGCCTTCCGGTACCCAGCAGCCCCATCCTACACACACATCGGCATATGTTTGCAAACAACACAAAAGTGCATTAGATTTGGGCGATGCATACATTTTCCATACATCCACTTTCCTATTTTTGAATATTTGTTCATAAATATATACGGGTTATTGTTACTGTTCCTATATGGAATTATAAGCTCGATTAACACATGATAATAATGTCATTTCCATCACACATCAAATTTATGTCATGAAAATGAAAACTTTCCATTTTACTTTTTCTCATATTTTATTTACTAGTTATATACATGAAAAAAACAGTTACAGTGTATTGGTGGTTAACTGAAAATGGCTAAAACAATGCTGGTTCACGAATACGGGCGCGACTAGCGACAACAGTAACAATTCGTAATACAAGGCGTATACACGCACACACACACACGCACGCACACGCACATTCACGCACACGCACGATACACACACACACACACACATGCACGACACACACACACGCACGACATACACACACGCACGAACGACACACAGACATGCTCATACTCACTTACGCACGCACGCACACACGCACGCACGCAAGCGCGCAAAACAGTACTAGTGAAGTAAAGCGTTATAGTATATCGGCTAAGGGATATGATTGTGCACTTTTTGACAAAAGCATGACAGTTGGCACACAAGTAGATTATGATATATACATTAATTTAAAGGTAGGTACCATCGCTATCGACATGGTAAATAGCCGCCATCTTGATTTTTAAAATGGCCGCCACGGAAATCAATTATCCAGATATCTCAGCTTCTAAGTAACAACAAAACATGTTCTTGGTGTCTAATCCAACAATCCAGGGTCAAGGAATCCATTTCTGTCTTACACAGTATCCAAGGATGACGGCCATTTTGAATTTAATTATGGCAGCTGCGGAAATCCATTATCCAGATATATCAGCTTCGCAGCAACATAAAACATGTTCACATAAAACATGTTCTTTGTGTCTAAATCAACATTTTCAGGGTCATGTAATCCATTTCTGTCATATGCTATATCCTCAGATATACCTACATATTCACGAGTATGTAAATTCTTGTTGGCAGTTGTTTCTGAGCTATATTCTGAACCATAAGGTAAATGGCAGTGTATACACTGGTGAAGAGAAATACATCATTGATTAAGAATAGACAACACAAGTTACATTTCAAGTTCAAATCAGCGATATGGAAAACATACTCAATTTCGTGTTGACAACACGCCTTGAGGTTTAACGTTTATTTATTATTTATCTATGTATTGACTTTTCATATACATTTTAGCCTAATTTATTGGTTTATTTATTAAAATAATAATAATTGATCTTAACTATTGTATTTTATGATATTTTATATTACATTCCTTTTCTACTTCTACTATATTTATTGTCTTAATTATTATTATTATTAGTTCATTTTATCTATGATATAACGACTATTGTTTTTCATTCAAATGCATTATTTTTAACATACATTTGTATATTCTTGTAAAGTGTTGTGAACAATATTGAATGTGGCGCTTAGCAAAATAAAATATTATTATTATAGTGTTCAAAATGTCAATTAAAAACTAAACAAAACATAAATGTACTACACTCTGACATACAAAACAACTTTGCTAAATAAATATCATCTTTAGTGTCAGCATTTAAACATTTGTGTAATCCATTCGCTGAAGTACGCGCATATATGCAGACTCCGAGTATAAACTTATCCATGGACAAAACTATGTAATGCAAACGGTATACACTGTTAAGGGCCCATGGAAATACAGTAGAGCAGATATGCGGACGAAACGACCGAATAACGCCAATTGACAAGGATCACAATCAGATTGACTGGCGTACCAAACACAGCACCTCCCATCATTGCAGATTGCTCCATATCTCGACACAAAGGTGCTGGATGATGATTACACGATGATTGTGTTCTTATATACTGCACTATGAAACACGTTTCCTGTTCGCCTGCCATGTCGCGTACCGCCTGTATCCTCAGCATGTTAAGGCTAGACGTGTATAGGAAGAAGAAATATGCTATCCATGAGATGGACAGTTGACGATGATGCCCAGCAATAACGTATCATATACATTACATCCTAGTTGGCAACTGTCAGAATAGTATTGTATATGGTAGGTATTTTGCTGACATCCTCAAGCAACCTACAAGAGAACGCAGAATACACAGCGGAACCACTCAGAGGTTGTTTCATTATTTGCTACACTGTATAAGGTCATTCATGTCCGGCGGTTAGGTAATCATCAGCACACAAGATCAGACAGATAGTTGTGACCACAGTCAAGAAAGCCACCAACGACTTGTAGTGAACACTCGAGGGGGCATCACATTACTCCAAGTAGCACAATGTGTTCACCTACGATTTCCCAAAGTGGATATCCGGCAATGTGATTGTTCTGGCCGTAATGCAATTTCTTGCTGTTGAAATAGATGGATGTTTTGGCGTTGAAACCCGTTCAAAAATTCAGAGAGATAAATAATGATCTAAGAATATGCTTCATCGACTATTCCAAGGCTTTCGACTGTGTGAATCATCAGATGATGTAGAAAACGCTCAATGACATGAACTTCCACCCAAAGAACACGGCCCTCTTGAAATCACTTTATAGCAACCAACAAGCAGTGGTCAGGCTGGAAAACACAACTACAGAACGTCTTTCAGTGGGAAAAGGAGTAAAACAAGAATACGTTTTTTCTCCATATCTATTCAACCTATACACAGAAGATATAATGAGATATGTAGAATTTTATTAAACAACAGAAGTACAAGATACGATGAAGTGAATATCCATGGACATAGAATAAGAGATATACGATACACAGACGATACCGCACTCCTGTCCCCTCAACAATCGGCCTAAGAAACACAATCATGTCTGTAAAAGAACACAGTGAGAAAAAGGGCTTGTTACTTAATGTGAAGAACACAAAGATCATTGAAACTGAGAGATGCATTGAAAAAAACAGAAATTGCAATCAACGGGGAGCAAGTTGAAAATGTGAACCACTACGAATACCTTGGGGCAAGACTACAAGGAGACGGCAAGACATCATCAGAGATCAGAAGAAGAATAGCCAAAGCAACGCAGAAACTAAATAATCTGAAAAATGTATGGAAAGGCCAAAACATACAAACAAAGATAATAATTTTAAAAATGTGCGTTTTCCCAACAGCTCTATACGAGAGAGAAACGTTGACAGTGAACAAAGAAGACATGAGAAGAATGCAAGCGTTTGAGATTAAATGTTACAGACAAGTCCTAAGAATGCCATGGATAACAAGAACAACCAATGCAGAAATCCTTTAAAAACAGACATAAAGAACTGCCAACTAGTAAACAGAACAACATGATTTTGGACACATCAAAAGACACAATTTCTTAGCGAAATCAATCCTAAAAGGCAAAATGAAGAGAAAGAGAGGAAGGGGAAGACCAAGGAGAAGATGGGAGCAGGACATCAGCAACTAGTTGAAAGGGGACATCGTGAGAGCAGGGAGCTGAACTGAAGAAGAAAACCCAGCACACGTTCAGATCACGTTCCTAGAACGTATATATGCATGGCAGCCATCTTGATATTCTGTGTCACCATCATTTGATGGTTGTACCCTGGTTATATTCGTTTACATGTGTATTACAGGATTAAACACAACTAGTATGCTTTTGTGATGCACGGAAACTGAATTAAACAAAAATATATGATTTATGTCTGTCATCTGTGGATACAAGATGTGGAAGAAATGGATTAATTAACCCTGAATATGTTGGTATAGACACCAATCTCATGTTTCTATGTTGTGCAGAAGCTGAGGTATTGGCACAGATTATTTCCATTTTGCCATAGAAATGCAAGTGGCACAACTGGATTCCTTGACCTTGAAACATTTGAACCACCTATGGATTCGTCAAATAGAGTCCTCAATACAAAGCTGAGAAACTTATATATTTTGGTGATGAATTTCCGTGGCGGCCATCTCGAATTTCAATATGGCCGTCATCCTTGGACACTGCACATGACAAAAATTGATTACTTCACCCTGAAAATGTTGGTTTAGACACCAATATCATATTTTTGTATTGCTTAGAAGCTGATGTACTAGTCTAATGGACTTCTGTGGCGACCATTTGAAAAAGCAAGATGGCGGCCAGGTACCATGTCGATAGCGATGGGTACCTAGCTTTATATGATTCTACATATCATAAACCAGATATGTAAAAAATGCCATGCTTTTGTAAAAAAATGCACAATTCGGCAAATTTCTGGCTCTTAGCCGCTGTTCTATTAATACCGTTACCGTTTTGGGTTGGCGGCGTTGAGCTTGTCTCGCATGTGTATAATGGCCTTATATCGTGCAATGGCCATGGGATACCTCGTGAGAGTCAGACCGTGGTGCTTCACCCTGCATCATGAACATAGCACGCATAATAATAATAATAATGATAATAATAACAATTGGCATCATACAATAGCATTTTTTCATATTATTAGGTATCATTGTAATAATTCGAAATCATCTCTCACGTTTAAGTCCTACGAAACCCGAGGTCAGTGGCGTATCAAAACTAAAACTTTAGGCAACGTAAAAACGGTACCGTTAAAGGTTGTCAACAGACGGATGGATACGCTATGGAGGTAAGGTGGATTGCGAAAACAGATGACCAAGTTTGACTGTTTGTCGCTACCCGGACGGACGGACCTGTATAATTTGTGAGCCTATCTTCGTCACCCACAGGCTGACAAACAATCAGTTAACTGGACGGTGAACTAACACTTATGGGTGCGTCTATGATCGTGTCAGTCTCGTCGACATTTCTGATTTGTTGGTATCTACACCGGTGTTCGAATCGTGATCTTAAAAATTTAATGTTGGTGGCCCGTCGGACCTCGAGCTTTGTGCAATTAACGGTCCGACTTCAACTCTGTGCAACTGGCGGTCTGACATCAGCTTTGTACAGTTGGCGGTCTGACGTCAAGTTTGTACAGTTGGCTTTGCAGTTTTGTCCAAGTGATGATCCAACTCAAAAGTGCTGACATGCCATTAGGGAGCCTATGGAGTTGTTTAACGAGATGATTGGCAATCACAAATCCTATCCCTGCTTTTCTTCCTATCCCAGGCTCTTTTCCTATCCAGAACAATGTGTAGTTCTTTTACTGTACTGTACCGTGTCCTTCAAGACGAGTTTCTTGAAGAGCAGCTGTGTCTATGTTATAGCGATCAAGATGTCGAGCAACTAGCGCTGCATGCCTTAGTGGTCTGTTTGCATTTTTCAAGTCTAATAATATCCTCACATTCCATGTTGCTAATGGTAGCTTTTTTCATTTTCTTCACACCACTGGTATTTGAGTCTCACCAGCCGCGCTGTGCTGATCAGGAGTCAAATTAAACACTTTTTACCCCCCCCCCCCTTCTAGGGGAGTCCCCAGATTGGTGCAGGCAGTACACCCACAGATAAGGCTGTCTGGTTGCCTGGACTCCTGTTGTTTTTATTGTTCACCAAAAACACACGACCGTCACATCCAGGCCGCCTATGTTTAGACCTTCAGCTAACAGCTTCCAGTTATTATTCCAACCTGCCGTCGTGGCTTTCACCCCGTCGCCTTAGGACTACCCCCTACATCTTCGCTCGCGCTCATATTGTTAAGTACCAAGATGGTCGCGCATCAGTATCAACACCCTATGGACCAGGAAGATTTTAATCCAGTGGAGCACCTCGTGCGACGACTGAAAGTCTAGCTGGTTGCGCCGCAGTGGAGACCCGGAGTGGAGAGAAGTTGCCTTCTACTCTTAGTTCTAGTGCCAACGTTGATCAAGATAAGTTTACTCTTCCGCCAATACCAGACACGAGCATCACTGCTGCCCGTCACTGACTAATTTACTCATAGTTGGAGATTGGAATGGTCGGGACATATCCACATTCTGGTGAGGCCTGCACACGACACCTCTGGGCTCCAATATGCTCCGAGGTCTCTAGCACATTCGCCTGGGGATACAAGGTGCCCAGTATAGTATCCACAGTGTACCCCGAGGAAGTTATGCTAGAGTGTTGTCTTAGTCCAATCAATTTATGCCAAAAAGGCGCCTAACCTAGACAAAATAGCAACAGAAATAATTTCTGTGGGAAGCAAGCCCCAAACATACATCGACCAACATATCAAAAATCGGACAAAATCGGAATGGGGAAAATATTGAATTTGCATAAATTAAAATGGCCGCTCAAACCAATATTTTCTGTCACTATTTAGGGAAGAACTGATAAAATGAAGTAAATATGATATACAAATATAATGTGACTGCAAATGACTGGAAATCCAAGATGGCTGCCATTTTCAAGACTGCCGTCAAGTGTTCCTTCAATATCCACCATCAACACAGGAATATATGTAGGAGCCTACTTTGAATAATCACAAACCTTTATAAACCTGACTGCTAGCTCAATACAAAGGTCAGTTCCTATATAGCGCAATATCTAGTCCTCAAGACTGCTCAAAGCACTTTTACACTTTACTCCCTGGCAGACCTGTTCAATCGAACATCATCTCGACTTCTCTGGGAAGCATCGAGCCACGCTGCAATTAATGCGCGAAGACTTCGTATACAAATATCTACCACTGTCCATAGCCAGGTACTCATTCACACACCTGAGTGAACTGGAGTAACGTATAGTGAACGAACTTGCCCAAGGTTCGACACCGCCGCATAGGATTCGAATCCAGGTTCTCTCGGTTGAGACTCCGAAGCTCTAGCCACTGCACCACGGCGCTACACTTAATTAGTTTACTGCGATTGTGATATACTATCCGACTTCCTGTAGACACAGACATGTGTTGGCACCCCACTACACTAGTTACGTCATCATTCACTAGGATTCACCGTACCACGCCGCTAGACCACTGGTCTACCTGGTATGTAGATCACTGCGCTAGACCTGTTGAGATAAAGCTGCACATACCACCGTTTAGCACAGAACCGATAAATAAGAATATGCCACAGTAGAATAACACTTTGGTTGTGTTGTTGCGTAAAAACTGTACAGGATATACATGTGCTATGTTGAAACCTCTTTCCTTCAGTTCGTCTCGGGTGTCTCTACAACTGTCCGCTTGTTTCACCGAGCACGAGTCTTCTCCATGTCTTCTATTACATGTTCAGCAAGGAATGATATCTGCACTGACGCTGATGTATGATTATGGTTTTAAAACTCGACATTTACATGCATTTACTCTGTTTGCTTTAGTTCACCATATGTTGCAGTTGTGTCGTCATCAAAGCTACAGTAACAATGTAGTGTAGAAATGGTATTTAGAATAACTAATGTTACCTTCTGTACAAGTCGTCGTCCTCGCCACCCCAGCCGAAGTACATGTTAGAAAACCCATTGATCAGCTTAAAATGTTCCGTTTTGAATGCACCCACACCGCCGAAAAGTGTGAGATATCTCAACCTATGGTGCAGAACAAATTTCAATAATTATTACAACCAGATCCAAATAACACAATATCAGTTTGATTAACAGTGTAATAAACAACACGTGATAAATTACTATATCAAACGATCGACAATATACAAAACACATAAGTTAATGGAACAAATTATCTATTGATTGCTACTACGTTTAAAACCATTGAAAACATATTTCATAACTTTCATTTAATAATTGTTTTTAGGTCATTCATATAGAAGAATGATCGTTGAACTCTCAGTTGTTAAATGTTCTTTAAGAGAAACAAACAGGATTATGACATAATGGTATTATGTACATAAAAGAGTTAATAAAAATTATTGCGACTACAGTCAACATTTTCACGTCAATGATTTACTTAGAATGTGTTCTCAAAGTGGACTGTTTTAATGTAATGTCCGATATACTGTAGGCTGACATAATGTTCAAGACGTGGATGATTGACCATTAAACGACTAGAAAAAGAGCATCATTGTTTTTTCCCGCGAAGTTGCCCTGACCACATATGTTTCTTCAAATACATGGTTAATTTTAACACATATCATTGCACACAGTTCAGTAGATTTTTTGCGTCGGTTTGCAATATGCCTGCCTACCATAACATATATTTTCCATAATAATTAAAGAAATTGACCGCAGATTATAGCATTATGAAAAACGGTCCCGTATTACGGCAATTGAAAGAAGCCAATAGAAAAATTAATTACAAACAAAATGATGTGGAAGTCACAAAATACACCATTTATAGAGAAGCACTTAATCAAGCTGCAACTGAAATTAGAAATTCAAAGAGAAGCTATGAACAAAAATTATCTTGTAATGTAAAACATGACAGCAAGAGTTTTTATGCATATGTTCGGAGCAAACAGAAAGTTCAGGATAAGGTCGGCCCTCTAGAAGATAGTGCTGGAAATATAATATCAGAGTGGAAAAGGACAGAGTAGAGCGACTAAAATTATACCCAAACGGAGATATCTTAGTTACGAAATACGCCTAAAGGAATGTGGTTTGACAACAGTAAAGACCAGGAGATTGAGAGGTCAGATAAAAGTTTGTAAAGGATTGAATGGTTATGAAAATATTGATAGAAATATTTTTTCTTAGTTAAGAAAGATAGAACTAGGGGACGTGAAGTTACATTAGTAAAGGAGCAGTGTATATTAGGTATAATAAAGTTCTCGTTCTCACAAAGGACTGTAAATAAATGGAACATATTATCTGCTTGATTGTGTGGGTGCTAGTAGTGTGTTTATGTTTAAAAATAAAATTGACACATACCTCAGAAGGGCGGGATACACGTACATGAAAAGGATTGGATTCTCGATAAGCCAAAAGACTTCCTTGTCCACCTGCCATCTTAGTTAATTATCTGGGTGGCAATCTTATTAAATCTAGTTAAATCTTGCTACACAATTACGGACACGCTTAAGCCATAAATAAAGCCACTCCAGATGGTCCGACAATTTATTAGCCGGTAGCAGAGAAAATGATGCCACTCAATTGCTACAATTTACAATTATGTCAAGGCATGGGATGAAGTTACCAGAGGATGGCACAAATTACCTGGCCGACGGCTTACGAAGCCGCCACTGTCTCAAGTTGGCAGCTAGGCAAGCAAGTGAAAAAAAATTATCACCATTCATTTGAAAAACATTATCGATGTTTTGTTAACCTGGGAAGAGGTTACCAGAAATGCGCTGACAGTAAGGTAGCCTCTTATGACGTAGGTCTACTGGAAAACAGCTTCGCTGTATTTGGTACACATGCCTGTAGTCGTGTTTGTCCAGGGAGGCAGACATGTGTCGCGGCTGCTCGGGACAGCCGTAGATGTTGCGGTCGTCCTCCGGTAGAAGGTCGACGTCGTGGAAGATGTAGCACGAATAGTTGGCCTGTTTACTCGCCTCCGCGTAGCCAATGTTCATCAGCATCGCTCGGTTGAACCGCGTCGGCAGAGCCTGGGCAAGCAGCACGACCAACGTTAGCGAGACGGAAAGGAGCAATCAGCTGGGAATATTTATTTATTTAACTAAAAACATCACATATCATAATTGTACCATGAGATGACAGTATCTAATAAGTAGAAAGTTGGACTTAAAAAATTACATCGCATTAAAATGTTAGAACTACATATACTAAATCCAAGTTAGGCGGATAAATGAAGTGCGGCGCCGGGCTATTGATCGAAAAATCACGATGAGCATTCGTCCTTAAACATGTACCGACAAACCCTCTGGTGGCTCATGGCCTAAGATGAACGGTGGTTCGTTGCCAATGCGCCTTTTTGAAACTTTGGCAATTACGTTCAGTTCACGTTGCTCCTGAGGCTGTGTCTTTCAGAAGCGACACTAAAAACCGGTGGCCCCTTGTACCTGATGTATATGCGAGCGGAATAAACCTTCCACGCATTATGTAAAAGATTAACCTGCCGTAGACTCACATAATGGTGGGCACTGTCGTCGCTGTTCTCTACATGGATCTATTACAGAATATGGACGGACAAATGAACGTGAGAAGTGTAGAGTACTGATGTTGGACGAAGCATTGTAAGCTTCCTGTGGTTCGGCAGTTAATGATGATTAGTATATTTAGAACCGTCTTACGCGGAATTTACATTAATTGTATTTTATTTATTAAAATAGTAATACAAATATGATCTTAGCTATTTTATTTTTTGATATTTTATACCACATTCCTTTTCTACTTTACTATATGTATTGTTTTAATTACTATTATTATTAGTTCATTTTATCTATAATATAACAACTATTGTTTTTATTCAAATGCATTATTTTTAACCTACATTTGTATACTTGTAAAGCGCTGTGAACAACATTGGATGTGGCGATTAACAAAATAAAACTGTTATTATTATTAATTCAGTTATCTTTAAAATGAGCACAGCTTGCAACGTTATGAAACAAAGTATAAAAAAGTTACATGACAAAAATAGGTGCATTGATATCTTGGTTGTTTGTTTGTGGCCGTTGCGGGAACTCGGAGGGCATTTCATTAAAAGGAGGCTGTCTACTCCTAGTTTTTGTTTTTATTAATTAATATAACTATCCAAAATACCTGTCACCTAACGGGATGTCATGGTAATTGTTTGACGAACGTCGGAGAGAATGTGTAGTTCACGTCCATCGATACACCGTAGTCGTGATAGTGTGATATTGTCAAATCATATTCGTATTGCTATACAGTTGGCATGATGGTAAACATAAGCATTATTGTGTCAGCGTCTGCTTTGTGCGGCCACGTTCATGATGCATGGACCGTTTTCAGAAGTGTTTGCCGCGCGTGTGCTCCAGGGATTGCTAGGTTATGTTTTAGGTAATTACGCCACATCACATTTTACTTTCCGCACAGCTAATTGACCCCATAAAAGATGAAACCCTTGACATATATGAGATATTCTGAAAATATATAGGTCTTACGTCCTATTCTAGGGGTCGTAGATTAATCTCTGAAAGTTTGGGGCTCGAGGTTCAAACCGTCTAATGCTGGGCGTACACTGCTAAACGTTTGTTGCGAGTCGTCTGTTTGATGAACAAGCAACAACGACCTCTCGTCTGACATCATCGTACATTACGCAACTTTTGTTGCTGCGATTACATGTTCAAATGATGAATCGGTTCAACAACTGTTCTACTGGTCAAATCAACACGCGACTCAAGTTTTGTTGAGTTGAGAGTCATCGTACATTGCACGACTTATTTAGCGACTTCCGCGTCTATATACGCAAGAGGCAGTCAACGCACGCCGTCCAGATACGTCGCTTGCTAGTGTTCTGACGTCGCCCCAACGTTTGTTGATCAGCTGTAGGTCGCGGTCGATTGTTTGGCGCCAGTTCATTCTTGGCCGTCCCATCTTTCTCTGGCCAGCTGGTATTCACCATAGCACTTGTTGGGCAGGTCTAGTAGGTAGGAGCCTTGTGACTGGCTGAGCCAGCTCATTCGTCTTCTGCAGATAGTAGGTGATGCCAGAGGTTGTCCTGAACGTATCCGGATATCTATATTCGTCGCTTCAGTGTATGACGAAGATCTTTCGCAGGCATTTACTGTCGAATGCATCAATTTTGTTTTCTTGGCTTATTTTTAGTTGCCATGTTTCACATCCATATAGGAGGGTTAGTATAACGTTTGAGTTATAACAGCGGATTTTAGATTTCAAGGTAAATTTCCCCACTCTGCAGTTTAGTTCATGATTGATGATTCTTTGGTCGTTGGTGGAGCTGCCAAGATAGTTGAAGATTTGGACTATTTCTGCTTTTTTTCTGATTGATCAAAACATCTGCGGGTGGTTTATGCTCCCCTGTCAGCATGTTTTTGTTATCCTTTTCACTCATGACAAGTCCCAAGCCGTTAGCGTATTTTCTGACTGATTGTACGAGACGTTGTAGGCCCTGGGTGGTGTCTGAGAGGGCAGGAATGTCATCAGCAATCATCATTGCACGACTGATCAGCTTTTAGTCGATTAAACAGACGACTCGCAACAAGCTTTTCTTTTAGCAGTGTACGCCAAGCATTAGAGGAACACGTTAACCTACATGCATACATACGCAAGCTCGATCATAAGTAGATGTTCTTAAGATCACGTTGTATCGAAGTAATTATATGATCTGACCTGGTCGACGACGTAGATGCCGTAGTCGAGTTGTTGTCGCTGCAGGAACGGGTGCATGTTGTTGAGGAAGATCTTGAGATGAACCTCGCGCTGTCTGTACGGGATGACGATGGCGACGTGGTGTCTGGAGCGACAGTCGCTCGATCGCCACAGACCGCCCGGCTCCAACTCCGGGTGTTGGGCGGCGAGAGACTCGAAGCTCGGAGTCGACACATTGTCCACCGTGATCGGGCCCTCTACACGCCGCCAACAAAACTCACGGTAAGACCAACGGTTGTAAGTCAACAACTATTCGACTTTCATCCACACATACCACTATGAAAACTAACAAAAATGCCCGTCACCTGACGGGATGCATTGGTAGTTGACATTCGTGAGAGTAATATTTACCAAATTTCCGGTTCCGGTTGGAGGAAACGTCTTTTCTTTAGCTGCACCTTTATTCTGTGTTTGCTTCCTTTGTCATTTATTCTTGATTCGGTTTGTCTGTGAATGTTTACTTTCATCATTTCTCAAACTCTGGAGAGTGATTTCGGTGGAAGTTTATAGTTTATACCTGTACACCAGTTACTAGAATTTTCAACTGCTCAACCTTTGACCTTGTTAGCTCCCCACTACCGGCTTTATTAACTTCCGTTTTGAAACCATGATCCTCAAGATAGAACATGTACACTGTTGAACATAGCAAGTTGTCTTCTATTAAGATTTCTCCAGTCGAGAAGGTATTTCCCATTTCAATGCACTCCTGTTCATCTGTGTGCCTTTGGTATAGGCAAGAAAGCATTTGTGACAAAACCAATAGTTGGTGACATGTCAGAATGTCCCAACATCATATTCGGGCTGAAAGCAGATATGAAAATCCCTCTGGGGTTTGTACCCAGTTTATCACCTCACTGAAATGTGTCTCTCCCAAAATGAAAGTGAGTAAGAACAAACTTGTGCTGCTGTGTCTAGTGAGCCTACTACTATCCGAGTCCTATGCTCCTGAACCCAACCCAGGCTCCAGACATACCCCTGTGGAGTATGCTCCGGGGCAGTGAAGTGGACTACCCCTAGTGTGAGCTGCGACTGTTGTGGAACTTGGTACCACCAAGACTGTATGGGTATGCCCGACTGTGTCTTCAAGGCACTGGAAAACATCACTTGGGAATGTGTAAACTGTGGTCTACCCAATTTGTCCACCACACTATTCAATACAACTATATGTGACTCCACTAACCAATATGAACCCCTCAGATCCTCGATATACGAGACACCGGATTCTGACCTCAGCTTTGAGCACCCTGGAGCCACATCATCACCAAATTGCCCCCCTAGACAGAGTGACTACCCACCGAGAGGTAAGACCCAGAGTGAACAAAGCATTCACAGGAAAGACCCCCCCATGCGAATCCTTATGATGAACTGTCAGTCCGCTCGAGTGAAAAAACCTCTCATTGAAAATGCTATTGATTCCACACAGGCCGACATCATCATCGGAACTGAGTCTTGGCTCGACAACTCCATCCATTCCAGTGAGGTCTTTCCCCCTGGATTTACACCATTTAGAAAAGACATCTGAAGGTAGCCATGGGGAAGTTTTCATGCTGGTTTCCTCACGCTTTGAGAGCTGTGAACCTGAAGAACTGCAAGTTGACGCCCAGAGTGAACTCTTGTGGGTGAAGGTGAAAATCAAAGGTGCAAGAGATCTCCATATAGGAGCGTATTATCGGCGTCCTGGCAAAACTGATCGAGATCAACTTGACTGCATTCAACATAGCCTCAACAAGATTCCTCACAATCTCATATATGGCTTGGGGGAAGATTTCAACCTCCCAGATATAGACTGGGAAACAGAGTCAACCTGTCCATATGGAGTGCATCCAGCAGTCTCTAACCATCTCATCTCAATCACCCAAAATGCAGACCTTGAGCAAATAGTGCATCAACCAACCCGGACTACTAATGACACAGCAAACATCCTCGACTTGTTCTTCACGAACAACATGGCCCTAACAAACAACGTCAACATAATATCAGGCATTTCGGACCATGATGCAATCTTTATCGAATCAAGCCTCAGACCCTTCATTGTTAAACGGGCCCCACGGAAGATTGTTATGTATAAGTAAGATTATTTCAGCATCATTAGTGAGAAACTTCATTTGAGGAAGCAGAAAAGTCCTGTGGGACCAACGAGCTGTGGACTAGATTCAGAGACACAGTCACCATTCTGATGTCAGACTTCATTCCATCTAAATAAGTACGGGGCGATAAGATCCACAAACCTTGGATAACACCCAAGGTGAAATCTGCACGGAGAAGACTGCAGCGATTCCATCGCAAGGCAGAGAAATCAAGATCTAGTGCAAGTAGAATGAAATACGTATCAGCCAGAGCTGAAGTCAAGAAACAACAACGTCTTGCATATTGGGACAATGTGAATAACTTGATTGACACCCCTGACTCCGAAGACGACACTATATATGGACAGACCACCAGCCCAGAAGAGGTTCTGGAACTACATCAAGCCACTGCGTAAGGATACTACAGGTGTATCCCCTCTTCCAGAAGGAGGCAGGCTGTACTCAGAACCCAAGGACAAGGCAAATATTCTTAACAGACAGTATAAGTCGGTATTTACAAGAGAAGACATTTCAACCACCCCATCCATGGAAGGCATTCCCCTACCACCAATGCCTGACATTACGGTTACAGAAGAAGGTGTCCTGCAACTCCTGCTAAAGACCAACCCACACAAAGCCACCGGGCCAGATGGAATCACGACAAGAATCCTCAAGGAGTGTGCTCAAGCCATCGCACCACTGCTCACCATCATCTACAATAAGTCGCTGGAAGAAGGATCCGTGCCAGATGACTGGCGACATGGTTTTAGGGCCAAGAGAAGCTGTGAAACCCAGCTACCGACATTAAGTAATGAAATAGCAAATATTCTGGACCTGGGCAAGCAGATGGACCTGGCTAAATTTGATTCCTCGAAGGCGTTTGACCGAGTACCTCATCAGCGACTCCTGTTAAAGCTACATCATTATGGGATCAGGGGATCCACTTACATGTGGATCGCTGAATTCTTGTCAAACAGATCTCAGCAAGTAGTCGTTGACGGAGCATCATCCGACCAAGCCTCTGTTATCAGTGGCGTACCCCAGGGCACGGTTTTTGGGCCGCTCCTGTTCCTCCTGTTTATCAACGATCTACCTAACAACCTTCACTCCAGTACTTGTCTATTTGCTGACGTCTGCATCATCTACAGGGAAGTTAGATATATGGACGACTGTCAAATTCTCCAGGAAGACCTATCCACCCTAGCATGCTAGGAATAGAAGTGGGGCATGGATTTTCATCAACAGAAATGTAACATCGTAACCTGCACAAGATCTAGGAAACCCAAGTCCTTTAACTACCAACTTAAGGGCCATACTTTAGAAGTCTCCACCTGCTCAAAGTACTTAGGCGTTGATCTGCAAAAAGACCTCTCTTGGAATCGATACACTGAGCGATCAAGAAAGAAACCTCATGGCATGCTTGGTTTCCTTAAGCGGAATTTGAAGTCGGCCAGTGAAGACACAAAAACTAATGCCTACAAAGCCCTGGTAAGACCCCACATTGAATATTGTAGTGCCATATGAAATCCTCACCATCAGGACCAGGTAAATAAAGTTGAAGCTGTGCAAAGGAAGGCCGCGAGATATGTCACCAACAGATATCATAACACCAGCAGTGTAACATCCATGCTAGACCATCTGCAGTGGGAGTCTCTGGCATCAAGATGCACCAAGACACAACTGACCATGCTTTTTAAGATCATCCACAACTATGTTGACATCGACCCCCAGCCCTACCTCTTCCCTGCCTCATCAAGAACTAGATCCAATAATTCTCTTAAGTTCCGTCAGCTTCCTGCACGCACATATGTATTTAAATTTAGTTTTTTCCCCAGGGTCATTCCTGTGTGGAACTCCTTGCCAGCACGTGTTGCTGAGGCTCCCAGTTTGGGTATTTTCCAAAGGGAGCTTTCCCAGCTTTCCTTCTGATTTATTGTTTTTGTCCTTGTCCGAAGTAGGGTAAATGAGGGACTAGGGTTGTGTCGGCCGGGGTTTATCTCCGGGGACCGCTACGGTTGCCGAATTGGCCTAGACCTGATACCTGAAAAAGACAACGGCAATTTTATATATTACTTTCTCTCTTCTTTCACTTTTGGTCTTTTGTATATTTTCTTTTTGTTTTTTGTTTTTGTTTCCTCCAACAATAAACCAACCGTTGTTTAATGATCAAGACTGATCGGTCAACGTAATATACAGATACAGAAATGGTAGAAAGCACACAACACCAAAAATGACGACGGTCGGAGAGGATGTGAAGCTTACGTCCATCAATAGGTCCTAGTCGTGATAGTGTACAGTTGTCAAATAATATTCGTGTTGTTGTGCTATTGCCAGTATTGGCATGAAGGTAGATATAAGAAATATTGTGCCAGCGTTTACTAAGAAATATTTGCCACGCGCGCGTGGTTTTTGCGATTGTTAACATGTATGGGTTATTTTGAATAGATGTAGGTCATCCGTCCTATTCGTAGAGTCGTAGTTTAATCCCTGAAAGTTTGGTGCTCGAGGTTCAAGCCGTCTAAGAGGAAAACCTTAACATACATGCATACACACGCTTCCTCGGTTATAAGTAAATAACTTATACCATGTTACACCAGCTAACCTACGTGGATGAAACATCAATTACTTATGCTGGTCGTACGCTGTACAACGTCTGTTGCGAGATGCGTGTTTGATCAACAAACGTTGACCAGTCGTGCAATGTTCGATGGTTCGCAACTCAACAAAACTCGAGTTGCGTGTTGATTTGACAAGCACAACACTTGTTGAAACGATTCGAAAATTTAATCGCAGCAACAAAAGTTGCATAATGTCCGATGGTGTCAGACGAGACGTCGCGCAGTGTCGCGCAATTTACGATGGTGTCAGACGAGACATCGCACAGTGTCGCACAGTGTACGATGGTCAGTTGGTCAACATAAATCTGTCGATGCTAGGAGCCATTTGCGAACATGAGAGGCGCAGAGTCGCGCAGTGTACGATAGTCAGTTGGTCAACGGAAGAGGCCTGGAGGCTCTTACCCCCACTTTTGTATATATCAAACTGTAATTACTCCAGCTAGTACTACATAAGGTGTGCAGTCTGCACACCGGGTGTTTTATATACTGTGTACCTACAACAGTCGATATGCTGTAATTACAGATAACAGGAATCAAATTGCAGTACATAACACGCGTGGTACATCAATCAGTGAGCTGTTTATACCTGGCTGTGCACAAGGTGTGGCGAATACTGTATATACTATGTGTGGTGTACACAGTGACAATCCCTGTGAGTTAATACATTGGATTGCCCATTAACAACCAACCCAATAGTTGGCATAAACTCAATACAAACAGAGAAAGGACTGCATAAACATATTCACAACACAGATACACCGGAGGTTAGGGGGACCGAGTGGATAAGCACACGAACTGCAGATCCACAACTTAACGCAACGATCGCGGCGGTGCGCGCTCTAGGTGAGACAATGTTGTTGCGAAGTGTACGATGATCAGTTGATCAGAGTCGTACCGTGTACGATGTCGCACAACCTCGACACGACAAAATGTTGCTAGTTGATCAAACACGCAACTCACAACAAAATGTATACAGTGTACGGCCAGCATAAGTAGCGCCAGTTGTTCTAAGGAGCCGTCTACACGGATATATCGTTACATAATACATCTCATTCTTGATAAACTGCAACGGATGTCGCGCTGTATTAAAGTTGCATTACGAGATCGTCCATCTGTCAAATACAAATATCTACTTAATCGACACACCCAAGCACTATGTAGGCCTATCACCTTCCTCACTATCGTAGATACGTTTTTCCACATAATAGGCCTATGCCATTTTAAGATAAAACGGCACAAAAGACGAACAAATGCATCCGCATGTCGTACATTTATTGTTCCGGTGAACGGACGTGGCGATCGGTAACTTGCAAAACGCGAATAACATATCAAATGCCAAAGTGGCCGCACCTGGAAATGTGTCATTAGACGATTCGCACCGATGTGACTGGCAATATTAGCCTTACACATCACGCGGAACAATGGCAAAACCGTAAAGAACTGTGTCGATCAATGACCATATGGACATCATGGAAGTAATACTGATTGAGTTACTTACTCAAGAAGATGTGCTAACAAAACTACAACATGTACTCTATCCCAAGGACATGGCTGAAAAATTGACGAGCAAAATAGCCAAATAATCACATTGACAAGCCTCCTCAAGAAAAAAGATGACCGTTTCGCTGAACCAGAATCCAAAGTTCAGAAAATGGAAGATCACTTAGACCATCAAGGACGATATTCCCGTAGAACAAATGTGCGTATTCACGGCGTTTGCTCTGAGGTAGAAGGAGACACGACTACAACATATTGTATGTTTTTTTGGTAAAAATTATACTATTGTATTGTGTATTTTGAGACAAAGAAATATTTCCTCTTTCCGGTTTCCAGTTAAATCGCATGCACACAAACATACCCACATACACACCCACATAGACACTATACGTACTTGCGCGCGCACGCACGCACACACACGCACGTACACACACACGTACACACACACACACACACACACACACACACACACACACACACACACACACACACACACATTGTGTCATGCGGGACCCTGCATTATCATACTTTGACACACAAAACCCTGCAAGATGCAGGGTCCCGCATAATAAAGTTTTGTGTAACAAAGTGTGTTAATTTTGTCGTTGACATAATTATTCCAAATCATATGCCTGCTGTATGCGTCTCATCGTGTATATACATTGACCGATTCGACCACATTGGTTCAATTTAATGATGTAAGATCGTGTATTTGGATGGCATATGGCCAAACTTAATAAACAGGCAGACACTACTCACTGTTTGTAGCTGGTAAAACACCCAAGGTCGTATGTCAAGTGCTTCCAGCCGTAGGACACACGAACACATCGATATCAACCTCACTGGCCACGGACATACACTATGTGAAGCTGCACTTTCCTTAGCAAAACTCTATATAAATCAATATAATTTTACAGAAATCTACAGAATATGTAGTATGTTTCGGTCACTTCGATTTTCTATAGAATACTATAGGGTTTTTATACAGAATTCTATGAGTTTTTATATAACATTCTATAGAAATCTATATAATATGTATGGCCTCTTCAACAGCTATAGGATTATCCATAATTATATGTAATTATATAGTACAACATATTCTATAGAATACCATCCGCAAAAATCCTATCGAATTCTTTGCTAAGGGCACAACCGTAACACTAGACTCTCACGTGTTCTTTGAGTAGACTTAGCAACAGGGACAAGCAGGTAGCAATCAATATCTAAACTAGTGGTTCTTAGCAGCTGAGCTGTGACTCAAAATTGGGTCACCAAACCATTTTGGGTAAGTTGCCAATTCTCCAGTCTGTCCAGTGATTGCCACTGAACTTGCTTCTATTCATTTTGCATTGTTTTGCTTGTCCGTACCAGATGCACGCGTGTCGGATACTGTATGCCGAATGTTGCATGAATTTGAAACACCGTGTGATATAATATAAGACGTGACGACGTTAATAATCCACACTCTTGGCGTAAACTGTTCGTCTGGCATAGGCAAGTCATATTCTGTTTGATGCTGCCTAAACTGCGTCACTCGTGCATTGGGTGCCGTTTTCGATTCACTCCATATTGAATTCATCAAAATACATTGCCATAGACAAATATCGCATTAATCAACATTTCCACGCATATTATATGATAGGTAAGATTGTCTCGTTACCACCATATAATCATCAGTATGACGTCAATTAGCTTGATATCCTTTTAAACAGTATAGAAATCGTACGATCTCGATTTGCAAGGCGTCCTCTATTTCGTTGATAATCCAGTGAACAGCGCCGATTTTGTGATTCCTCCGCGTTCAGCAAGTTAGTTTCATAATTATTATATTATGCCTATTTATTTTATCATTATTTATTTTATAAGTTATCGCAGTATAACTGTCTGAAGGGATGGGTCGCCAAGCAAGTCCAGTGTCCAGAATTTGGGTCGCAGCCAAAAAGGTAAAGAACCGCTGGTGTAATCGATATCAGTCGATCGTTGTGTCAGGCATAGTTGTAAATAAATTGACAAGGAATGGTCTGGTACTAGAACATCGTTTGCACGTTTTTGTAAGTTACGTTTTACGTTGCGAACATATGATTTACTTTAAAACTCTTGATATACGGAGTATTTTTAAAATGGGTTTCGTTTTAAATGTATGACCTGACAGTTTGGCACTCGAATGAAGTTCAAGCCGTCTAGGTGAACACACGCACGCGCGCACACACACATACGCACGCACGCACGCTCGCACACACAGACACACGCACGCACACGCACCCATACAGAAACATACACACACACACACACTCGATTATAGTTAGATATCTAATCAGCTCGACTTGCGCGTGAAAACACAAATATCGCAACTTACTGAGATTTGGCGGGAAGACCGGGCAACGCGGGCGGTCTAGTGTCGTCTGCTTGGACTGTTTGCCACCCTCTGTCACGGCGTCGCCCTGGCTCCACCGAATGCCATTGATGAGCCCAAGGGTGTCGTTAGCTGTCGCCTCTAACGAGTTTCTTACGTAGTACCGTAGATGTGTTAACCGTTGTCGGTAGGCGACGTTCACGTCATAGACGTAGTGGACTAGCGCGAGAATAAATACCCCCATAATGATCAACCTGAGGACGGCGGGCCATTTTGCGCAGAACGGGACTGGACCGATCGCCATCCTTCAACTGAAATCTAACATCACACGCGCCTCAGTATATTCTGTTTATCCGGTAAACACTGATCCTTATGACTGACATATGACACCCGATCAGTGTCGATGAAGGATAGCTTAGCGAGCACTTGATTGATAATAATTATGGGTTGTTTCCTGACCCTACTTTTTGTTATTTATCATACATTATACCATGTTTACAATAAGATTATATATTTGTATTATTTGTTGACATGGATGTATTGTAAATATTATTTGAAATGTCTGGGACAAATAAAACAAATTCTTCTTCTTCGTCGTCTTCTTCTTCTGTTTGCTGAAAATGCGGCAGTTCAATTTACAGTGCACACTGGGTAAATCGAACCTCCAGGCATTTATTGGAAGTTCCATTTAACCGGATTTGTGTGCATGATAGACCCTATAATTATGTTTGCGCAATCAATAAGCCGTCGCGCATCTGGTGCATAACATAACACTAACCACGCGGAACTTGTGCGACTTTCGTTCTCATCGCATCGGTCAATAACATCTTTTCTGAAAACAAGAATGCGTACACAATCATTTGTATGTTCGTTACACATTTTTAGTAATAACATATGATACATTTATGTGAATCTAATCTGAAATGACACAATTACTTCATCGATTGGGTGCACACAAATTGTTGAATATTGTTTTAACAAAATATTACAAGATTGCCATCGAAAACAACATGTCAATAAGATCCAGTTAGCATATTGACAAGGAAGATACACGCGTAGGCAAATGCCTTCTCGTTTTCAGAAAAGGCGATACTGACTTGTCCAAGCCATGCACTATATATTGCACGAAGACTTCATACAGATACAGAGACTTTATTGCCATGATCGACATAAAATACATGTCAGTTAGGAATGTGACTTGGTGTTAAAACATACAGTCACATCTATCGTACCTCGAACATACAATAAAAATAAATTAACTAATATAATAAAACATTAAATCTAAAATATCCACTAAAACTGATCCTTATAAAATTCATGTCATCGACTACAACCCACAAGGATTGATTTTGATGTAGACATTCATTTGTGTACTGTTGCTCATTCATTATACTTTTTAATAAGATGGTATGTTAAACATAAAATAATGCAACATTGTTTCTGAAGCTGTGGCTTATATATATTTCTGCAGACCTTTCTTGCATTGTGTCCCATCGAAATGAATCACACTGGTATTTTGTCAAACACTTCAATATGTCCGATGTTCCTCGTGTCCATGAATATACAACATGGTTCAATCCAGAATGGGGATTTCACTATTGCTCCTCTTAACTAAGCGGATGTTCATTGTATAGGAGTCCTTATAATTACGGTGATAGACCACCGTACCTACAACTGCGGTCCAAACTATCTGGTAATGTGTTGAAGGATGCTTGAAAATGCCAATTCGTGTGTCAAACAGGGTCAGGCCTTTTCAGATTTCTTTCCATGAAATGTTGTACACCAAGGACATACTTGTTTCCTTTGCTATTTGCTAGTTACCTTTATGCTTTATCTCATGTTTTATTTATCTATTTAATAAATTATATTGTAACGAGATATTTTACACTTCATGGCTAAATGTTACACGTATTATTACTAGACGTCTTACTACTACTGACTAGCTTACTACTAGTAACTATATTTTGTGTATGAATATCTTTCGCACAGTATTTGAAGTATGGCTGAATGCTTCCCGGAGAAATCGAGGCGGTATTCGATTAAACAGGTCTACCAGAAAGTAAAATGTAAAGCGCTTTGAGCAGTGCTAAAGACTGAATACTGTGTTATATATGTTTACGTGTACGATTCAGTCGGTCGAGTCACTCGTACGAGTCAATTGGTGAGATTATGTTGCAACGTGTAGCGGCGGCTTCTTCGTTTGATTACGTGATTGTGAGCAACGCCAACTTCGAGATTGTCAGTTTCGGCGGCGCCCGGACAACAAATTAACAGTGGATGAAGCTGATGGCATGAACACAGAGACCAAGAACTGGTTATGTACGCTTGTCTGAAACCTGCGCAAATTAGAATGTGTCGCCTCTTAGTCGAGTTGCCGCCCTACTATGTTCAGTATGGAACCCGTAAATTATTGGTAGTGTAAGGTTTTTTTAAAAACTCAAATCCTTGGGCAACTTGTGGGAGTCAGGCAAATCTAAGATGACTGCCGTGAACCTAGGTCAAATAAAAAATGTGTTACATCTTTGCACTGGAGCATGCTAGGAACATGATATTTTGGTGTCCATACACATATTTTGACACATGAGGAATACAATGGAATCATATCTATGTTTACAAGAAAAAAATCAAAATGGCCGCCATTTTAACCGAAAATTGCCAAAATCGAGCATAACTTTTGATCGGTTTATACTAGAGACACAATTTTGGTGTCTATCCTAATGTTTTGCCATATCAGGAATTCCATGGAATCATATCCAATGGTGCCCGACTATGAACACCTGACCAAAATTCAAAATGGTCGCCATTTTTACGGAAAATATGCCAGAGACATGATTTTTGTGTCTATATCATATAGCATATGGGCAAGTACACAGTACTGGTACACACTTGTACTGCCTTAATTAAAAGTGAGAAAAAAATATTGTACAATAAAAAAAATGTTTTCTTTGACTTGGTATTGACACTAATTAATTTGGGAAGTTATTTTTCAAGATGTCTAAATGACACGTTTTTGACGCAGACGTAACGAAAATTAACTTTTGTCGTGTCCATTTATCAGTTGTTTTTTTTCTGTCCGATTTTTCGAAAATGTTACGTACATCGTCGGTCAAATTGTCTCTGCATCAATCTTTGATGAATATGGATGTCTGAGGACTGGGACAAAATCCACTCTCGTCTCTAAAATGAAAGTGGATGATCTTCAACCAGCAGCTCCAGACATAGTGATCGTTGATGGCCAGCAACTTATATATCATATTGTTTGGCCCCGTGCTGGGTCTGCTTCAGATCTCGCCAACAGTATGAAGGACAGACTCAGTCAGTACCAATCAACAGAAGTGCTGATCATCTTCGATCGCTATGACGACCCGTCAGCAAAGGACCATGAACGAATCCGGCTTGCAGGTGACTACAACATCACAATATCCAGCAAGCTCCCATGCCGCGATGCCATCATGAAGAGCAAGGCAAATAAGAAGGCTCTCATCAGGGTTCTCTCCACATTCAATATGACCACCAATCTGACTATGGTTGGAAGAGAGGAGGGCGTGTACAGCCATGATGAAGTAGGTATTACTATCATTACTTATCTTCTGGAGGCTGTGAAGAATGGTAAGAAAATTGTACGAGTGATCAGCGATGACACTGACGCCTTTGTTCTGCTTATCTTCTGGGTGTGGAGTACGCAGCTGACAGCCCGTGTGCAGCTAAATCGATGGAGTGGGGCTATCCTCAACATAAATGAAAGTTATTTCCTCCTTTGTCCGAAATCCCTCCAACTGCTTGGTATGCATGCACTGTCGGGCTATGATACCGTGTCCCATCCATTTGGTCATGGCAAAGCGATGGCATTAAAGGTATCGAAGTCTGCTGACCACTCTGGCCTCTACACTGTCTTCGGTGAGGAGGGTGCTACTCTCGAACAGTTGATGGAAACTGGACGGAAATTCATCTGCTCGCTCTATGGTGTTACTGAAGGCACAAGCATGGCTTCTGCCAGGTATGCGCTTTACTCCAAAAGGACCAGAGGGAAAGCTGTATGTATAAAGACTCTTCCTCTGACAGACGCTAATCCTACCACATCCTGCGAGCTCACTACCAAGTCATGCTCTCGAAGGCAGCAGATCAACAGACTCCGCCCGTGGTTGATATCGCTGATTATGGATGGGAGTTTGTCACTGGTGCATGGGGTGTGCCAACTCCATGCATAGCAAGAGGACCAGCAGTCCCCCTGCCCTCATGGACGTCATGAACTGTCAGTGTAAAGCTGTAGGGAAAGCTTGCAGCAGTCATGCATGTAGCTGTCATTCTGCAGGATTGTCCTGCACACCGTACTGCTTCTGTGTTGGTGAAGACATGTGCCTCAACCCGTTCACCAAACATGATGAGCATGAGAATGACGCTAGATATGATAACGAGGAAGAAGGTGACAGTACAGAGGAAATAGAAGAGGAGGATGAGATAGAATGGCGGGACTAAACGTTTCTAGGAGAATGTAATGTGAATGGCGTCCCTTTCATATACCGTTGGTTTTAAATTGATTAATGATATACACTTTGTCAATGTCCAAATGAAACCTGTCATTACAAAAATGCTCTCAAATTGTGTTTCATTGTGTTTCAGCAAATTTATAATTGAATACTTCTTACTTTGAACTTTGATTTTTTTACTTTTAAATATTAAGTATGATACAGATTCATTCATCATTACTGCATGCCATTTTGCAAAGCTTTTGTATGTTTCTTGTCAGACATCTTACACACGTCCCAATTTTAACAACAGCTTTATTGCCATGTCATATCAATACAAAATCATTGGAAACAATTCCAATGAACTCATTATGCACCAAAAAATCTTGTTTCTAGTATCATCCAATCAAAAGTCATGGTCGATTTTGGCTATTTTCGATAAAAATGATGACCACTTGTCAACAACATTTGACTTTTTGTTCACTGTGCGAAGAATTGAAACGAAATCTTGCAGAAGCCACCGACATATCACAGGGGAAAACTATTTCCGCGTCACACACAGCGCAATGTTTTGACAGGAGCGTCATTGTTGAAAATTTTCAGTTTACAAGAGCGTAGAGAGCGCCAACAACTTAAACCGAAATTATGCTGTCGAGTATAATGACATGAAGGGCAGCAGTGCGCAGGTTAAGTTAGATACAGCTTAAACTTTGCTCAAAATTTATTAACAAATGTCACAACAACCTTTACCTTCGCAAAGCCGTTAAACCGCTACGCCTACGGCGCCTACGCATACGTCAACCGGTCACGACACTAATGTCGTGTAAACAAATCATGCTTTAGCAAACTTTTAATCGCTAACATTTGGAAGACTTATTTGGCTGTGAACAACTGTTTCTCCGCGTGGAAGTGGACCCAAATTAACGCGTAGTTAGTAAAATCTAGCTGTTTATGATAATTAAAGAGTGGTGTAACGTCGTCTTAGAAATTGGCAATTTTAGGACCGTATCCAGGATGAATTGTTAGTGAAACGCAGTTTTTCATTTTAGCTCCTAGGTAAGGAGAACACACTATGTTATGGAGCAAAATCGGGCTTAAGAGCTCTTAAGAATGTTAGTGAAACGGTCCCCTGGGGACCGTTTCACTAAGATATTTAGCACTTAAGGAAAATCCATCCTAGAACAGAATCTGATGGGAAAATCAAGGAGTATTTTTAAAATGCGTTTCACTAACGTGATCGTTAAATTACTCTTAAGGCAGAGTGATATTTCCATGATGATAATCGATAACCTACACAGTTGGCACAATTTGGAAAAAGAGATTGAACAGTTGTCAAAAAATGTTTGAAAATTCGACCCAACAACCACTTGTCAACAACATTTGACTTTTTGTTCACTGTACGAAGAATTGAAACGAAAACTTGCAGAAGCCACCGACATATCACAGGGGACACTATTTCCGCATCACACACGGTGCAATGTTTTGACAGGAGCGTCATTGTTGACAATTTTCAGTTTACAAGAGCGTAGAGAGTGCCAACAACTTAAACCGAAATTCTGCTGTCGAGTATAGTGACCTGAAGGGCAATAGTACACAGGTTAAGTTAGATACAGCTTAAACTTTGCTCAAAATTGATTAACAAATGTCACAACAACCTTAACCTTCGCAAAGCCGTCAACCGCTACGCATACGTCAACCGGTCACGACGCTAATGTCGTGTAAACAAATCATGCTTTAGCAAACTTTAATCGCTAACATTTGGAAGACTTATTTGGCTGTAAACAACTGGTTCTCCGCGTGGAAGTGGACCCAAATTAACACGTAGTTAGTAAAATCTAGCTGTTTATGATAATTAAAGAGTGGTGTAGCGTACTCTTAGAAATGAGCTTTTCTAGGATAATGTTTATGGACCGAATCTAGGATGAATTGTTAATGAAACGCAGTTTTTCATTTTCACTCCTAAGTAAGGATAAAAATCGGTTTTATGGAGCAAAATCGGGCTTAAGAGCTCTTAAGAATGTTAGTGAAACGGTCCCCTGGTCTTTAATTTGAAGCTAAGCATTTTTTTACCTTTCCTGAAAATATATCTATATCACTGGCAGTCACTGGGGCCTACTCACCCGTATATCCGAGACAATCAGTGGCTGCATGGTCCACACGACGTCTCTCCCAACTCTAACTGGTCTGTACAACAACGAAACAGTGGTAACAATCTGCACGTTGTCCCATTTGGGAATCTACATATTATTTATCAAGTTCAGGAGAAGAAGAAGATAACCTACCGTCGCCACATCGATGTTCTCCGACAGAAGAACAAGAAAGAAGTATTAGCACAAAAGCATACATGTACGTGTGTAGTACTTACATGATTTGCTTGCACCAAAGCACATATTTACATGCTTTGCTTGTACCAATATTTACTTGAAAGTGTTGAACATGCTTCCACTTGATATGACACGAGAACGGAAATGACGTAGTCGCTCGCCAACAAAATTTCGGATGTTACGTCACCGTACATTGCCTTGGCGCCCGTCGTTCAGCGATTTACTCCAAGCAGCCCAAACTTGAGCTAACGCAGGAGTTGTGTGGTGTTTGTTTAACATAGTTATGAAGCCAATTGGAACATAGATAGGTAAGTATTAGCCAGCGCAACTCAACTAACAAACGTGTTTGTAGGTCTTACTGAATGAAATCAATGTTATGCCTACGGAATTATACGACGTGCCACCGTCTTGTGACACATGCGGCTTAGTTCAGAGCATTTCTTAGTTTTAGAGAGCTAAAGCTAAAGGAGCGACATATGGCCACCGTGCGATTGCCAGTATTGGCAGATGCTTTCATCGGCACTTCAGTAGAATTCTGGCACATCTTGATTTCGTCTTTAAACTATATTTACATTATGGTTTACAATTTTTGCAATGTGCCAATTGGCTTTATAACTATTTTAAACAAGTACACAAATTATTTTGAAGTTATATTATTATAAACAATTGTCATTATCATTCGACCTAAAATATATATTAGACACGTTTTCATTTTCAAACAATTTATCTCGGAAGAAATCAAGCGAAAACTTACAGCCCGAACTTCCATTCGGCACCCGTGATAAATTTGGGACTTGTCTTGAAGCTGAGGGGGCATTTAACGTTTGGGTCTGTGCTAGAACACATTACGAAAAGTTCCTGATGCACGTTCTGTACACATGACATCTTGTTGCTTCTTTATCAATAATACTGTTATGATACGAACTCTCACGTGATCACAGTGATGTCGGTGAGTTGATGCTCCTCGTCAAATAAGCAGCAGAATTTGATTGACAGACTTCACGTTCGAACCTGGAGATTTGCAGGGATTTCCGTAAGTTGTCCGGGATGCGGCGGACGCAGATGGGGCGAGTTGACTCCGTGTGATTTTTGACATTTGTGCAAATTTATATTGGTTGAGCTTCCCGCCAATGGTCACTACAGGTGGCTACGTTACCAGCAGCTAGTAGAGATAATCACCCCACCGAGACGAATACCTGTTAAATAATGTTGTGTTCGCCATTTCACAGCTGGCTGCCTGCCTGCCCAAGCGCGACCGGTGGCAGTGCACCAACGTCAGCTGAGGTAGTGATTACGTCGGACACACATGACCTCCGTCGTGGTGTGAATAAGGTGCGACTTCGTGGTAAATTGCTTCTCAACTTCTCAACATGCCCAAGACCAACTCAAAGACAAACAAAATTGTTCAAGCGAGCGAAGTGACAATTAATGTCGACCACAGATACAGCGACCCCTACGACTACATTGAAACCATTCTGACTAGGCAACAAGATATGATGGAACTGAAGCTTCTGAAACAAAACACCATGACAGCGGATATGATGAACAAATCTGTGGAATGTATCAGCGGAACGATGGAAACAAAGCTGCAATCAATGCATAATGAATTTTTTGCAATAGCGAATGATCATCAAAAATTAACCAAAGAAAACTCTTTGCTAAAAGAACCATTGATACTCTCACCGACAAATTACAAACCGTAACAAAACAAAACGTTGATATGGAAACACAACTGGACGAAATCGAACAATACTCAAGACGAGACTGTTTGGTTCTAAATGGATTGCCTGGTAACAGACGAGACAGATGAAAACACTTTCGTAACTTTTGTCCAGAGCAATTTCCCAGATGTCACGATAAACGTAAGCGACATCAGCAAAGCCCATCGACTACCAACCAGAGACAACCGTGACAACCGACGCCAAGGAAGACCAATGGTCGTAAAATTTGCACCAACGTTTACCTGAACGAACAGTTAACAAAAAACGTGCTGAACTACATCGCTTCTGCATCAGCAACATCAAGGAGAGAAAAACTGTGTGGACGAAAGATGGCAAAGTCTTTGTTAGAGTGGGAGAGCAAATCGTTCACGTGAAAACAAAAGACGTAAAAGCCTTTGTGTGACTGTACGAACAATGCATCAATGCCAGAGTGTTACCTGGCTATCATCAGGTATTTTGTTCTTGCGTGACTGTGAAACGGACTACGTCTAAATGGAAAGTCACTTGCATAATCTACTCTATGCAACCTTTATATATATTACTGGTTTTTTTACACATTTTAATTTTTTTCTTCTTTTTGAAATGTTCATTTACACATTTTTATTTCTCACAATTATTATAAGTTTAAAATGTACTAACGGGAAGCATGCGATATCTCCTTTAAATGTACTATTCAGACGCATGCGCGTTATATGCGTTTTATATATGATTTTGCCCAAATGTGTTTTTAATAACAGTTAAATTAGTCTTGTCATACTGTTTAATTTGATTGATTTGACAAGCATTGTTTTGTTTTAAATACGATTAATACTGAACGTTTGTTAGGAAGTTACGGTGGTTTAGAAAGTAATTCTTTAAATCATATTTTAAGAACATATACAAATGACGAAGATGGTGAATTAAATATAATTCACCAGTCACCCTATTGTAATGATGACGGTTTAATTAATCACATAAAAACAAACAGGACAAATTTACAATATTAAGTCTAAACTGTCAATGTTTGAACGCAAACAATTGACGAAATTGTTATTAAGCTAGACGTACTTAGAAACAATAATTGTAAAATCAACGCTCCTGGTTTACAAAAAAACGTGGCTTAAGGATGATTGCGATACCTCCTTATTACAAATTTGTGATTACAATTTAATATCAAAAGGCAGAATATGTAGTGGTCACGCAACATTTTGTTGGCTACCCCGGATACAAATCGCTCCCTTAATCAACTTAGTGATTGCCTTCAAGACTATATTGTAGTTTATATGCTTATGATGGTCAAAATAAATACTGTCTGTCTGTATGTCTGTCTGTCTGTCTGTCTGTCTGTCTGTCTGTTTGTCTGTTGCGAAACTCATGTTTGCAGTAGCTGTACATCAATAGCAGATGGTTATATAGTCTTCATTTGGCCACACCCAAAATACGTTCATAACAAAAACTGAAAGTACTGTTGGTTATGGTGTCTATAAATTTCCTCACACCTTCATACCATTTACTAATGGTTCAGTAAACGAACTAAAATGATTTACGAACCCACTCACTGTTCCATGCTGGTTAGTTTGAACTAATGCCAGAAATGTTGGACGTGGCTCACGGTACGTATTAAAGCGGACCAGTAAAACATACCCTGCATAAAAAAACCTGCTGAATCTGGCAATATAACATATAGGTCTGAGAATGCTTCACGACAAATGTCAGCATTACTTCAAGCTGACCAACTTGCAGCAGATTGACTTGCTTGAATTAAGTGCCTAGGTCAGCTTGACCCATCGCTGCCCCCTCCATCTTGTGCTATCTTGCGCACACCGTTCTGCTGTTAATGGGGGAAACGACGTGCAAAACGGGCTCCTTGAGCGAGATTTGTCGTAAAGTAAAAAAATTTCATTCTAATAAATTTGTATCTACGGCACCATCTTCTCCATTTATCTGACTATATACATGTACACAAATTGTGCATATTTTTATTAAAATTACTGTATCTACGGGGTATTTCAGAACACCACCCGATTTTTGACTCGCTAAAAAGGTGCGTCCATAACGGGCCCGCTGCACATCCGCTTGTTTTATTTGGTAATAATCGCACATTTTGTAAACACATTGTGCACACTCGGACCCTGGCCAGTCATGGTGTGCCCACGCCGCACAGTATTCACATTTTATCTTCCCCGTCCTTACTTTTCGAAAACAGTTGATGCATTATTGTTTCTGCATCCAGTTGTCTCGCTTGTTTTCGAAGCTACGAGACATCGCAGTGAACGATCTCTTCCTTCCCCGTGTAGTTCCATTCGTGCTGTTGACGTTCGTATGGACCGAGCTTTGAGGTGCGTGTCTTTTCGCTTTGTTGATTGATCGCCTTTCAGTACTGGTGATACCCTCGCCATGGGGTTTATTATCATGGTTTGGTGATAAATGCAACTTGACAATATACTTATAAATAGTGCTCTACTTGATAATATAATATGTATGCATATTGACGCTATGTGAAAATATATTATTAATATTACTGTTTTACTTTATTAGTAGTAGTATTATTATTGTTGTTGTTGTATAACCGGGTAATATGTAATACTTGTATTTGTAAAATAATATAATACCATAATACATCACCAATGCAGGTGTGTATATTGTACCAACAGCATATCGACGACAGCAGACTCCTGTTAGCATAGCGGACCATACAGGGCCCGGTTTTGGCCGCACTTCACGACCGCCTCAGGTTGATCATCAATTTGAATACAAGCTCTGCATGTTTTTAAAATCTAATATATACATATCAAAACATACACATTTGGTTAATGCATACCATAGTTTCCGTTCTTTTCAACGTGCACAAACGAAAATATGATATTTGGAAAATAGTGCCAGCTTTTTAAGAAAAATGTGAAAACAAATGTTGAGCTCACCTCTTTGAATGTGAGTTTCGCGCTTCCGACCAATGTTCAAAATTGCCCATTTATGAGTTACTTAGCAGTGCCACCACAAATTTAGCTGTATATAATACAATACCGCACATAACAACGTGATAAGGACAGCGCCGTGACGTGACGACAGGTGACATTGTACCCATATACAATGTGACTGATTTTGTCATCTGCCGACAGACACAAACGGCTATCGACAGACTCTCGATCATACGCCGACACGTTACTCGATAGCGACCATCGACTGCTCATTAGCAAAGTTCGACCTCAGGCAAATGTTCAAAGTTTGGGGTCGTATTGAGAAGTCACGTTCGTCGAATCGCGTTGGGTACAACACCGAATTGTTATTTTATTATATAAAATAGTTCATGTCCACTGTATCATATACAGCATATTTACACATGTGAGCATAGTGCCCCATACGTATGAGCATGGTGTCACACTACTGAGCATTGTGCGCCATATTCGTCAACCTTGTTTCACAACCAACCTTGTTTAACAAAATTCACTCGAGGATGCACATGTCCAAGTCGTGTGCAGTTGTACCATAAACCCACCAACATTCTCCGTTCGGTGGTAGTGCACCCGAAGGACAAAACCCTAAAGAACAGTCTGGAACTATCTAACAAATTACCTATGATAACAACAGCAGCCACACTTACATCGGTGAAACTAAATGACTACTCAGCCAGAGGTTTAAAGAACACACAAACCTGGATAAGCCTACGGAGTAGGAGATCATTGCCTAGCCACAGGACAATCGATATCCATGGACAACACCAAGGTCATGGCCTGAGAACAGAACTGGCACAAGAGAAAAGTAAAGGAGGCCATCTACACCAAACAGAGAGCCCCATACAATGAACCGAGATCAGGGATACCACAGACCTTACCACACTAATACCACAACCAGATGTTTAGCAACAACACATTGATATGAAATACTTTGTTCTTTTCCAACTGGAAAACAACATTTTTTTTCAGTTCAACAAATCCAACGGTTATGCAATTTTCTTTGTTGACCCTTTTAGCAACCGTTACACAATTTAATATTTCACAACCTCAATTCTCTCTTGCGCAATAACAGGTCCAAAGTTCACCAACGGATTATGGTTCATTTACAGTGGAGCTATAACCATTAATAAAATAAAATGTCAACTCCGCAACGTTTCCCACTCAACTCCACAATGTGTGCATAGCTGACTGATTAGGTTCATACATAATTATATCGGTAATGCAATGTTAGGATTATGAATATATATAATACATGCAGTCAGCACATCAATAGATACCTGGTCAATGCCAGAGAAAAGAATATTTTCATAGATTAATACATTCATTACATACATTCATTAACACAAAATGTATAGTACCTTCTAATGCACCCCTCTGAATTTCATGTCAGAGCAGTTCATTTTTCGTGTCAGAAGACTTTACGACAGCGGTAACTTACAAAATCCCAGTTCATGAATGGTAGGTGTGGGCGTAACCAGTAAGTTCGTATGCAGCGGAAACGTGACATGTCGCCCCGCCCCTTTTTAGACCTAAGTACGTGCATAAAAAACGTCCTTATCAAAATCGGGAACCTAGTTATAAAAAAAAGATCAAAGGGTTTTGTGTAACCCGAGAGAAATCGGGAACCTAGTTATAAAAAACGTGATTGATGGCCTGTCACTTTTGAATGACAAAGCGCCATCTAGTGATTAATAACAGCGTCCCTAGTTACGTGATAACGCCATCTAGCGATTAACCCAGTTCACCCCTAGCGATCAACGTCCCAAGCGATCAACGACTAGCGATCGAAGCGTGTATAACCGAGATAAAACCACTCATAGACGCCGGCGCCGGATTAGCTCTCCTGGGAGCGCGTACGACTAGGGATCGAAAGATTTCGGGTCCGAATCCGTACGTCGGCACCTTTTTAGTTTTAGACGCGTTATCTGTGACTATATAAGCGGTGTCGGTAGCGGTTTTATCGGTAGTAGTCATGTTGTCGTCGTCGGAACGTATAAAGTTTGGCGGTTCGCGCTCCTTCTTGTCGAATATGTACAGGTGCCGATTGACGGCGTACGGTCGGGTCTTCCGATCCGTCGAGCACGCCTATCAGTATAGGAAAGCCCTATTCAACGAAGACCTCGCATGCGCCGCGTGTATCAAAAGAGTGCGATCGCCCTACGTAGCGAAACGACTCAGTTACGGTATTCGAAAAAAGAGAACGGGAACCGAATGGAACGTCGTTAGGGTCGCTTGTATGAAGGGGCTGTTGATGAGTAAGTTCGGCGGGGAGTTGAAGGCCGAGCTGTTGGCCACCGGGGACGCCGAATTGGTGGAGTGGGTGCCGAGTAGGGAGGGTTTCTGGGGTACCAGGATTGGGGACGTTGAGGGGGAGAACAAGCTCGGTAGACTGTTGATGGAGGTGCGCGCCTTTTATAAAGACGCGTAAAAAACATCAGCCAGTATCAGTCTTGAAAATGGGCGGACCGTTGTTGAAGCATCCGTTTACGTGTATAGTATCAGGGCCTACGGGATGAGGTAAGACGACGTTCGTCGACCGTCTGATACGAAGCGCTATGATCGATCCGGCGCCCGAAAAAGTCCTGTGGTGTTACGGGCAGTGGCAGCCCGCCTATGCGTCTATGTCTCCGGAAATAGAGTTCGTAGACGGCCTGCCGACTACGACGTATTTAGACGGTAAGAAGGTGACGCTTTTAGTACTCGACGACCTCATGGAGGAAGCCGATAGCGGGGTGACGGCGCTATTTACTAAAAAAAGTAATCATTGTAATACGTCGGTCGTACAACTCCGACAGAACATGTTTCCGATAGGGGGAGAAAACCGCACAATCAGCCTGAACGCCCAATACCTAGCGCTATTTAAGAACCCCCGAGACATTGGTCAAGTAGGTCACCTAGCGAAACAGATGTATCCGGGAGAGGTCAAGTACATGATAGAGTCTTTCAAAGACGCGACGTCGACGGCGTACGGCTATCTCTTCGTCGACCTGAAACAGGAAACGGAAGAGTACATGCGCCTGCGTACGTGTATATTTCCGGACGACCCCATTCAGTACGTCTACGTACGGAAGGGTGGTCAACTATAAGTAGAGAGGGACGTCGCCGCGTACGCATTAGTCGGTATGACGGGAAGACGCGCGGTGGTAGCGGCGAAGCGACGACCGAAGGCGGCGACGACGTTTTCGGAGCAACGCCTGAAGAGACACATTCTCGCCCTGCAGTTGATGGATAGAAATAAGCGGAACATAGATCTGCGAAAAGCCGTTCTCGCCCACTCGGAGGTCGGTCTCATAAGTAGTCTATGCGATTGCGCGTACAATATCCTGAGAGGGAACGTGAAGGTGTCGCCGAAGCAGAAACGCGTGTTGACGAAATACAGAGATCAACTGCGTGACTTGGTCAACAAACGAATTCCGGTGAAGCGGAAGCGAGCCATCTTGCAAACGGGGGCGGGTGGTTTTCTGACGGCCCTGCTAGCGCCGTTAGCGAGCACCGTTCTCCTGCCACTACTCAAACAGTTCATCGGGGGTTAATCGATGCAGTACGCGAAGAAGATGGCGTTGGTCGACCCGCGATTGGTGGAAAGTCTCCTTCAACCGCAGCAGCCGTCGTCGAGCAGCACGCCCCGATCACGTGTACTGAGTAGTCTGGACAGCGACATGAAAGATATTTTAGAGGTGGTGTCGTACAATCAGCTGCTGAGTCGCTACAACACTATAGAGGCGGCTAGAACCGCGCAACCGGTACGCGTGTCGATGGTCAACGCCGACGGCCCCAAGTCGTTCTCGATAGGCGCGGGTACGCTATCGCACACGCACGAGAACCTGTACATGGGTGCGATTCCGAAACGCATAATCCTGATGATGATCGACACCGCCGCCTACAACGGAGACTACACTAGAAATCCGTTCAACGCGCAGCACTACGACATAATCTTCCTCGCGCTCACCGTCGACGGACGTCAGGTGCCGAGCAAGCCGCTGCAGCCGGACTTCCCGCACCACCGGTGCATACGAAGCTACATGAATCTCTTCGAGGCCACCGGAAAGGCGGGGGAGGACGAGGGGAACGACATATCGCGCTCGGACTTCGAAGCCGGCTACACCGTCTTCGCTTTCGACCTGACCCCCGACTGTTGCGACGGGGATCATTTCAACGTCGTGCATCAGGGGAGCGTGGGCGCTGACATGCAGTTCTCGACGCCGCTACCCCGACCGGTGAACGTCGTCGTGTACGCGGAATTCGAGACGGTGATGGAAATCGATCGGACCCGTAACCATGGATACGTTCAACTGCTGCGTCGCCTCGAACGCGACGCGTACGCTAAACGCATCGTCGTCGGCGTCGTACCTAAAGACGCGCTACTTACCACCGCCACCGCCGCCACTTACCCGATGGCCTTCGTGTGCAATACCGACGACGGCGGCGAACCGGGGGAGCACTGGGTGGCCGTCTACGTCGATCGGCGAGGCGTCGGCGAGTACTTCGATTCGTACGGTCTACCGCCGCTGCACGCCGACTTCCGCGCCTTCTTGCACCGACACTGCGGCGACGCGTGGACGTACAACGACAAGAGACTGCAGAGCGTCGTCTCTAACGTGTGCGGACAATATTGCGTCGCCTACCTACTCCTCCGATGTCGCGGCATGCCGTTGACGACGTTCCAGAACCTATTCGGCACCAATCGGGTGGCCAATGACTCTCTCGTATTCGATTGGTTAAAGCCATTGCATTAACGCTTCGCTTTTACGTGTATAGTAGTAATAAAAAAAAAAACGACGATGAAATGTACGCACTTGTGTTGTTTTTTATTACCCTACCCTACCTACATACATACATACAGAACCCTACCCGTAGGCGGCCCCCCACCCCTAGGGTAGGTTTAGTTATACGAGTTAGACGAGTATCGGCGCCGTGGTGACGCCGTCGTCGAGCACGCGGCGTTTAGCGTAGAAAAAGCTCAACGCCGCGCGCTCTTGAACGTACGTCAACACGGACGAGTTTTTCACTTCGAAACCGCGGTTCCAACCGACGCCGCTGCGTCGGTCGCGCAGTACGGCGAGGAAGTCGTGCTCGTCGATATCGTTCTGACGTTTACTCAATCCCTTCGTGCTGTACTTCGCGCTGCTGTCGCCGCCGAAGCAGTAGTACGTCTTACTGCACAGCGCCACGATTCCGTCGCCGCGCCACTCTTCTTTCAAGAGACCCGGCGTTCGACGATCGAATAGAAGACGGCGCGCGCAGCAGTCCCCACCCTCCCACGTCAGTCCGGCGACGCGGCGCCGTACGTACGCGTCCACGTGCGCGTCGCAACATTCGGCCGGAAACCAGAGCGACCGATTCCGGAAGTAGTGTTCGCGCAGCGCTTCCGGTACGAGCGCGTCGATATCGTGACCCGCGAGGGCTATGTACGCCGAGTCGGTGTCCATAGCGCAGTACTGAAAGAGCGGGCGTGGAATGTAGGCGTCGACGAAGTCGTAATAAAATTCGAGCATTCGTAATTTCGCGTATTGATACACGAAATAACCGATTTGAATCGGCAGGGCGTAGACGACGGTGCGCTTATTCAGCGCCACCTCGTACAGCTCGTCGTCGACGACGACGTCGAGTTGCCGGAAGCGACGACTGTTGACGAGTCGCGAGGCGCCTACCGAAGTAGCGTACTTGATATCCCGGTGCCGATCGACGCGCGTAATCGTCTTCCCGTACGAACTGTTGCCGAGTAGTTTGAAGGTGTCGGCGATGATCGCTTTGTCGGGGTCGACGTCGCCCTCGCGTCGCGCCGTCGACACCGTGTCGCCGAAACGGCGAAAGCAGGCGATCGGCGTGTACTCGATCACCTGGTAGATGCGCGCGACGACGAGCCCGTGCTCCAGATACCAGCGTAGGAGGGGCGTGGCGAGTACGATCGCCGTGCCGAAGTAGCTACCAACGAGCGTCCGTTGAGGTCGGGTGAGTAGATCGTGCGACTCGGCGTAGCGGCGCATGAACGGGCTGAGATCGTCGCGCGCGATATCGACGTTCTTGAATACGGGCTGCATTTCGGCGAACTTAGCGCGCAGCGCTTCCGGCACGGCGATATCGCACTGCACGAGACCAATAGAGAGCCGTCGCGTACACCCTCCAGTATCGTCGAGTGCGTTACGCGCCTCGCGGCGGCGGGTCGCTTCACGGGGGGTCTCACGGCTCGCCACTGGCACTCCCACATTTCGACGACGGCATCGACGTGGCGGCGCAAATAGGCCGTCACGGCAATCGTCGCGGCGTACAGCGTCGTCATCGGTTGACCGTTGACGGCGTTCGTCGTCACGTGCGTCTGGCATAGCGGACAGCTGTGAAAGTAACAACCGTGAAATTGATACGCCGTTCGCGTGGCGGCGCACCAACCGTCGACTCGGTACTTACCGACGCGCTTCTCGCGTCCGTTCAACTGGTGCCGTATAGGAGCGCCGATTCGTTCCGCTTCGTACGTCAACCACTCTACGGCCATACGACCGTAGCGGTGCACGTGTTCCGCTCGAAAGCCGTTCTCCGCGCGTCGGCGCGTGTACCAACCCGTCGGCATTTCCCGCATCATCGCCGATAGATAGAGACCGTTCGCGTCATAGCCGACTATCGAACGACACGGGTTGTTACCGCCTCGAATCGACGTCACGCCGGCTTCGTGATGACGCGAGAAGATGATCGATGGACCGCCGACGATCTGCGACTGCAGTAGGCGGTGCAGATCTTTATTCGGTTCGTTGAACAACGAGAAATGGAGTGACGGCGGCAGGTCGTTGAATAGGTACAACAACGTCAACCCCGGTACGCTGATGGCGTCCTTGAACATGTCGATGCGCTGACGGCGATAGAAGGCGAACTGCCGCTCGAGGGCCTCGAGAAACGGCGCCACATCTCGGTTATTATACCAGATTAGAAAATCGCGCATCGTCGTCATGCGCTCGTCGCGCCACGCCGTCGCACAAATTTCGTACGCCTCCGCGGAGATTCCCTCGCGTTTCAGGTGGCTGTAGAAAGTTTCGCGCGGCGGCAGGACGGTCTCGTCCAGGCGCGTCAACGCGTCGATATATTCGTACGGAAAGTACCCCTTCGTCGCCGCGCAGCCGTACGCTTTCAGATAGTGCTCGTAGCTGACACCGGGCGCGAGGTAATTAGTTATGTCAATAAATTTCAACGTCGACGTCGTCAGGCACATGTAAGCGTTCTGTCGTTTAATGGTGAACGCCGACGATGTGTGCTGCGCGTCGTCGGTTATGAGCAGGGGGGTCAAGTACTTTTTGACGACATTCAAATCGTACTTACCGCTGTTGAAACCCAGTACGGGCATTTGACGAAGGTGCGTCCACAGGCGGTCGGCGAGTGCGGCGTACGGTGACGCATCGTTGTCGTCGTCGCTTCGTCGCCGCCAGTCTTCGTCGAGCGCTTCGAGCGCCTCGAAGACCGCGTCATAGCGGGGGCGTAGAACCGCGCACGCCGCCGCGCTCACGGCTTCCAGGTCATCGATGAGGCGGCGCGTTAGGTCGGCCGAATCACCGGTCGTGACGTAACAGCGCGCCGCTTCGTGTCCGGGGACGTTCGACGCAACGCTCACGCTGAGCAGTTCGTGCCGAGCTAGCCACCGACATTTGTCGGTATCCGGCGGTAGTTCGTTGGCGGCAAAATAACATTCAAAATCGAATGTCGCGCGGTACGGATAGTAGCGCAGATCGTCGTCGCCGACGTCGATACCTTCGTCGTCGAGTCGTTGAAATACGGACGGCGTCGGTCGGTAGACGCCGCCGGGAAACACGTGACGAACACCGCCCTCGCACGTCGCTTCGTGACGTCGTAATCCCGACGGGTACCGCCAGAGGGAGTTGCCGCATTTAGAGCACTTGTACGTTTTCGCGTACGCGCGCAGGTCGATTATGTACGAAAAGTGATTCTCGTACAGGTTGACATTCAGGGTCGTAGGGTGCGCTTCGATCGACCGACGGACTAGTTCGGCGGCGCCAGTCGCCGTCAGTCGATAGACGGCGATGTTGATGCCAAAAAGCGTCTCCACGCGTTCCAGTTCGTTCAGGCGCACACCGTTCGGCGTCGGGGCGTAGCGCGCGCTCAGTTTTTTAGCTACTCGCGTTAAACGGGTCGTATTTAGGCTCCCACGGCAGCCTCCTTGCAGGTGGAGGCCGATGCACCGGAAGAGGCATAGATGATCGTCGTAGAGCTTGCCTCGACGATCGTTCGTCAACGTCACGACGTGCTTGTTGTTGCGCACGTAGGCGGGGAGCGCGGCGCCGACGCACCCGATAGGATGGTTTAGGATGGCGTTCACGAAGTAGGTGGCGTTCGTTACGAGCTCGACCACCCATCCCGAGTCGGGACGCTGCGCGATGACGTACTGTAGTACGTCGGTCGTGCGCACGACGTCGAGGAATCGTTCGAAAGAACGGCTATCGGTTACGAGGGCGGGTGTTTCGAGAAGGCGACCGGAGCAGTTACAGGACGAATGAAAATAGCGGTAACGACCCGACACCTTGTGGCGTAACACGAAACCATAGCTTACGTTTATTTTAAACGCATTCTTTTGTTCGCTAAACATAACCCTCAGACGCGGTTCGAGCACCCGCGTACTCGTACAGGCGGTCATGCGATAGTTGTAGCGGGACTGTACGGCCCCGAGCGCTACCGACGTCTCTATGCTACGGCGATGCTCGTCCACGACGCGCTGAAGAGCGCCGGCTGATGGTGGTGTTGGATTATCACCGGGAGGTGGCGACACCTCCGGCTGACCGCACCGTTCCCTCAGGTGTCGTAGCATCGCGGCGCGCGTACTGTACGTCACGCCGCATTTCGGACACGCTCGTCGCTTTACGCATAGCGCGTCATCGCCGCATCGTTTCGAACTCTTCGCGTGTCGCTCTAACGTCGACTGTTTCGCGAAATAAGCACCGCATTTCGGACATTGCCACCTAGTAGTAGTAGGCGGCATACTTTTTTGTGCTGCTACTTTTTCGAACACCCCTATTTATAACGAGGTACGGACATGCGCAGTGAGTGGTGTAACGTGGGGGTGGCGGTTTTGTTAGGTAACGACGCGTATGGGGTGGTGGTTTTGTTAAGTAACGATGCGTATGGGGTGGTGGTTTTGTTAAGTAACGACTAATGATGTTGAGGTACGGACACACGCGGTGAGTGGGGTGGCGGTTTTGTTAGGTAACGATGCGTATGGGGTGGCGGTTTTTGTTAAGTAACGATGGTGGTGGTTTTTTTGTTAAGTAACGATGTTAAGCTTTTCCGAACACCGCTATTTATAACGGAGGTACATACGCAGTGAGTGGTGTAACGTGGGGGTGGTGGTTTGTTATGGGGTGGTGTTTTTGTTAAGTAACTGGTGATGCGCGGTGGTGAGTGGTGTTAAGTAACGATGGTGTGTGTGTGTGTGTGTGTGTGTGTGTGTGTGTGTGTGTGTGTGTGTGTGTGTGGTGTGTGTTGTGTGGTGTGTGTGTGTGTGTGTGTGTGGTGTGTGTGTGTGTGTGTGTGTGTGTGTGTGTGTGTGTGTGTGTGTGTGTGTGTGTGTGTGTGTGTGTGTGTGTGTGTGTTAACTCGGAAACGGAACGTACATTTTCAACGTTTTATTAAGCGTATCGTACAACGAAAAGCGATATTAAAAGCAAATCAGCAGAATAGGCAGTAATTTTCATTCGATTTAAAGGCCGCTTCTGCACTGTATGTAGACGTGCACTGCCGATTCTAGTCGAGCGCGGTTGATGAATTCGCGCCAATCCGTGCCAAGTAGCCAGTCCGACACGAACTGGACCAAATACAGTTCCCCCGCTCGCCCCGGTTGCTGCCCGTGCGCCTTCACGTGTAGTAACTGCACCAGACGTACGAAGGTTGGTATCAGCGATCGCTGCAGACACGTTTCCAACACGGCGTTGAAGTGTTGCGTGACGATGTCGGCTACGTTGTCGTAGCGCAGTGCGTACTCACGAGTAGGCCGACCCGCTCGATAGCCGACCATATGCACGTACGGACATCCCTCATTAACTTCGCAAGCACCGCATCGATCGCGCGCCGTCTCCAATATCAGCTCACCGAGGTGCTCAGCGAGGAGGGACATCGCATGTCGTTCATATCGACAAGCCACCTGACCCCGCCCCGGCTCGACGACGCGTCGTTGCATCACGTCCGACGGCGATGGATTCCAACAACACGACGGCACGATCTGGTGTAAACTTTCGTAAGGCGGTGGTGCACCATGCGCCTCCTCAATGATAGGATCCAAAGCGCTATCGACGTCGCCCGCGCATCCCTACAGCACAAAGCAGGCGCTTACAAACACACATTACACTTCCCACGGCGATCGTGCGCACGTTCAGGCCGTCGTGCTCTCTACAAAACACATTATTATCATTAATCCGCCTCTTTTTCTGCGTTAACACGAGCCATCAGCGCGGCATCTTTCCTCTCACTATCCGTCACTGAACGATCGAGCAGTGTTTGTACGAACAAGGCAACCTCGGCGTACCTTGCACGCATCCGTTCATTATTGGCTAACATTTCCAGCAGGACTCGCCGCACCTCCTGTAGACAAAACATACAAAAAATAAATGTCATGTTTTATATAGGCTGAGCACCGTTCTATTTCGTAGCTCGACTAGTAGGCTCTCTTCGCTTCGTAAGCTGAACACCAGGCCATTACGTAATTTTCCACTATCTCGTCTAGTAAGCGCGCAGCTTCGTCACTCGTCGGTTTACCAGTTAGCAACGCCGTCACCAGCGGGGCCTCCTATAACACAAGAAACCCATTACTCGTCAACGGCTCTCTTCAGTGTGCGCACCGTATAAGACGGCTCACCTTCCCAGGTCGTCTTACGAACACTGAGATCCACTTTAGTACCGGCCAACTCAAGTACAGTATCGCGAAGTTCCTCCTCGTTTAACTCCACCAAGTAATCAGCCCGGTACTCAACCAGCTTTGCCATTTGCGTGTCAAACAACGTCAGCCACATCTCATCTTCTTCGTCATCTCCATCTCGTATCATGACACGCAAAGCAAAGTAATTTTTTACCATATCCGGTTCCCCGTGGGTTCGACATAACATCACGCCGTCTGTGTTTTGATACAGCTTGCGTCGGCATTGGGAACAGCCCCTGTACGTGCACTTATCCCGATAACTCACAGCCTCAATGAAGGCGGAGGTCTTAAGTTTATACACACCGTTCTTAGCGCAGGCCAGTTCCCTTACACTCACCAATGTAGCCTGTGATGACGTTGCAGCGCTGCATTCTCTCTCAAGCGAGGCACGCCTATTCGGCGGTGCCTCCAACGCCGCTTCTTCAGCCCCGCGTTTACGCCCAATCGAGGACGCTATAACCAACACGGGTCTCTTAGCAGACGGTGTGGTCGCTTCCGCAGGCGGTTGTTGTTGTTGACTGCCGCTCGCCTTACACGCTTGTTTACGTATTGCCTTCAGCTTTTTCAACGGTGTCGTCATCTCGCTATGATCAGCCATTCTCGAGGTGGAAGAACTTCTACGGCTGTTGCTGCTGAAATCAGTCAGACCACTTGCATTATACCACATACAAAATTTTCCACCGCTTTATATAAGCAACATACGACGCATGCGTACTTAACACATACCAACCTAATCGACGTTTCTATTACAACGCATAACTGCCTAGTATCCGATTACTTTTATTTCCGGAAAAAAATCAGACGGTCATGTAGTGCGTTCGTTGACAAACGTTTATTTACAGCCAATTTTTATACAATAACCACACCACTTAATTCCCTACACGCCACCGATCCCACACAACGCTTAAATTCATACTTTTAACGCGTCGTTTACGCTTTGGAAAAAGCATTGTTCGCTCTTCACATTCCTTTCACGATAAGCTACCCCATTAGCGTCACAGCTGGTTTACGTCACCATCCGGTTTCTAGTCAGCGGCAAGAAAAAAATTACACGGTCACTTTAGTGCGTCCTTCGTCAAATGTTACTTTCACATCGAATTTCTCTATTATTAACACTCCACAACATGCTTGATCCCTAACTAAGCGGACACAACGGTTCATTTTTGCATTTAAACGTTCGTTTATTGATATTTTGATATCTTTGCTTTCACTGTTTTACGTAACTTTTGCGCATGCGCTCTTAACACATACCTAACTTTAAACAACAACGCACCGGTCTTCGCTCATTCCTTGTCATGGCCGCCTCCCGAGCGCTCGCTACGCCAAAAACCGCCGCTGCAAACGAACAAAGGTACTTCTTATTATTTACTTTTTCATATAACTCTTATTTCTTCATTTACATATTACTACAACTGTAAGTTTATTTCATTACTTTCAGTGGTTACTTTATTTTCCGATTACCCCGATTTATAATTTCTTTAATTATTTCTTAGAGCTGTCAGTTTTTAAAGTATATTTTTTTTCAAACTCCCTTTTCGTATATGACAGAGGCATATTTTATTTCTGTTCACAGTGGTCTTGTTTCATAACAAATATTCATTATCTACTACATTGCAGACGTGCTAGTTACTTTTCTGGGGGCGACTTTGTATTCTTTACTATTTCATATTTTATTTACTGATATTTAGTACACGCTTTCATTCTTTATTTAGTACATTTTCCTATACGTATTTCATTTCACTTATTTACCAAATGCTTTATTCACAGAAACCACCTACGACGCCCCGTCATTCTGCCAACACGCGCATACATGGATATGACTGTTCCCATCTGTCGCGTTACCGGCGTGGTACGACCGCCAACGCCCGTCGATCTCCAGGGATCGTGGGAAGACACCTGGCCGGGGTTGACTGATGCCGAATGGATCAACCCTACCATACCCAACCCGGCCACAGTCGACCTGACTTCCGTCGAGCCCGACGGAATCATGTCTTCCTTTGCCTTACTCGGGGCGGACGGTTCGTGGTATACGCCCACACCTGCCGATGAGTTATACGAAAGACGTGGTTTTAATGCGCCGTTAATACCAGTAGGTCGATCGACCTCGTTGCAGCGTCATTACGATGCAGCCCGTATGCGAACTGCGCGACTACCGCGCTTGGGACAGTCTGACAGCAGCCCGCCAAGTTCACGCCACCGTCGTGATTTCCATGAATAAACACAAACACCTTACACCGTTCGCATTCACTCGTTATCTATTGCCTATAAGTAGCCTTTCTTACCGTTGCTTACAGCTTTTAAATTATGCATCCCACTCGTTTCGTTTTGCTAGCATAAAAACATACCGTCATTCCGCCTCCATTCGTCCACCGCGTAAACACTCCGCTGCCTCAAAAACCCGACCGCTGATTATAGCTTTTAAACGCATGCATAAGCGCAGTTTCCACAACGCCAACCAGCTTATTTCAACGTCGTTACAAAACCGGCTAACAACGTACTAGCCGTAGATCTATTTTCAGCCGCCCGTATCTAGGCCGACCGGCCGCATATCAACTTTCACCGCTGCCGCGATATCTAGGGTACAGCGGCTAATCTCGCACACACTGGGTTTAGTGCCTTCGTAACCACGGTGGTTTTACCTATAAAATAACCACATTGGTTTCTGCTATATCCCCGTATCGTAACTAGGGACGCTGTTATTATATTAATCGCTAGATGGCGTTATCACGTAACTATGGACGCTATCACTGTATTAACCACTAGATGGCGTTATCACGTAACTAGGGACGCCATCACTGCATTAACCACTAGAGGGGGCTTGTCATTCAAAAGTGACAGGCCATCAATCACGTTTTTTATAACTAGGTTCCCGATTTCTCTCGGGTTACACAAAACCCTTTGATCTTTTTTTATAACTAGGTTCCCGATTTTGATAAGAACGTTTTTTATGCACGTACTTAGGTCTAAAAAGGGGCGGGGCGAGGGTGTGCCTCTCCTGTATACTACTCATGTCGGATGTGTGTGAAGGTGATATGATTGACTAAGGGACGGTAATTGCGTGGGGAAAAATTACATACTGTCTACTAGGTACGCCTATGACAGACGTATGAGTGATAAATGCGTGTGTGCTTGCGCGTGAATAGTGAAGATCGACACATTCAAGAGACAAACATCAAGAAAAAAGATAATATTTTCAAAAGATATACAACGCTAAACACCCACAAACCAGCAAAGTCAATATATTCAATGGACAAACACAATACCATATTTTAAAGACACACGCACACACTATGTCATCAGTCGCTAGGGGGTTCTCACTAACCGGAAATGAGTCGGCATCTTCAGTCCCTCATTTCACCCAGCCTCATATGAGGTCCGTGAACCTCTTCTTAACTACTAGCTCCAATGTAAGTTTAATTCGTGCTAATTAAATTTAATCTTGGAGCTATGAACAATATCTTCCACCATTACAACATTCAACACTTTATTGCAGTTAAGATATAAAAACACAATATTATTTAAACATTAGAAAAATTTTTCCTCAAATATCATGACAATTATTTTTAATGATCCGAAATGTTACCAAGATCGTACATTTTGATAGCATTTAAACATTTTCTAGACATTTTTTGCAGTATTATTATGCTTAAAAAAACAATTGCTGTGTTTTCTATGATATTTTACAATGGAGCGTTGAGGGCCTGTAGTGAAAGATCTTCACAAGTTTATAGATTTTGTTATAGGATTATATATACTTCAGTCAACATTTGTAGAGCACTGTTGAATATGTTTAAAATATGGAATATTACAAAACAGTCCATGATAATTCTGTACTGTAATATTTTGTTGTTGAGGAAATATGCAATTGGAGGTCCACAATTACACTCCCAAATAAAAAATCAACCCCGCTATAGGCGTGGACACCATGTTATGTTGGTTATGTCTGAACGGGGTGTCACAGTCGGTACGGTTTTATGTCATCACCAACATTTCCCCTGACGTGAACTACTCTCAGGTGCCAAAGATAAGGGATGGACGCATCACTTCGTTCGTTTTTGCCATTTTTAGTCATTTAAATGTATACACCTCACAAAATATGCTTGCCATATATGCCAAACTTGATGGTCTACGGAGGTACTCACACGGATTGTTCAAAACAAAACGTTTTGCCGAACTACTGACAATACACAAGACACTATATCACGGGGACCGAATATTTGTAATTATACACTTTTTCGCGTTTTATTGACATCGATCCGTATTTGATTACATATCATTATGCAAAACATACGCACTGACCCATTACACAATACGTACCATAAACTATAACATCACTGATTACATATATGCATGTGAAACAAGATATGTAAAGTGTTTATCATAAAAGGTGAAGAGAAACACTTGACTAATCGCAGCCCAAACATAAGTAATTACCATCTACAATATTTAAGACCATGATTTGATGAGCACCGCGCCACGGTATATACAAATATTAAATGTTGTTCAAATTTGGCCATTATTGGCACCGAGCGGTGTCATTACTATCCAGCTGTATCCAGTGGCCAGTGGCAATGGTTTGAGTCGCGACATGCCGGGTATCGCTGCACACAGTAATTCATTAGGCGACGAAGCATAACTCCCTAAAAACCCGACGAAACGCATACAAAGACATAGACAAATTGAATGCACTACATGGCTGGTAGATGTATTATACGTGCTAGGAAACAATTTTCACATATTTCCAAGGAAGGATTCCCAGACAAAAAAACAGGTTATAAATAACCCATTGTTGCTGCTAACATATCGCCTGTTCGAGAACTGTGTCGTTTCCTACGTTTTCGTTGGCTGAATCATAGTACGTTTGCTTCACTTTTTAATTTCAAACGTACAAACAATTTATTTGTCGAGCTGTACAAGGACTACCATGTATAGTAAGTATTAATATCTTAGTTTTCGCCCAGAAATGTTTATTTATAAAATAAGTTGAAAAAAAATCTAAATTCTCCATTGATTAGATAGGCATAACTCATACCATTTGCTTGGGACATACATTGAAAAAGATGGCGATACCCAGTGCTCTAGTTTGCCGATTTAGGCATCGAACTAAATTAGTTTTACCATTTTGTCTTATGAATGAGTAGCCTTCTGTCACCATCAATACAAATTTATATAGTACATATTGAAATGTAATGCATAAAACTGCTGTGCTTCAGTTCCCATTTGCATACATCTAAGTGAGCGGTATTTAACCTTTTTGGCTCTGTTACCCCTTGAGCGAGCCAACAAAACCGTAATTACCCCTCCATTTTAAAATACCAAACTCGATAAAACGATTTTTAAGAGCATTTATAGTCGCATAATTTATGTTTAATGTTTTTTAAGAAAAATGTAACATTAGCTATACATTGGCTTTCCAACACTTAAAGTAAGATCACTGGTATGGCAAGCAATACTTTACAAAAAATACCTTTGTATGGTCGAAGTTGCATCTTCTTGATAAGCTTTGATATGCGAGGCTTTGTCATAGCTAGAGCACATCTCATATTATTAGCAAAATCGAGTATATGTTGAATCTTGGTTTCAATATTGACCCTTGTAGAACTGCCAGTTCTCCTCTGCAATACATTGGGATGAGGAAAGTGAGAGCTACGACAGATTGAATTGGATATTCATCACCTGCCTTTTTGTCAGAAAGTAACCAAGCCAGAATCCTGAAAATCTTCATTCAGCGTCTACCTTCCCGCCGGCCAAGGACCTCCTCTTTCGTCTTTGATGACTCCTTCATCTACTGACAAATCACTATCCAAGCATTCTTCTCACAGTCTTCCAGACTTGGGAAATATCCAAGGATGAACAACTCTTCCGTGGAAAGTGTGTGCGGCGTGATATCGAGGGGCGTTGACAATTTGGAAAACACGAATACCTCAATAACATAAACTTCATGTTGGAAAAGCTGGATTTGTGACGGGAGCTGGCAACCTTTCCTTGAGTTGTGACAATATGAAACATATTCCTTTTTTGTGAGAGGTTCAATTGATTGATCTCGTCAAAAGATGAGCAATATAGCCCAGCGTTATTATAACTATATGGCCTCTTTGTCTGACATCGTCACCTGCAATTTTGGCCTAGCGATTCTCGTCCTACACACGGTGTAATTCTGTCCAGAACAAACAGTCCTCTTTTTACAGAGTCGCATTATAGGTAATAACAACTGTGCACTATAAACAATACATGTTGATTCATTCAATTCAAGCGCTTAGCATCGATGGGTTTGCTAACATTTCTGCAACTAAAACGGCCTGATCCAAAAATGACCTCGCTAGTCTCAGATATCCAGTTTTCACGGTTGTGTCCTCAAGTGATATGTGTTTCATTTGTCACCCTTGTTCCTCGCCAAGACTAACTTCGATGGTATAACTAGACATGGTTTTGACGAGATCCTCTCCGAATGTAAAGGACTCCTCACTTCTAGTATGAGCATCCTTAACTTCCAATACATCTTTCCACAACATATATCTTAAATGTAGCATAATACAAGAGCTTAGTCGTGATGAAGTAAATGCAAAAAAAATCCATACTTTTACCCCTCAAAAATGCCCGAATTATCCCAAGGGGCAATTACGCCCAGGTTAAATACGGCTGACCTAAGTAGTGCATTATTTAATCACAACTTAATTATATGTACAGTAGTCATACATGATATGCAAGTATTAATTTCTCAAGTTCACAATCACACCCAGCTGATAGTTTGGCAATAGTGCATCAACACGAACGACTGGCACAAACGAAATATGATCTATGTCCGCACGTTAACACACACGTTATTCAAACGTGTTTCAGTCAAGCTATCCTAATGGGCACTCCCAACATTGCTATATCGTCCTGTGGTGTCGCTGCAGAGCTACACTTCCGGCGATCGACGGTCACGTGGTCACATGGGTTGTATTACTCGTGTATCCGCACGTTAAGCCACGTGTATAGAGGGCGCTTTTCGAGTTTCACTAGTTCGTAATGAAGACTGTTCAGTCCATCGGAGGACAATCGCTCTTTTGTATGGCGCAACAGTTCAAGCCTACAAACCAGCCGTGACCGACATTAAGTACCAATTAAATACCATACGTTACCACATGTCATCGTCAAGTTAATTAATTTTGCTCAAGTTCAATGATGAACAAATTACCTTAAAGTTCGTACGTAACAAGACAATAAGGCATCTAGGCGTAGACATTAAAGGCCATACCCTGGGATAAAATCTGCTGTGTATGTATGAAATTTCAGATGATGCTATTTAAAATATGTTGATGAATCGCATAAGAGCGTACAACATAAAAATAACTTCTGAATTTGTCACCATACGGAAACTGCCGAGTGACAGCGGCGTGAGACGGTGTGACGTCACTAGTGGAACACAGCCGCCAGTCTGGACCGCCCTGACTGATTGACAGCCGCCCCAAGCGGGCCCTGCGTCGTGTAAACAACTCATAAAATTTCGGCCGGCAGGCTGAGAGCAATGACTCTTCTGTTACCGAGACCGATGCATACGAAGATCAAAATTAATATATTTTGGAGTCAGCGATGATGACATTTGGGAGATTAATGTTGTTTCTGCTGATGCTAGATTGCCTGGTGTCGGTGTGGTACTACACAGGCCACGGCTTGAACCTTTCGAGAGAGTCAGGCAATTGACGACCAGCTGTTGACTTTGTTGTGCTTTGTGGTGAAAGGGCCAGTGGCGTTGTTGTGGTAATCGTTTGCATCTCGACGTTTCTTTTGAGTCATTTTTAAGGACAGTTAATTTATTGACATCTAACTGTATTTTGAAGGCCACCTTCCACCTCATAAGATATATCCATCGGCGGATCTGCTGTAGGCGTTTTCCATTCCATTTTCTGCGACAAATTGCCACAACACATATCTTCATCAATTATACGTGTCAATAATAATACATGACATATAATTATAATGAGATAACATAAAGCCGCATAGACCGTGCGACCGTGTGTAGGCCGTTCCACTAGTGACGTCACGTATCTGCGCCTTCGGGCATTTCCAGAAAACAGACATTTCCAGGTTTGCACTGTGACCTGGCGCTGTATAAGTCCAATGTTATCAATGGTTTGGTAAACATGTGGCTTCGGATTTGTGATAACATTGAATAACACACATGCACATGAATATTTACATAATTCTCGGAAAAAACATTTCGACAGTATATGGCCTTTAAGGACAGTGTTTCGGCGTAGCTGCATTAGCTGCAATGACGTACAAGCACGCACGCACGCACACGCACGCACACGCACACGCACGCACACACATACGCGCGCGCACGCATGCATCAGTTCGAACTATTGTATATGTCACTATCAGTCAACATATCGCCGACCAAGAGGCAGATACAGCCAATGTCATCAAGACGTGCGGGGGGAAGCAGGCCCCGTTTAACCTACCTTTGTCTGTTGGCAGCGTTGAGTACGTCACGCGTATGTTTCACCATGGTGTAACGCGCTATGGCCATTGGGTATCTCGCTACAGGCAAGCCATGGTAACCAACCCTGCGAACGGTTTTTAAAAACAAGTTAAATGTTGTACACATACATATAAAAACGAACTGTTTATTGAGAATATTATGTTTTATTTTAAAGTGTTACTATAATATGTAAATAACCTTGACAATTTAGGCACAAGTGCTGATTTATGTCAGCAGTGACTATCATTTTGTAAAAAATACTGGGTAATACGACGCGTAAGCAATCCATCTTCTGGTATTTCCTGCGTTGTCTAGAGCATACACAATGATGGACAAATGTAGCTTTAGATCAAACGTCATGGTGCGTTCAATAAAAGTGCCGTTAATATTACAATTGGTTATTAATTAATGGTAATATGTTTACTTTTTTCACAATCAGTTTATATGTTTTCTATGACCTTACGACTGCTATCAACAATCATCGTCACCTGCGCTAGACGGCGAAACGCCACAGTAAAAAAGGTCAGCTGACTGTAAAACAAATACAAAGATTATTCATTTAAACCATCCAGTCTGGTTACCTCTTCATTAATATGGTGATTAATTATATATTTCTTAATAGTCAAGACCGTCAATGTTTGATCAAAGACATATTAATAGAATAGAATAATATTAGGATTAGTACTTATTGGGTTTGATCTAAAGCTACATTTGCCAATCATTTCGTATGCTCTAGATAGCGCTGGTATTACCATAAAATGGAAGTCCTGCACATCTGTCAGGTCAGAGGGCAGGATATACATACAGAGTATATATATATATATATATATATATATATATATATATATATATACACTCTCTATATATATTATATATATATATATAATGTGACGTGTTTATGTAATATATCACAAATCAGTTGAATTCTATTACCTTGTACGTAGGTCGTCGTCTTCGCCGCCCCAACCGAAGAATTTGTTAGAAAAGCCGTTTATGAGCTTAAAATGTTCCGTTTTGAATGCAGTCACACCGCCAAAAATTGTGGAGTATACCAATCTGTAAAGAATAACATAGCAACACTTAACATACATAAATCCGATAATTACTCATTCGGTCAGTGTTCAGTATGGTATATTTGTTAAATATCTGCGAACACTACACAATAGCATGTGCCCCCCACCCTGATCGTTTGACTCCATAGTAGTGTTGGTCAATACGAAATCAATCAAATAAATTTTTTTTTATTATAACTCTTTATAACACATACATATAAACTCAAAATCGTACCCACACGCACGACGCATGTACGCACGTACGCACGCACGCACGCACGCACGCAGACACAATCTCGTTAGAGAATATAACGTTTTTCCTCCTAGATGGTTTATATTTTGGGAGGCCAAACTTTCACGGATTAATCTACAACTCACCGGAAGAAAAGTAACGCCTTTATTTCTTTGACATATGCCGTTGGTTAAGGGTTTTCTACGGGTTTAGTACCCACGTTAGACGGACGTAAATGGATTTGTTCATACTGTTACGCTTATTTTCTGCAGTAGTGACGTAATGACTTTACATTTACTGGTACTGACGTAATGACGTCTCACTTACGGGCAGTGACGTAATGATGTCACATTTATCGGTATTAACATAATGATGTGTAACATTTCACCGACAATGAAGTAATGAGTTCACATCTATGCATAGTGACGTCATTATGTCGCACTTACCGGTAGTGATGTAATAGAGTCACACTTACCGGTCGTGACGTAATGGTGTCGCACTTACCGGTGGTGACGTGATGGTGTCGCGCTTACCGGTCGTGACGTAATGGTGTAATATTTACTGGTAGTGACGTAATGATGTTGCACTTACCGTAAATATGACACCATTACGTCACGACCGATTAGCGAGACACCATCACGTTACTATCGGTAAGCAAGACACCATCACTTCACGACCGGTAAGTGTGACTCCATTACACCACTACCAGTATGTACGACACAATGACGTCACTACCTATAGATGTGAAATAATTACTTAAGTATCGATTATCGTAGTGACGTAATGGAGTTGCACTTACCGGTAGAGACGTATTGGTATCATATTTACATAATGATGTCGCACTTACCGGCAGTGACTTAATGGTGTCGCATTTACAGGTATCGTCGCAGTGATGTCACATTTAAGGTATTGACATAATGGTGTCCCAGGTACCGGTAGTGACGTAATGTCACATTTACTGGTAATACCATAATGGTGACACATTTACCGGTAATGACGTAATAATGTCGCACTTACCGGCAGTGACAAAGTTATGTTGCACTTACCGGTAGTGTCGTAATGATGCACCATTTACTGGTAATGAGGTAATCATTTCATAGTTACCAGTACTGACGTAATGATGTCTCATCGGCAGTGACAAACTTGTCGCACTTACCGGTAGTGTCGTAATGATGCTCCATTTACCGGTAATGAGGTAATGATTTCACATTTACTTGTAGTGACGTAATGTTGTCGCATGTAGTAAGTAGTAGTAATATGTGTCCATGACGGTCCCCCAAATCCGTAAAAATAAGTAAAATTACGTCTGACGAGCTACACGCTAGGGGCGCCACTATCGTTGTGTGAAATTGACGAATCAGCGACGAGTATTTTCAAATGTCTGTCATCTTCGAAGGCCCCGCCTTGTTTCTAGAAGTTTCGGTGTGAGTAAATGGAGGTCAAGTTACACGCTAGAGGCGCCACTATCGTCACGTGAAATTGACCAATCAGCGACGAGTATTTTGAAATGTCTGTCATCACCGATGGCCCCGCCCTGTTTCCAGACGTTTCGATGGAAGAGCTCGAGCGGGGCCCCCCTTAGTTTTGGCGTTAACGGTAAATTGACGTGGCTGTGATGTTGGGGGTTAAATATCATAACGCGAGACATATGTTTCACAAAAGTGACCCCAAAAACGACATCGTTTTAACTTATTACAGTAAAACCTAAAACAGATCGGCGCCGACTTCAACTTTGCAAAAAAGTCCTGTTCGTCTACGTGGGATCGGACATTTTGCAAAGTTAAAGTCGGCGCCTGCGTAGACGAGAGTAGGACTCAGCGAATTATCTGAACATTTTGCAAAATTAAAGTCGGCGCCGATTCTACTTAGACGAGAGTAGGACTCAGCCGAATTTTCTGAACAATTTCCAAAGTTAAAGCCGAATTATCTTTAAATTTTGCAAAGTTAAAGTCGGCGCCAATTTAAGGACGGTATAGTAAGCTAAATTAATAAGTAGGAATAGAGTTTCAACGTTTTAGTCACGATTACAAAGCATGCAACTTACAAGAACGAGGTGTTTATAATACGTGTAAAAATAAATTAAATTAATCATTATTCTTAAATGTCATAACAACAAGAAAACTAACAGTGTCCCTGCAGCCGCCGAGGTTCAGTCGTCGAGTCTGCAGTTCAAGTAGGACTCTACACCATTTCTCAGAGAGGGAGCATTAACACACCGAGCCCAGTCTATCGTCAACCACGAGGTCACCATTCGGACGATATCCTCCTGCGACAGACGATCGGCAGACATCTCGTACGTGTCGTACAGGACGGAGAGGATGCGAATAGCCGACACAATGATAGGCCGACTAAGCCGTACGGTCTATACATGCACCCCGAGAGATGGTCGAGATTGCTCGTCCCCGATACATAACAGGCCACACACGTACGGTTTGCTCTCGCGATGATCATCTAGCCGATCTCCTCAACGAATACTTCCAGCAGTCACACTCGAGGTCGAGAGAGCGCAACGGCCCGGACGACGACGAAACGGTGGCGAGTTCGGTGTATTGCTTACGGTTGTTGCGACAGGGTGCGTAGATGTCCCCGTCTGAAGACGCTCGCGGCGGCGGCGACGGCTGTTGGGGCGACGACGAAGGCTGTTGGGGCGACGGCGACTGCGAAGCCGGTAGGGCTGCGAACGGCAATGTCGACGGCGACGAAGACGGTAGCGGCGGCGGCGGAAAAGACGGCGACGATGAGATCGGGAGGACGTCTAGTTGCTCTGTACCATCGAAGAACTCCGACGAGGCATTAAGCGGTGGGACGGGGCCGTTTTCGTCGGTCGTCAGTCGAGGGGAGGCGATACTGTCGTCGTCAGCGTCGTCCGTCCGAGGGGAGTAGGGATCGGCTTCTAACAACAGTCGCAGACAGAAATACTGTGCCGTCTTGGCATGTACCCCGTGAGTCAAGCAGACATGCTTACCCTTCTTAGATCGGAGGACTTTACGGCGACATTGTTGACACCCCTGATATATACATCCTCCTTTCCTGGCTATAGCGCATATTTTAAGGGGACGTCGATCTCGCACACACCGGGCGCGGAAGAATCGAGATAGGTTTTGAAATTCATCACTTCTGCACCGGCGCGGCAGGAATCATCAGGGCTTAGCACACTGTTAGTTTTCCCATTGGCGACCATGTTAACGTTTTGTGTGATTATAAGAAAACGTGACATATAAAGTTTCTTAAACTTCTCACCTGCTGTTATTATCATCTCATTGACATGTTGGTCGAGTTTAATCAAAATCTAATATTTCTAACTCTCGTAAAATGCCTGTATGGACACCCGTCAATATTTACGAATGGATGCAGGCAGTAATCCGGCTAAAGGGTCAACTAGCCAAATTGCTGCCAAATACTCTTCCGCTTAGTAAAATCAACTACAAATGCACCATTTTACTGTCAACAGCTTCTACAATCACACCAGGAAATCTGACTACTCAAATGCACTTATGTCAGAGCAGGTGAATTTTGTATAACAAAAATCATTTCTAACAAATAAATTGCACTTTTTCGTAACCAAGCAGGAAGTCCAACAGTGTCCTGACCCCAAATAGACATGGTGATTGTTGAGAAAAATGTCGAAAACAACATACTTTGTAGGCACTCATGTTACAAGCACTCGGCAGTTTTATTTTTTGTAATCCCTCCACGTGTTTGGGTTTTATGCACATTTCAAAGGTGCCACCAAACTTAGCAAGGCACCAGACAAATCAGCACTTCGCTGTTGGACAATTTGTAATCCAGCACAACATTCTCAGATGGCACTATGAACTCCTGATACAGTTTTCCAGAAAGTCCAATAAGTGTTTTATAAGAAAATTCAATACAGCCAGTTGTTACGTTACATTAAAATGTATATTGATTTTTTTTACCTTGTGCCCTATTTACAAAGGTAAACATCAACAAAAAGTAACCTTAGGGTGTGAATTCCTCAAATGCCAGACGCCTCAAGCAGTTCAATTACATAGTATTACACAGCTTAATTAGCAGACATTCAGAAAACAATGCCACTTGCTTGACTGGCCAGAAGGTCCAGTTAATAGACAGATCTGATAATAGGCTCGGGCTATGGCCGACTCCAGCTAATGACTGTTCTCAGACTTCATTACGGTCAATGACAACATATTCACGTGTGTTTAATTAGCTGAAGTAAACAAAAAACGATTGATGAATCACCCTGCTGCAATGTTATTGGTACATTTTCATTCAGATTTTCAAACTGAAGCTTTACTACTGACATACGCATCCCCCCCCCTTATAAGACATGTGTTCCGTCACTGTGGTTTCGACTTGCAGACTGATGAGAAGTCTGTACTATCCAAAAACGGTTTGTCCCATTCAACTGTGGTTTTGCCATACACGTATTTTCAGTAATTGTTTCAAGATATTTGAAGTAAAACGCGTCCTCCATGATTGTGCAATGACTATAGCGTGCTTCCGTTGCCAGGCTCTCTGCTTGGGCTCAGTACACTGTTAGTTTTCCCATTGGCGACCATGCTAACGTTTTGCGTGATTATATTCTATATAACGTGACCTATACAGTTTCTTAAACTTCTCACCTGCTGTTATTATCATCTCATTGACATGCTGGTCGAGTTTAGTCAAAATCTAATATTTCTAGCTCTCGTAAAATGCCTGTATGTGTGACACCCGTCAATATTTACGAATGGATGCAGGCAGTAATCCGACTAAAGGGTCAACTAGCCAAATTGCTGCCAAATTGCTGCCAAATACCCTTCCGCTTAGTAAAATCAGCTACAAATGCACCATTTTACTGTCAACAGCTTCTACAACCACACCGGGAAATCTGACTACTCAAATGCACTTATGTCACAGCAGATGAATTTTGTAAAAAAAATCATTTCTCAAAAATAAATTGCACTTTTTCGTCCAACAGTGTCCTGACCCCTTCAGCGGCAGCGGCAACGGTTGCGGGCGAATATGAAGCGGCGGCCATCGTAAAATATGTCTGCATTGTCGGAATATACTGGATTGCTATTAATCTAGACAGGTTTTATAGGCACGCACGACTGTAGCACGCAAGAGCAGTTCGTCAGAAAACAGCTGATGCTGCACAAACAAATCCAGACACGCCTTCACTAACGTCGGTTGTTTGTTTTCGATAGATGGAGTTAGGAAAAATAACGCTTTTCTTATTTCGTTAAATTCGCTTATAATTATCGGCTTTCTCGCATTAAAAACTACACCATAAAGTTAGTTAGCGCGAGCAGATCATCCACATACTTCGAAATTAGGATTTTATAGCCGATTTTGATATTTCACGTCTGTACACGATAAACTATGTTGTTTTGTGGTAATGTGTGTGAAACATATGTCTCGCGTTATAACATTTTTCTGTTATAAGTTAAAACGTTGTTGTTTTAGTGAAATTTTATTTGTCTTAAGGACGGTATAGTAAGCTAAATTAATAAGTAGGAATATAGTTTTCAACGTTTTATTCACGATTACAAAGCATACAACATACAGGTGTTTATAATACATATAAAGCACTATTCCATTAAGAACGATCGACGACGTAAGGTAAAACAATACGTATTAATTGTTTAATGTCATAACAACGAAAAACTGATAATTATAAGCGAACTGGCTGGCGCATATAAGGTTTCCCAATTTGCCAAGGCCAGGCGCCTGCTTACGTCATTACCAACCGTTTCACCCGACGATGGTACCAAAAAAGCGTCGGTTTTTTTCGAAGAGCAGCTGATGCTTCAGAAACAAGTTCAGATGTATACCTTCAGTGTCGTTTTTTTTATAAATAGATCGAGTTTACAAAAATACCACATTTCTTATTTGGTTAAATTCGCTTATAATTATGGTTTTTTGGCAATAAAAACTGCACCACAGAGTTAGTTAGTTAGAGCCGATCATCCACGTACTTCGAAATACAGATTGTATAGCCTATTTCGATATTTCACGCCTGTAGACAATAAACTATGTCGTTTTGTGGTCATTTTTATGAAACATGTATCTCGCATTATTACATTTTTGTGTTATAAGTTAAACTATTGTTCTTTTTGTGGTCGATTTTGTAAAACATGTATCTGACGTTATGACATTTTTCTGTTGTAAGTAAAAATTTTGTCGTTTTTAGTTATGTTTTATGTGTCTTAAAAACGGTATAATAAGCTAAATTAATAAGTAGGAAAAGAGTTTTCAACTTTTATACATGATTACACAGCATACAACATACAGGAACGTATTGCGTTATGATATGTTTATGTTATAAGTTAAACAAATATTTTTTTTTTGTAGTTATGTTTTAGGTTCTGTTATCAGTTAAGACTATGTCGTTTTGTGGTCACTTTTGTGAAACATATGTCTCGTGTTATGAAATTTGTGTGTTATAAGTTAAATTGTTGTTGTTTTTGTAGTCGTTTTTGTGAAACGTGTGTCTCTCGTTATGACATTTTTCTGTTATAAGTTAAAACATTGTTGTTTTAGTTATGTTTTATGTTTCTTAAGGACGGCATAGTAAACTAAATTAATCGGTAGGAATATAGTTTGTCAACATTTTATACACAATTACGAGTTTGCAAAAATAGCACATTTCTTATTTCGTTAAATTCACTTGTCATAATCATTTTTCGCAATACAATTTGCACCATAGAGCCGATCATCCACGTACTTCGAAATAAAGATTTAATAGCCGATTTCGATATTCCACGCCTGTACACGATATATATATAATATCCCAATCTCCATACGTCTCCCCATTCAAGACCGTTTGCTTACGTCATTGTCACGCGCGTCGGCGACGACGCTACGAAAAAACAACGTCGGTAATTGTTGTTTTTGCTGTTAAGTTAGCGGGGGATTTTCCACTGAAAGCCCAACTTGATAGATCTCTCACAAGAAAAACCACATCCTATAGTCATTTGAAAAACACGCCGAACGTCCACGTACTTGTAAATAACGATCCAACAACGATTTCGCGATATGTTTTCACTCAAAAAGTAACACATTTCTTGTTTCGCTAAATTCTCTTATCATTACCGATTTGTTCACTATAAAACCTACACCAACGACACTTCCACGTATATCAAAAACACATACGGCTTCCACTATTACACCGCCCTATACATATACCAACTCCCGTATATACCACGTCAGGTAGATAGTGTGTAGCATTTCTGCTATTTCAAGATGGTTAAATCTACTTGCCTGAGGTTTAATTTGGAAAATGAGGAAGGTCAAGCCAGTAGATAGACATATTGTTGACCAACCACCTTGGTTACGTAATTACCGCCACTCGGTTGCAGATGCGCTCAGTGGAGCGTGGTATTCTGTTGCTAGCATTGCCAGCAGGTGGTTTCACTGTAATCTTAGAGGGTGTTCCACAATGTTTAGTTTGAATTGTATACTGCTTTAGCCAATAGAAATGATGGAAACCTGTCATATGATGTGTAATTAGGTCCGCTTATATAAACGTTTATTGTACGCATTTCGCCATCTGGGCGCTGGCGAAGGACTGGGACAGATCCAGGGTTGAACGAGACAGGTTGCCCTGCTGCCAAGAGAATGGCTAGTCAAGTCGTAAAGCGTGGTGGGAATCGTTAACGTGGGTTACGTTCCCAAGCTTTTGTGTGTGTGTAATATTCAGTGTCCAGAGTGACTGTTTGATCGAGCTTCGAAGAAGCCATGCCGCCACGTCAGCGGTATATTGAGACAACGTTCCAGTTGGCCCCAACGTATTTGCGTCGATGAGCGATAATCGCGACGCGCTCACCCAGCACGGGCCATCCTCGAACAGCGGTCTCACAGCGACAACGTCAGAAAGATTGATCGAATACGACTCGCAGCGGCCGGCGGTAAACGTATACTGCCTGGCGTCGTCATTTGCGCGAACCCGTTCATTCGACTTCTCGATCGTTCGCAACAGGGCAAGACCTCTCGATCGAATTCGTAGCGGCCGGCGGTAAGCGTCTACTGCCCGGCTTCGTCTTCCAGTTGAACGTATTCAACTGACTTCGCAATCGTTTGCGACCGTGCGATCATTGAACGTACGCGACTCGAGAATTCGCGGCGTACGACGGCAATCGTCAAGTGCCCGGCATCATCACTCGTGCGGCCGATATACCCCGTTCTAATTGTGTTCGGAGCTCGGCGTGTTGACTTCAACAAACGTTCGTATAAATATTATATTCGAGATGGGATTAGCCCAATATCAATGTCTGTTTTCTGATTGAACGTATCTATTATTTGCTGTATTATGATTGGTAGTTATCTGTGTTTGAAGTGAGGTATTTTTACCCTTGAAGTATTCACATATATATATATGTGTGTGTGTGTGTGTGTGTGTGTGTGTGTGTGTGTGTGTGTGTGTGTGTGTGTGTGTGTGTGTGTGTGTGTGTGTGTGTGTGTGTGTGTGTGTGTGTGTGTGTGTGTGTGTGTGTGTGTGTGTGTGTGTGTGTGTGTGTGTGTGTGTGTGTGTGTGTGTGTGTGTGTGTGTGTGTGTGTGTGTGTGTGTGTGTGTGTGTGTGTGTGTGTGTGTGTGTGTGTGTGTGTGTGTGTGTGTGTGTGTGTGTGTGTGTGTGTGTGTGTGTGTGTGTGTGTGTGTGTGTGTGTGTGTGTGTGTGTGTGTGTGTGTGTGTGTGTGTGTGTGTGTGTGTGTGTGTGTGTGTGTGTGTGTGTGTGTGTGTGTGTGTGTGTGTGTGTGTGTGTGTGTGTGTGTGTGTGTTGTAACAGATTACTGTAATGAGAGTCCGCGAGGACTAGCTTATACTGTGTATTTATATTAAGGGAGTTATTCTTAGATAACACTTGGCGCCTAGTGTAGGGTCGTGTAGCGGTATAATCCACCTTAGAAAGGGAGTGGAATTTTATAATTGAAAGATTCAGTGTTATTGTTTATTATGTTCTATTAAGTTTTGGTTACGGGATTTCATTATTCTGTTTATTTTGTTAATCGAGATATTTACCAAAAGAAGGATATCTTGTAATAAAGTTATTACCTTTTCCTCATTCTTTGTTGTTTGTTCACGAAAACCGTTCTTTCTCATATGCGTTGACCTTGATATATAAGAACCCTACTAGACTGAGCCATCTAGTGTACGGAGACCTCGCTAATCCGTGACATAGTGACTCGTCGATTTTGTAAAACATTCATTCATCCTGACTTATTATGGGCTGGTTTCATGAACGTTCTTAACGCAACGATGATTGTCTTAGTAAATGACGTTATTTTGTTAATATAAGCGAACATAGGAGTTTATGCAAACACGTGACGCTAAGTAATTGGAACACAGTAATAAAACAGATTACTACAGCATATATCTGATCTATAAATATTAAAAATATATTTATAAATCCGATTCGAGGCTACATTTGGATAGATCGTAGAAATTGGCGGTGCAGAAAAGTTAATAAACAAGTGGAATTACTGATTGATAAGTATTATTCTTGCCTTAATATAATTCATAAAGTTACAATAAACATATATTGAGTAGCAGCTGTGCTTAAAGTTAGTTAGTTAAAGTATTTTAGAACACCTTAGTATAGTGAGTGATAATAGGGTAACTTAGCCTTCGATAAGTTGTAAACAAGATTTAACAAACCTGATTATGTGGTAGAATATATAGGAGATAAAGTAACAACCATCAAACTACTTACATAAGATAATATCTGTGTAAGCCAGTACTTGCTAGATATTTTGATTAGGTAGCATTGTTGTTAAAATTAAGCAAGGGCGCTAGTCGGGCGGCGTAACCTAAATAAATAAAGCAGCCTAACGTAACGTAATTGATTATATTTAAATTAGGTCACTACCGGTAATGTTAGCGTTCGTGATAGGATAAATAGTCGGCTGAGTAATTGAAATCTGTAACATAAAGTGTGCTGTAGTACACAGGAAACAGTCTTTATAAAGACTAAGTTAGTTAAGTTATTAAATAAATTCTGATAGGGATATGGCGCCTTGCAAGCGGCAAGTCAGGCTAGGATTGAACATGTGACTGACAGGGTAGAGAAGGTATTGGGACATGGCAAGGGAGGGTCTATACTGGTACATGTAGGAACAAATAATGCAGACAGGGAGGGAACAACTGGGATAGTACATAAGTATAGACAGTTAGTGAGGAAGCTAAAGAAAACAAGAGTTGAACAGATTATTATGTCAGGAATTTTGCCAGTAATGGGAGGAAGAGGGGCAACGTATAGAAACTGCAAGAGGATGGCGATCAACGCACTAGTTGAGCAGATGTGTGAAGAAGAGGGGGTGGGATTCACAGATTTATGGGGATACTTTGTTGGGAGGGAAAATCTTAGTGGAAAGGGGGCAGCAGTTTTCTCAGAGAACCTGCTGCGATCTGTTGACAGTGGGACAGGTTGCATTTATTTAAACTACAGTAGATTCGCAGGGGGGACTCACAGAAAAGCCTGAAACTGAGGGCATAGATAAAGACAGCACAAATAAATCAGCAAAGAACAGTCTGGAAAACTCTTCTGAAGCTGGATATAAATGTGTTTGTTTAAATGCAAGGAATATAGTAAACAAAAGAACTGAACTAAACATTATTGTAGAAGATATTGACCCTCATATAATAGGTATAACCGAATCCTGGACCACCACCGATATATCAGATGCAGAATTGGGACTGACAGGATATATAATGTTTAGGAAAGATAGAATAGGAAGAAAGGGAGGTTGAGTTATTTTATATAAAAAAAAATCGATCCAGGCTTATGAAATAAAATTTGAAAGAGAAGCAGATTGCGAAGAAGCTGTTTGGTGTAACATAGTTACAGGAAACTTAACGTTAACAGTTGGGTTAGTTTATCGAAGTCCAAACATAAGCATAGAAGAGAATGAAAAAAGTCCTTCCTCTGACTATGCAGGGAAACTAGCTCTACAAGGCGATTGAAACGGTTCTCGTCCATCCGGATGACATTTTTCAATGCCCACATGATGGCAGCGACTTAGTTGCATCGTGTGACGGCACCTTAAGGGGCCCCCCTCGACCTCGAGCTCTCACCGAAACTTCTAGAAACAGGTCGGGGCCATCGGTGATGACAGACATTTCACAATACACGTCGCTGATTGGTCAATTTCACGCGACGATAATGGCGCCTCTAGCGTGTAGCGCGACCTCCATTTTTTCACACCGAAACAGGGCGGGGCCATAGCTGATGACCAATATTTGAAAATACCCGTCGTTGATTGGTCAATTTCACACGACGATAGTGTCGCCCCTAGCGTGTAGCTCGTCAGACGTTTGCCAAATCCGTAAAATCGAGTCATGTTAAAAGATAGGAGCGATGACGTCATTTTACAAATTTTTACGTATTTGGGGGACCGACATGGACACATATTACTACTGCTGCACTTACCGGTAATGGTATTTGTCGATGGCGGCAGACATATGTCGCGGCGTGTCGGGACAACCATATAGATTGCGGTCGTCCTGTGGAAGGAGATCGACGTCGTGGAAGATGTAGCACGAATAGTTGGCCTGTTTACTCGCCTCCGCGTAACCGATGTTCATCAGCATCGCTCGGTTGAACCGCGTCGGCAGAGCCTGCAACATAAACAACGTCAGATTACTGTGTGAGATCAACTACACCGTGGATTTACAAACCGGAAATGCATGAATAAGTCAACATATCCAGTAGATGCAAGTCATACAACCGGATGTGTGGAATACTAGGGATCAGTGATTAATACTTAAATCACTTGACTTGACATGGACAAAGTTTACCCTTCCATCTTGTCTTTTTAGAGCCTGTTTACGTTGGTAAATCTAACTCTTCAGTGGCCTTCCTCGTTTTGTTATTTAAAGTAGTTCTTGAACTGAACTTTTGACATAAGGCAAACCTACTCAAAATACCAGCGTCTTCTTTGTCTGGTGACTTGCGAGATGGATTCAGGAGTGAATGTCTCCTCTCTGGGGTCGCTATTTTGTAACATGCCTGCCCTTGTAATATATCTGATAACTCGCAATGATAGCAGGAGAAACGTCTGTAATGTTGCTGGGGAATAGGAAATCTGACAAGGTTTTAATTGACCTCCAACAACTGGCCTGGCCAGTCCTGTCCTGTCCTGTCCTGGCCTGGCCAGTCCTGTCCTGTCCTGTCCTGTCCTGTCCTTGTCAAGCACAGGTATTTTTTTGTCTCTGATATCGAGTTTTTCTTTTCAAAACGGTAACCACAAAATACATTATTCATAAATATAGTCGGTATATGTGAAGTTTTGTTCAGGTAGCTAGTAAAAGTCAATTATGTAATCAGTTCAGTTAATTTAATTTAAATTGCGCAAGGCAGCAAGCGTATTCTCAATAACTACAAATGTTCATCAACAAATGCCTCAGAAACACCCTAAAAATCCAATGGCAAGACAAAGTCACTAACACCGAACTGGTGAACAGGACATTGAAAAGAACATGGGCATGGATAGGACATACACGTGGATAGAACATACGCAAAAAGGCACTAGAATAGTTACAAGACTAATCCTAGAATGGAATCCACAAGGAAAAAACAGTTGGAGGAGATCAACAATTGATTAATTAAAGAGATTTATACCACCCGGAATGAAATCAAGAAAACGGCAAAAACAGAGTACGATGGAGAAGTTTTGTCTCGGTCCTTTGCTCTAATCAACAAGAGTATTCGAACCGGGATTCCCTCGATCGATAGTTCGACATTCTACCTACCACACCACACCACCGGGCCCGTCAAAGTGGACCAGCGGAGAGACAGGCCTCACCTCATCGACGACGTAGATGCCGTAGTCGAGTTGTTGTCGCTGCAGGAACGGGTGCATGTTGTTGAGGAAGATCTTGAGATGGGTCTCGCGCTGTCTGTACGGGATGACGATGGCGACGTGGTGTCTGGAGCGACAGTCGCTCGGTCGCCACAGACCGCCCAGCTCCAACTCCGGGTGCTGGGCGGCGAGAGACTCGAAGCTCGGGGTCGACACATTGTCCACCGTGATCGGGCCCTCTGCACGCCGGACAGAAGCAGTATAGTGAATGCCTGCTATCATTGATGAATGATTGCACTGGTTATTGTCTTAGAATAATGAGATAGACTACTAATATTTGTATGTTTTCTGTCGTTGCAGATGACGAAATGACCTTGGTGTTGCTGCTGTTCCGTCTGTTGCTGCTGTTATTGATGTTTAAGAGACGTACATTCCATACCTGATGAACGATCGACCCGTATAGAAACGGCTTAGCTATGCTCCGATAATGAAAACGATAATTGTTTTTGTTGTTATCGTTGTCGTCATTGGTGTCGTTGTTGCAATACTGTTATCCCTCTAGACACAGCTGGCCACCTCTCCCCGAGACCGTCAGCAGCAGGGCCAAGCCACGTCCGAGCCAAGTCCAGCGACAACGCATCGGTAAATTCGTAATGTTCCCACGCAGGTCGTCACATCGTAGCCAGAAAACTAGTTAACATGCGGACCGCTAGCTAGCCGGTGGACCACTGGCTAGCCGGTGAACCACTGACTAGCCGGTAGACCACTGGCTAGCCGGTGAACCACTGACTAGCCGGTAGACCACTGGCTAGCCGGTGAACCACTGGCAAGCAGGTAGACCACTGGCTAGCCGGTGAACCACTGGCAAGCAGGTAGACCACTGGCTAGCCGGTGAACCACTGGCTAGCCGGTGAACCACTGGCAAGCAGGTGGACCACTGGCTAGCTGGCGGACCACTGGCTAGGAGATGGACCACTGGGCACTGTCTAGCCTGCGGACCACTGGTTAACCGACGGGTCACTGGCTAGCCGCGGACCACTGACTAGTCAACGCACCAATGGCTAGCCGACGGACCATTGACTGAGTCGCAATGTATTTAATGCGTGGCTAGTTAATCATCAGTCATCAAACGTTCACGGCGTACGTACAAGTGAGTTAATACCAGACAGAGTGATTGCATCAAGCAATAATTCAAAACGGCTCCAAAGTATTTGCTTTCAGTGCGTCATCACGTAACTTAATCCTTCAACATAATTTACAGTGTAGAATAGTAGACATGCAACAGTTAACGTGTTTTATTAGTAAATGCTGTTAGCAACTTATATACAATATAATTACATTCAATATACTGATTCAAAACACGCGTAGAGAAAACCATCAAGTTTATCACGCTGCATTGGAGTACCAATAGTGCATTTAATTTCAATTTGCTGTCAGCCATCTAGTTGAAGATATCTTGGAAGAAATCACTAAGTTGGTTAAGGGAGCTATTTGTATCCGGGGTAGCCAATGAAATGTAGATCTGAGTATCATCAACATAAATATGACGATCCAAGTTATATCATTGTATAACAGAGCTTAGTGGCGTGGTGTAAAGAGTAAAAAAGCAAAGGCCCAAGAACATGGTTTGGTATCTATTACAGTTAGGTATGGAGAAACTCAGCTTAGAGCTGTGCCAGATATGCCGTACCACTTTAATACGCGTTCAATGAGAATGTTGTAACCAATCGTGTCAAACGCGGCAGAGAGACCTAGTAAGGTATGTGCAGTCACTTTACCATTATTAATGTTTAAGTTGATGTCATTGTGAACCTCTAAGAGAGCAGTGTCTGTTGAATGTGCTGATTGTAACACATCAGTTAAGACATTTGTGCTAATGTCAGACCATAGACGACTTGCTACAACCTTTTCTAGTATTTTTGAAATAAAGCTGAGGTTAGAAATATGTCGATAACTGTTTAGGTCTTGTTTAGGCAGAGATGACTTCTCAAGAAGTAGAGTGGGCGTATTTGAAATAATCGGGAAAACAACCAGAGCAAAGTGATGCATTTATAATATTTATTATAGGTCCAATTAATTAACATACTTTTAGCAGTATTGTTGGAAATGGACCAAGTTCTAAAGGCTTATTTGAGGAGGACATAATTGTTTTCCTAACTTCATCAACTGTTGCAGGTTCAAATGATACAAGTAGAGAATTTACTTGTGGAAAGTCCACACTGACATTACTTAAAGTATGACCTGGGAAAGCAGAACGAATAAACTGATTTTATTTTTAAAGTGACTAGAGAACAAGTCACCTAGAGACTTAATTGATACATGATCAAGTAGCGATGGAGCAGGCCGTCTATGTAGAATGTAATTGACGCAGTTATATAACTGATGCGGATTATCAGACTTATTTATGACTACATTTTTGTAATAATCTGACTTAGCTTTGACCATTTGTCTATTACAGAGGTGACATGGCTTTGAATAGCGCGACCTGTCTAAAGGCGAGCGTGATTTGCGCCATACACGCCCTAATTAACGACGACGCCTTTTAGAAAGTAGAATTTCGGAAGTCATCCATGGAGCAGGGGGCCTTTCTGACACACATTTGGAATTCATAGGTGCATGTTTTTAAGTAATGCATTGAGTATTTGACAGTGCAATTTATATAAGTCAGATAGATGTTCTTTTGGATCAATGATAAGTTCAGATTTAATTATATCAGCCATTAAAACTGATAATGTCAATCCTATGAAATGGCTCTATAAGATACATTGTGTTTCGATTCTAATGGAGTTATAGAAACGTCATTAGCAATGACAATATGTTGATCTGATAACCCAACTGAAACTGATGACCTATCTGAAACAGTAGGTGTCTGGATATTATTACAAGTTGAACGGGTTATCAAGAGATCAAGCCAATGGCCATGTATATGTGTCGAAAAGGTAACATGTTGTTTCAAATCAAAGGATGCCAGAATATAATTAAACGCAGTTTTACTTGTGCAAGGTATATCCTAATGAAGATTAAAATAACCTATAATGTAAAATTCTTAATGAATGGTTGCCAGATTTTCAAACAGATCCTGAAAGTCTTCAAAGAAATTTGCTGGATGTTCTGGAGGGCGATAGATACAAACAAAGTATGCGGAGAAAAAAATGTCAGCCCCAGATGTACTCAAAACTGGAGTATTCAGGGTTGTGATTTAACTTTGAACTGCTGTGATATTTTTTAAATTAATAAATCACAAAGTGAGGCTGTCTTATCTCGAACAGATCGAACGTTTGTAGTGGCCACCCGAATGTTTCGTCTAACAGCTGGCCCAGGTTTCAGACTTGCATCTCCTGCTAGTAATATAATTATTGCTAATTTCAATGTTGGCGTAGCAGTAACTTTCTATTATAACAAACATGTAGACATAGCAACTATGCAAAATTGCACTAAAATGATGTATTCTAAACTAATTAGAAAAAAGCACATTAAAATGATTAGACGTCGGTGATTTTTATAAAACAAAATATTAATTCCTTACGGCAACAGAGCAGGACAAGCAGAAAACGCCCAGTGAGAACACTGGTGACATAATTATGTCAAACAATTATCATATTCAGTAGAAATCAATAGAACAAAAACATGTAGCCACAATACATAAACGCACATGCGCACACACGTACCGCGTACGCACACGCACGCACACACGCACACACGCACACACGCACACACGCACACACGCACACACGCACACACGCACACACGCACACACGCACACACACAAACGACTGGAAAGAAAGACAAACGCCATGCGTCCAAAGTGAAAAATTATACATATATTGTGGATAGCAAGGATAATGAACACATTAGACTGATTAGAGTAAGTCGGGTTGTTATGTTCACCAGAGGTACTGATGACAAAACGAAAGCTATCGCTGTTTGGCCGCATAGTGAGGACACGTGGATTATAACAACGAGACAACCACGTGCGAGACGACAGGACAAGACTAGAGGAGAAGAAACCACGCGAGAGGGAGGCGAGTGGACGGGGTGAAGGGGTTGACATAACTACCCCAGGAAGTCGTCAATAATAATAATAAGACGTTTTGTTTTCCAACATAACAACGATATTATATATATATATACAATGTTTGTGGCACATAAATACATATTATGTCAAAAAGGGATATAGTGAAGAAAGTTCTTATTGTTGTATACCCCTGAACAAATTTCTTTTGGTATTACATAGTATCAAAAATAGATAAGCGAGCGAAAAATTAACACGTCCAAAACATGAAATTCTACGGTCGCTAGCACCGTCACGGCTCGTCCTGTCCCGACGATCTTGGTATTATTTGAAAGGATGCACTTTTGTTATTCTAGCGTCATCTAGATTTCCCGGTAACCGTTTAAAGAACATCGATAAACGGACCTACAATCACGCCGTTTTCGGTGTTCTGTACGGTTCCGAACGATGTTGGCGGCGGGTACTCAGTACGCTAATCTTCCGATTACGGCGCTGTTTTCCTCATTTGCATAGGTTAAGACATGCGCACTTCACCATTTCTTGATTTCATGTTATAAGCTCCACCCACTTTTAAACCGCGGTGAAATTGAAGTGCTTTGAATGCAGTGAAACAGATATATATCTACGTCGGCGTGACGTCACAATAACGTACGCCACCCAACGGGTCTAAATTCGTTGCGTTGGTTGGTTGATATACGTGATTGTGACGTCACGCCTACTTCGCGTATGTCATTTTAGCAGCCGTTTGAAAGTGGGTGGAGCTTATACCAAGGAATCAGATAGTGGTGCCTTATTCGGTAGATTGGTGAACTGTGTCGACGAAACAACATCGTTCGCAGTGTTTAAGACACCGAAACGGGCCCGGTTGTAGGTCCGTTTTTAGTTAATTTTAGGAATAATTATCAGGAAAGCATCTACATGTTTGAATAGCAGAAAGCCTAAACTTTCAAACAACATCAATATTGTTGGGATCCGACGAACCGTAATGGTACTAGCAGTCGCTCAAAAGGCGTTTTGGGACGTGTTTGACAGTTGTTCATTTTTCGCTCGCTTATCTATTTTTGATAGTATGTGACAGTACAACATAATCTTCACATTGATTTTGGTATGAAATATTGCACGAATACTCGGTAAGTGAAGACAAGCACTGACATTATTAGTGTATAAATTAATAATAAACAATCAAATACAGTACATTATAATACAATCATACATTCATCAGGACATTTGCAACTCACTGTAGAACAATCTTTACGACGAGCATCGCCAGACGTCAGCTACGACATGAAGGATAATCAGAGAAGCTTCAAATATGTCATCTGTGTATCTAACTAAACAGATCGTAACTTACTTAGACGAGGCGGAATGATGGGACACGCCTGTACATTGAGTGTCGTCTGCTCGATGCGATTTGTCGGTGCTACGTCGTTTACGTCTTCCCACGTCACACGTTCCAGGAGACGTCTCACGTGTACGTCATACGTCAACTGTCCGTGCCAGCTACGTAACCCGGCGTAGACGGCGACTCCGAACACGTACTGGAGGAAAATGAATACAGACGCCCCTACGATGCCCAACTTAAAAACGAAGCGACACGAGACCGCCGAGCAAGCCATCGTCAAGTTTCGATCACATCACTGGCGACGTCTGCGTGGGACATGGTATATCAGGCGGAGTGTATTTGCGCGCTTCTCGTCTCCATTACAACGGCTGTCATTCATTATATTTTATTCGTGGGCCCAACCTAATGTAAACTTGTCGTAACAAGACCGAGGAACATATAGCTTCAATTGTAAATGTTTAGTAAGAAACAGCTCACCCGTGTTCCTGCCCCGGCCGACCAATGACGATGATGATTAAGAAAACATGCGTTGTTGTTTATGCAATAAATAGTGTCAAGAATAAATTAAAAATGTAAAGGTGTGTTCTTAGATAAGGCAGTATCCGGTCCATACGTTCAGCCACACCCCCTGGCAGCTATGTCCAATCGAACGCCATCTCGATTCCTCTGTGAAGCATTTAGCTACGCAGCAATTAATACGCTAAGACTTTTCGACACAAATATGCACCACTGTCGATAACCAGCCGATCATTCCTACTGTTAAGTGAACTGGAGCAAGGTGGAGTGAAAGAACTGGCCCAAGTTTCGAAACACCATCAAGAGATTCGATCCTGGATTCTCTCGATTGAAGCTCTAAACGCTATGCTACCGCGCCCTATGTAAAATTTAGTCAAAATGGCGCTTATGGGAATGGTACATATTTCCTCCCAGACAGCGGGCGCCAAACGTTCAGGGATTTTTCTACGACCATTCGGAAGAAAAGTAACGCATCTACGTTTACAAAATTCTCCCGTACCATTAGGGTTCGTATTGAATGTTAGACGGGCGTAAGTAGGCCCTATATCGGTTGTTCATAACGTTGCGCGTGTTTTCTGCGCTTATTCCGAGGTCCGCCATTCAGTTGGGTACTGTTACGTAACTTAACTGCTCGCATTACATCACAGCAAACGTATCGTACAAATGTATTTTAAATCACCGCGAAACGGTTTTCTGCGTGTATGTAGCGCAAACAGGGGATGGGCAATTTTGCAAATACATTATAAACCACGTCGTAATTGTTGACCGGTTGGATAGCAGATCCAGTTACCACACAGGAAATGTACAGGCCCCTATTTACAGCCTAGATAAGTGATCGATAGCATTGGGATCGGTGTAGCAGTAGGCGCCTAAAATGGTGATTAATATTAATTTAGAGATGCGACGTTTCCCCTACTAAAGCGTCAGACATCTGACGATTAATTACTGAACCTAGCTGAACATATTGATAGCCCACAACTATATAATCAAATGAAGATCTTACAGCAATGGCTTAAAGAAGGTTGTCCGTTCGTTTTATGGTAAAATCATCTATTATACCATGTTGGCTACTGAAAGGTGTTTTAATTAACAGTTTTTATTGTTGAAATGTACGTATTTCGGAGAGAAAAAACAATTTGTTTACATGACAGCGCGTAGAGACGTGCTCTCCGGTCAGATTACCAATAATATGGATATAACATGCATCACCTAATACGTCATCAATCCCCCTCGGATTAACCGAGCTCGCTATTAGGAGATTTAAGTAACAGCTCGGCGATTTTTGTAAACATTGACCTGTTGAATATAAAAGTTGTTTCTGCTTTATTACCCCCCCCCCCCCCCCCCCTCTCTAGTGGGATCCCTAGACCATCAGTCATTTCAAGTTGTTGTAAAAGTTTCCTTTTCGATACTGCTTGATAGGTTGGTCCAACTGTACAACGATCACCCCCTGGGGCCGTTGGGGGCGCACCTTTGCGATTCACGTATAAAAAAAACTACCAGGCGCTTTTAAGCAAAGCTTTGTTTTAAGCCACGCCCAGCGCGTTCGTGATTGGTTACTAGGGGCAGGGAGCATCTGACGCTTTTGTCCCGCGCATTTCATTCTGTCAGGTATCGAACTATAGTACTTTTTAAAAAGTATTATTTATTTGTTATAGTGCATTTAATAGCAACGTTAGTACTACTGTAGTTGGATGAAATTTGAACATTAGTTAAATAGTCCGTGGACAGATTCGTTGTACTAATTAATATTTATAAAGTTTTGATGATGGACCTGTAATGTAATTTAAAGGCGACTTAAGTGATTTATTGTGAATTAATTGATGTAGCACCACACAATGCGTATTGTTTAGGTATCCTGTACACAAATAATTATTAACTTATATATATATCAGGTTGTTATGCATCATCTATAATGGGAAAGGTAATTTGTGGTACAGCTCTTAAATCATTTATACAGATAAGGAATAATAAGGGACCTAATATTCGTAAAACGGCCCTAATTTATTAACCATTCATCCTAAATCAACGTATGGTGTATCTAGAGATTCGAAATGAGGAGTAGCAGCTATTAGAATATGTATTTTGTGCGTAATAACAACCATATTGATGTTATTTGCAAAAGCGATCTAATTAGGTGTAAACATCGCCTAACCTAGATTAAATTGCAGACGAAATACCATGCTCCTTCCGAATAAAATGTAAATTATATAATTGATAATATATGGGAGAAAGCGACTTATTTTTCATATTAATGTGTATCATGATGTACTTGTAAGAGAACAACGTGAACCGGTGTAGTAAGTTGAAAACACTACCCCTCAAAAATACTACAGTAGTGTTTTGAGCGTACGTTCAAAACACTACCGTAGTGTTTTGAGCATACCCTCAAAACACTAAGTTCAAAACACTCCACCTAATTTTTTCTCGATTTTTCCCATTATTATGTGTTTGGGGCCATTCATAAAGTACGTCTCGCTTGGAGGGAGGTCGGGGGTCTCCGGACAAGCGATGCGAAGCTTTACATGGGGTACGATATATTGGTAATAAGGGTTACGTAAAGATTTAAAACAAAGCTATTGACACCAGACTGATGTTATTAATAAACTTCGTCATGTCAGCGATAAGTTCATGGAGTGCACGAATTCGTATAGTGTCATTTTATTATTTTAAATTGCTTATCGTCGGCGAGGGGGGGGGGCGTCTGGGGGAAACGTCCGGGGGATGTTCGTATTCAAAATACATGTCGAATGGGTGAAGTTAATAGCTGCGGAGGTGAAATTGAGGCTCATGTATGGCTTCGTTCCCCAGAGATCCTAAATACACCGCTGTAGGCTTAATCATGTTAGTATAATTACTGGCTGGATAGATCTAGATTAGTAAAATGAAATAGATATTTTGATGTATTAGTTCAGAAGTATAGGCATACAGTGAGGTCGTCGGTGTAATCGTTGGGAGCTTAACCCTAACCATAAACAAATCCAGCTATTACCAACCCCAACCATAGCTGACTCCAACCACAACTAATTATAATAATAATAATCTTAACAGTAAGTAATAATGACATTTTACACTAACAATTTATTCCCGTAATCTGATTGGTTCCAGCTTTTACCTTAGCCCCAATCATAACTGGCTCTAATCATAACTAATAATAATAATATTAACCCTAATGAATAATGGTTTTTCTCATTTTTATTTCTCATATTTATTCTCGTCGTCTGATTTGTTCGAACAATAACCCCAACCACAGATAATGGTATAATGGTAATAACCTTAACCTAATTAATATGGCCATTTCACACTAACTATTTATTTTCATCGTCTGATTGATTATTGATTATGCGATATATATAATCTTAACCCATCATAGCTTATTCGAGCCATAACTAATTATAATAACAGTCTTAACCCATATGAATAATCACATTTAACATTACCTATTTATTCCCTTCACGTGATTGGTTCCAATGATAACCCTAACCCCAATCATAACTGGCTCCAACCATAACTAATAATACTAATAATCTTAACAGTAATGAATAATGGCATTTCACATAAAATATTTATTCCCATCATTTGATTAGTAATAATAATTATACTATATATAATCCTAATCCACCACGATTGAAACCAACCATAACTAATAATAATATTAATATTAACAATAATGAATAATTATCTGTTCCAGTCGTCTGATTATCTGTTTTGAGCGTCCTACGCCGGGCCTAATTTATTAACTGTTCATTATACACAATAGTCAAATGACTCTGTGGAATCAAAATAAGGAGTAGTAACTGTTATGTTTGTAGTTTGTGCGTTGAAGCAGACATATTGATGTTATTTATGAAAACCTGTTAAATTACGTCATTTTAATTTTGTTTCTCATTAAAAACATATAAGTTATGGAGGCAATGCGGCTTGATTTTGCCCTGCTTATACACTGTATTCTGTGAAAGCATGTTTTGCATCTTAAAATAAATACGCAATCAAAATAAAACAAAGCCGCATCTATGTTCACGTAAAGTAGGACAGATCATGAAGCATCTTCCACATTCCGAGGGTCATTCCCATGGGTGTCCGCAGGGAGGGGGGAAGGGGGCACTTGTCCACCTCCGGATCTGGACCTGACATTTGTTTGGACGTATAATCATCAGTCAAAGTATATGTTAGCTTTACATTTTATGTAATATATATATATAATAAAAGTGCACAATTCCGTAATTTTTTGCACATATCCGCTAGACTAATAGATGCGTACGAAGTGAACAATTTACGTCAAATATCGCGTGATTTTGAAATGCGTTGTGATATTGTATCACATGACATTTAAATTTCATGCAATATTTAGCATAAATGATTCATCTCTCACGCATCTGGTATATTCGAGCTGGACAACAAAATCTATTGGATTGAGATGTGGGGGAGGCCTGGGCAAACAATAGTGTGTTTTTTCACGGACAATGAATCTTTGGTCTCGGTGCTCAACAGTCTTCAAAAGAAACGTCAGTAATGGTATTCAAAGACTTTGCCATCTTTTGTCCACACAGTGTTTCTCTTCGTGATGTTGCTGATGCAGAAGCGATGTAGTTCAGCACGTTTTTTTGTTAACAGTTCGTTCATGTAGATTTCATCTTTTTTATGAGTCGCAAATTTACGACCATTGGTCTTCCTTGGCGTCGGTTGTCACAGTTGTCGCGGTTGTGTCTGGTTGGTACTCGATGGGCTTTGCTAATGTCGCTTACGTTGATCACATCTTGGAATTTGCTCTGGACAAAAATTACGAAAGTGTTGTCATCTGTCTCGTCTGTTACCAGGCAATCCATTTATAACCAAACAGTCTCGCCTTGAGTATTGTTCGATTTCGTCCAGTTGTGTTTCCATGTCAACGTTTTGTTTTGTTACGATTTGTAATTTGTCAGCGAGAGTATCAATGGTTCTTTTAGCAAAGAGTGCTTTGGTTAGTTTTTGATGATCATTCGCTATTGCAAAAATGTCATTATGCATGGATTGCAGCTTTATTTCCATCATTCCGCTGATGCATTCCACACATTTGTTCATCATATCTGCTATCATGGTGTTTTCTTTCTGAAGCACCAGTTCCATCATATATATTGTTGCCTCGTCAGAATGGTTTCAATGTAGTGATGTAATCACTACCTCAGCTGACGTTGATGCACTGCCACCGGTCGCGCTTGGACAGGCAGGCAACCAGCTGTGAAATGGCGAAGACAACAAGTATTCAACGAAGACAACAAGTATTCAAGGTATGTCGTCGGTGATGCGTATGCGTATGCGTTCATATGCGTATGCGTTCGTTGACGTGGAGTGGCTCGAGGTCTTTGGCAGACTTGTCGTAGTGTTCTTTCTGAGTTGACTGTTTGCGTTCGAGCATGTCCCCGATGACGCTACGCTCAACCACTGCAGGTTGTAGATGCCTCGGTGCGCACGGTATCGACGACCGCAAACGACGAGACATCGCAAGCTGCGCAGGTGATGCGAGTCCATGCACGGGGGTGTTTCGCAATTCGAGTAAGCCCAAGTAAGGGTCTGTCTTCCCGTGTTTGGCCTTCTTGAACAGTCTTTTGATGGTTTGAACCGTTCTTTCGGTAATACCATTCGATGTCGGGTATGTAGGGCTGGTCGGTTGTGTCCTCGAAATCCCACTGTTTTGCGAATCTCCGAAACTCGGCACTCGAAAATTGAGGGCCGTTGTCGCTAACAATTTTTTGGCACTGACCATGGCGCGCCAAGATTCCTTTGTTAATGTTTGTTAAATTTTGTTAATGACGGTGGCAGATTTCGTGTCTCGTAGATACTCCACATCAGGGAAGTTACTGTAGTAGTCCACTACAAAAATGTAGTCACGACCGTCGAGATTAAACAGATCTGTCCCTACAAACTGCCATGGCAACGAGGGTATCGGATGGTTTATCAGAGTCTCTTTCTGGTTGGCATTTCTGTGCATCTGGCACGTGCTACAGTTGGCGACAGTTTTCTCGATGTCGGCGTTCATATCGGGCCAGAATAGTGCCATACGTGCCCGTGATCGACACTTCTCGACCCCGAAGTGTCCTTCGTGTATTCGTGTTAGCATTTTTGGGCCCAATGCGTTGGGGACTACGATTCTGTCCGTCTTGAATATTAGGCCGTCTGCGTGCATCAGCTCATCTCGGTGATTCCAGTGATCGCTGATGACAGTGAGGCACTCCTTACGCTGGCTGGGCCACCCCGATATAATCACGTGCTTTAACGTCTACATGCGGGGGTCGTTCGCGGTGCTGGTCCAGATCTCTGCCAATTTTTTTTCGCTGATCGGGAGAGTTGCCATCAGATGGTGGACGGCTATGTCTGGTTCTTCTGAGAATTCATCGTAGATCGGCACAGCGTTTGCAGTGAGGTTACGGCTCAAACAGTCGGTTACTGGTATTTCCTTACCAGGTTTGTGGACGATGTGAATATCATACATGTATCGCTATAATTCGACAATCATGCTTTGCAGACGTTTCAGGGCTGCCGATAGTGGCTTGCGCATGATGGATTCAAGTGGTTTGTGGTCAGATTCCACAGTTGTTTTGCGATCGTAGCCCAATTTTGTTTGGACTGGTCCAAAACTCGTGACATGTACTCGATTGGGCGTCCTTCTTGCACGAGTGTGGCACTCGTCGCTTTTGATGAGGCGTCGACTTTTAGTGTCAGCTCCTTCTTTGGATCATAGAAAGCTAACACGAGTGCTTTTGCGATGATCTCATTCATCTTTGCGAATGCAGATTCTTGTTGCGCATCCCACACGAATTCGGATTCTTTCTTCAATAGATCGCACATCGGGGCAGTGATTTCACTCAGTTTTGGCGCAAACTTAGCAAGATAGTTGGCCATACCAAGTATGGTCTGTAGCTCGGCTTTGTTAGCAGGGCTTGCCATTTTGACGATAGCTTCTATCTTTTTGGGGTCTGGTTTGATGCCCTCGGCAGATATGACGTGACCGTAGTACGCAAACTCTGGCAAATAAAAACGACATGTGTCCATGTTGAAACGTTGACCACTTTGGCGAGCTTGTTGAAGCGCTACGCGTAGTGTAAGAAGGTGTTCTTCTTTTGACGTGCCTGCGACAAGTACGTCGTCGCTGATGCCAGTAACATGTGGCAAACCTTCGTATGTCTCATCGACACGGCGCTGAAAGATGTCTTGAGCTGCGTTGATTCCGAATGGCATGCGTAGGTATCGGTATCGTCCATATGGTGTGTTGAATGTTGTCAATCGGGATGTTGAGTCTGTCAGTTTTATCTGCCAATAACCACTTCGTTCGTCGAGCAGCGAGAAGTATTTTGCGCCGGTATTGGGTAGTACGGTCGTTTTATCGACCGTACTATGTCACCATTACGCTTTTGTACGACAACCATGGAATTTACCCAGTCCGTAGGTTCCGTTACTTTCACGATGATGTTGCTGGCTTCCATACGTGATAGTTATTCTTTGACGTTGTCGCGAAGTGCCACTGGTATGCTGCGTGGCGGATGTACGACAGGATTTGCATCAGGGTGTAACGTGAACGAGGGTTCCCCAGAAAATTCACCGATGCCCTCGAACAAGTCACTATACTCGGCGAGCAGTCGCACATCTTCATCGCGATCGGGCTTATACTCGACGTTATCATCATCATCGTTACCGGATAGTTCATCACAGTTGCGTCAAAGGTCGGCATCAACGTCATTGCCAGACTTACCGTCTTCGACAGACAGTACAAGCTGTATGGTTCGCATCTCGATGCAAGATGCCAGCCCCAAGATGGGAGGAGCTCGCGCGTCGACCACCTGTGGGAACAACGAAGCTCACATGTACCCAAGTTCTTGAGGGCATGGCCACCGTAACCTTGAAGTGTTACTTTGCTGCTTTGTAGCTTGTTGCACTTTTGTTTGGCTCGGAGCTTGTCATACACGGACTTAGATAGAATGTTCACCTGTGCCCCGTGTCTATTTTGAGTTTTAGTTTTGTGTTGTTGCACGTGACTGTGACATATGCCTGATCTATATTGTATGAGTGAGAGTCAACATTATTAACACAGAACTCATCATTTACGTCGCTGTCTTCAATGTCAGGCTGATCAACGCTGTTGACGTTATTCTGGCGGCACATGGCGGCGAAGTGGTTTCGCCGTTGGCATTTGTTGCAGGTGCGTCCTCGAGCAGGGCAGTCGTCCACATTCGTGTGCTGACTGTATCCGCAGTGTCCGCACGTCTTCTTCGTCTGATTGCTTTGTGTAGGTCGAGTGAAGCTCGTGGCTTTTCTGTTAGCTTTAACACGGCGTGTTTGTTTTGATTTGACCATCTGTACATCTGTTGGTTCACTGATCATGTTGTTTAGTTGTTGTTGCGCGCTTTCATGCGCGCGCGATGTCGATGGCGTTTATTAAACTCAGTTCTCCGCCGACGTTTATAAACTTTTCAAGTACCTTCCACGCGTTCGTGCCATATACAAGCCTGTCCCGAATCATTTCGTCAATGATGTTGGCTGGGAAACCGCAATCACGTACGAGTATTTTTACATCCATGATGAAACTCTCAACAGGTTCGCCAACCCCTTGCACGCGGTTGTAGAATTTATCTCGACTGAATATGACGTTACTCTTCGGTGTTACATACGCGCGAAATTTGGCACACACTGTGTTCAAATTTTGTCTTTGTCCGTCGTTCGGGTCAGTTTCTGATGTGACGTTATCGAATTGGAATGTGGAGTGGATGTCGCGGCCCTTCTCTCCCATCCACAACAACAGATAACTCACTTGTTGCACCTCTGTTTTGTCGTGTAACGGCCCAGCGAACATTAGCTGTGCGTGTTTTTCGAATTCTGTCCATGTTTCTGACAGCGCCGGCGAGTCCCAGTCCAGCGTCGGATACAACGCGCTATGTTGGCCCAGGATGTTCTTCTACGGCGACACGACACGTTGCTGCGTGTCTCTGGACGTGTGTTCCCTATTTTCTGACACCATGAAATGATATAGATAATAGTATAAGATGTAATACTTTTATTGTTTATAACCGTACACTCAGAACATGGCCGTGCACGCCGCATCCGCCAACCAAACATGTGCGACCCGGAAGTGCGCGAGGCCCGTAAGGGTAATGGTGGTACGAGATACGTGTGATCTATCATTACAATAACTATGTTAAACAAACACCACACAACTCCTGCGTTAGCTCAAGTTTGGGCTGCTTGGAGTAAATCGCCATATACCCGTTAAGATCTATCGCTGAACGACGGGCGCCAAGGCAATAACAATGTACTGTGACGTAGGATCCGAAATTTTTTTGGGGAGCGACTACGTCATTTCCGTTCTCGTGTCATATCACGTGGAAGCATGTTCAACACGTTCAAGTAAATATTGGTACAAGCAAAGCATATAAATATGTGCTTTGGTGCAATCAAATCTTGTAAGTACTAAAGTCTATACATGTACATCTGTAGATTCCCAAATGGGGCAACGTGCAGATTGTTACCACTGTTTCGCTGTTGTACAGTCACCTACTCGGTTTCTGCCCTATCTGAGTTTCTGCCTCATTACGATTACATAGCTGGATCTCATATTAAATGCACCTTTAGTCAGATATATCGGACACAATGAACAAAGGACGTCTACAAACTTGCAACAAAGTTATCTGTCTCAAATTAAAACGAGGCAAACAGATTTTTGACAGATATTTTGATAGCGAACGCAGACCACGTGACTACAGTGCTTCATATCGGTTACGCCTGACGGTGATGTAAACAACCGTAATATTAAAATTTATCGGACGACATTGTAAGCCCCACTATTCACCCAAATCACCACAGGAAAGTTAACGAACAGCCCATGGAGTTTATGCAGTGAATGCGTTGCGATTTGTCGCACAGTGATGACTCTGAACACAATGTCAATGAGGCAGAAACCGAGTGCTTCCGTTTGGCGCGTGAAGTGATTATCGTCTTACGAATATTGCCATTGATGAAATAAGTGGTTCTGATTAATAATATTGATACGTTGCTGAGCGATTTCAAAAATGGTTGGTGAAAACTGCATATTATGCTTGCGTAAGGCAGAAACCGAGTGGTCCAGTACAGACCAGTTAGAGTTGGAAGAGACGTCGTGTGGACCATACAGCCACTGGAACTGATTGTCTCGGATATACGGGTGAGTAGGCCTCAGGGCAGTGATTATAGATATATTTTCAGGAAAGATAAAACATGTTTACTTTCAAATTAAAGACCAGGGGACCGTTTCACTAACATTCTTAAGAGCTCTTGACTTAACTCTTAAGGCTTTAGTTAAGCCCGATTGTGCTCCATAAAATCGAATGTTCTCCTTACCTAGGAGCGAAAATGAAAAACTGCGTTTCAATAACAATTCATCCTGTATAATATGGTCCATAAAAACGGTCCTAAAAATGCTAATTTCTAAGACGACGTTACACAAATCTGTAATTATCATAAACAGCTAGATTTTACTAAATACGTGTTAATTTGGGTCCACTTCAACGCGGAGAACCAGTTGTTCACAGCCAAATAAGTCTTCCAAATGTTAGCGATTAACAGTTTGCTAAAGCATGATTGGTTTACACGACATTAGTGTCGTGACCGGTTGACTTGTGCTTAGCGGTTTAACGGCTTTGCGAAGGTCAAGGTTGTTGTGACATTTGTTAATCAATTTTGAGCAAAGTTTAAGCTGTATCTAACTTAATCTGCGTACTACTGCCCTTCGTGTCAGTATACTCGACAGCATAATTTCGGTTTAAGTTGTTGGCGCTCTCTACGCGCTTGTAAACTGAAAATTGTCAGCAAAGACGCTCCTGTCAAAACATTGCACTGTGTGTGACGCGGAAATAGTGTCCCGTGTGATACGTCGGTGGCTTCTGCAAGATTTCGTTTCAATTCTTCGCACAGTGAACAAAAAGTCTTTGTTGGGCCAACTTTTTTTAATGTTTGACAACTGTTCTATATCTTGCCAAATGGTGCCAACTGTGTAGATTATCAATTATCATGATGGAAATATCGCTCTTTGCCTTAACTTAAGAGTAATTTAACGATCACGTAAGTGAAACGCATTTTGAAAATACTCCTTCATTTTTCCATCAGATTATGTTCTAGGATGGATTTTCCTTAAGAGCTTAATATCTTTGTGAAACGGTCCCCAGTTTCCTTGGCATGCATAGCATCAAAACTAATGGAACACATCTTGGGCAGTAGTATGATGAAACATGCGCATTCACATAACATTCTGTATCATCTTCTTTCGCTCCCGGGTCTCTTGCGAGACACAATTAATTCAGTTCATTCACGATCTAGTTACCTTCATGCAGTCTGGAATGCAAACGGATGTCTTGGAGATGGGCAGTTCAAAAGCATTTGGTAAGGTCAGTCACAGTAAGTTGATCTACAAACTCCATCACTATGGCATCCAAGATAAAACAAATTCATGGATTGCAGCATTCTTATCAAAGAGAACCCAACGAGTTGTAATAGTGAAGCCTTATCCGTGGTCACCGTTACATCAGGTGTTCCACAGGGCTCAGTGCGTGTTCCTTGCTTATTCCTATTGTACATAAATGACATCCCAGCATGTATAATACATAATATTATATTGTTAGGCTATTTGCCGATGATACCATAATGTGGCTAGCCTTTAAGCCCAAGTAAAACGCTGCTGTGCTCCAGGAAGATCTTAATAAACGTTGAAAATTGGCAGTGACTTGGAAAATGGAGCTCGATCTGCAAACGTGCCGCATCATAGCAATAACTATCCAAATAAAACATCAGGCCTATTTCACCTTTGCTAGACCCATTCTAAAAACTACTGTACCGTCTGGGATCCGTATACACAATCAAATAAACATAATAGAAATGATTCAACACCGTGCAGCCCGATATGTCCTACATCACCACCATAACACCTGCAGCGTGACAGGCATGCTACACACATTACAGACCAAGGAACCGATACTAAACTTTCTATGATGTACAATATAGTTAATGACCTAGTTAGAATACCAACAAAACAATGCCATCATCCTATATATGTGAATCCTATAAATGTTGTCACTAGACAACAATATTCATTATCATACCAAAATCCCTCACTCCAGATGCAACTACCATTTATATTCTTTTCCCCAGAACAATTCGCCTTTGGAATTCCCTCCCTCAATACATAGTTAGTCGAAACAGCTGGATGCATTCAAGAAGAATATCCAGACATTGACATACCCAAAAATCTACACACCAAGCTCTTCTGCGCGTATTCCTGTTATTTGTATGTCAATTGTATTAGATAAAAACAACCTCTGTACATAAAAGCACTGTTCCTGTTTCGCCCATTAACCACCGCCTGTATCCCCAGTACATTGAGGGTAGGCGGAAGCCTGGAAGAAGAAGGAAGCCTAATGTTAAGTAATATTGTTTCCCTATTGATACGTATACAGAATTTGCCGCCATATTATTTCAACAACGTTACGCGTTGAGTCCACATGCAACACTCGCGTTTTCTCACGTATCTATAACAAAACGCGCGCATGTATGCACAATTCTTACTTTTACACGATCCTCGCGCTAATTTAGTTTGAACCTGCCGCCAGACGTGACGTAGGTATTCACGCACCAAATATGACGCGTAATCACTGCACGTAAATGGTCCTCTTTCTTCTATTATCGACGGTTTGGGGAAAGTAAGATGACGGATAATGGTTTCATGTAATTCCTTCACGTCCTATTCTATATATATATTGATTTTACCTAGTAACTCCTACCACTGATCTATATATATATATATATATATCGTCGGGGTCGGACAAGCTGTAACTGTGCTAGCGTCCGTTGAATTAAGTGTTTTGGACGTGTTATCAGTTGTACGCTTTCGCTCGCTTATCTATTTTTGATTTTACCTAGTAAATCCATAGGGCCTACCACTGATATATATATATATATATATATATATATATATATATATAGCCTACCCACAACTCCATCAAACCAAGGCTGCCAAAGTGGCCAACAGCAATGATGACAATATGCTTTGGAACTGGAAAAGCCTTTCAGAACATCCCCGTTCATGCAATCACCCAAAGACGTGGTCCTGAGAAGTCGCTCACGCTTCCACTGTTCCAATCCTTCACCGGGTGTGATATGACGTCATCTTTTCTTGGCATCGGTAAGAAAACTGCCTGGGCAGTATGGCAAGCATACCCATACCTTACTGAAACACTACTTGCTCTTTCCGACGATCATAGCCTCTGGTGATGCCTAAGCCCTATGTCATGGTCTTAAGGGTATTCCTTTAACTGATTTGAAATAAACTTTGTTTTCCACTACAATATATTTATATTTAAACTTTATATTTTCCACAGCCAATATCATGCTGTGATATCCACGGAATATTATATATCCACTGCCTATATCATATTCCGTGAAAGACCCAATGCCACATACACGTAGCTTTAATAAACAACAAAGTTATGAAACCATACTGACCTTGATCCCGAACATGGGACCTTGACACCAATATAGATGGAACGATCTCATCGATGGACTAAGGATACATGAAGACCCCTTGAACTACATCAATTTAATAATAATTGTACTGGAGGATACCAGAGATACATAAGAGAAAATATTAAGAAAGTAGTGCTTTAGCGGAAATTTGACCTTCACATTGACACATAGCATGTGGCCTTGACCGTAAGTCGATTCAAAAACTTCAGCATTCCCAAAACCCTAGAAACGACACTAAGATAATCCAAATCGGAGCACAGGTTCCAGAGATCTGGCAATTTTCGATTTTGGGTTGCAGCCATTTTGAATTTTGCACAAAATAGCAGAAGCATCAAAATTTCAGGTTGCTTCCATCAAAATTCTGAAATAGTATGGTATTAAGGTCATCTGTGTCAAATTTCATGCTTTAGTCCCGATGTGAAAATATATTACTTATCAAAGAGAACCCAACGAGTTGTAATAGTGAAGCCTTATCCGTGGTCACCGTTACATCAGGTGTTCCACAGGGCTCAGTGCGTGTTCCTTGCTTATTCCTATTGTACATAAATGACATCCCAGCATGTATAATACATAATATTATATTGTTAGGCTATTTGCCGATGATACCATAATGTGGCTAGCCTTTAAGCCCAAGTAAAACGCTGCTGTGCTCCAGGAAGATCTTAATAAACGTTGAAAATTGGCAGTGACTTGGAAAATGGAGCTCGATCTGCAAACGTGCCGCATCATAGCAATAACTATCCAAATAAAACATCAGGCCTATTTCACCTTTGCTAGACCCATTCTAAAAACTACTGTACCGTCTGGGATCCGTATACACAATCAAATAAACATAATAGAAATGATTCAACACCGTGCAGCCCGATATGTCCTACATCACCACCATAACACCTGCAGCGTGACAGGCATGCTACACACATTACAGACCAAGGAACCGATACTAAACTTTCTATGATGTACAATATAGTTAATGACCTAGTTAGAATACCAACAAAACAATGCCATCATCCTATATATGTGAATCCTATAAATGTTGTCACTAGACAACAATATTCATTATCATACCAAAATCCCTCACTCCAGATGCAACTACCATTTATATTCTTTTCCCCAGGACAATTCGCCTTTGGAATTCCCTCCCTCAATACATAGTTAGTCGAAACAGCTGGATGCATTCAAGAAGAATATCCAGACATTGACATACCCAAAAATCTACACACCAAGCTCTTCTGCGCGTATTCCTGTTATTTGTATGTCAATTGTATTAGATAAAAACAACCTCTGTACATAAAAGCACTGTTCCTGTTTCGCCCATTAACCACCGCCTGTATCCCCAGTACATTGAGGGTAGGCGGAAGCCTGGAAGAAGAAGGAAGCCTAATGTTAAGTAATATTGTTTCCCTATTGATACGTATACAGAATTTGCCGCCATATTATTTCAACAACGTTACGCGTTGAGTCCACATGCAACACTCGCGTTTTCTCACGTATCTATAACAAAACGCGCGCATGTATGCACAATTCTTACTTTTACACGATCCTCGCGCTAATTTAGTTTGAACCTGCCGCCAGACGTGACGTAGGTATTCACGCACCAAATATGACGCGTAATCACTGCACGTAAATGGTCCTCTTTCTTCTATTATCGACGGTTTGGGGAAAGTAAGATGACGGATAATGGTTTCATGTAATTCCTTCACGTCTTATTCTATATATATATTGATTTTACCTAGTAACTCCTACCACTGATCTATATATATATATATATATATCGTCGGGGTCGGACAAGCTGTAACTGTGCTAGCGTCCGTTGAATTAAGTGTTTTGGACGTGTTATCAGTTGTACGCTTTCGCTCGCTTATCTATTTTTGATTTTACCTAGTAAATCCATAGGGCCTACCACTGATATATATATATATATATATATATATATAGCCTACCCACAACTCCATCAAACCAAGGCTGCCAAAGTGGCCAACAGCAATGATGACAATATGCTTTGGAACTGGAAAAGCCTTTCAGAACATCCCCGTTCATGCAATCACCCAAAGACGTGGTCCTGAGAAGTCGCTCACGCTTCCACTGTTCCAATCCTTCACCGGGTGTGATATGACGTCATCTTTTCTTGGCATCGGTAAGAAAACTGCCTGGGCAGTATGGCAAGCATACCCAGACCTTACTGAAACACTACTTGCTCTTTCCGACGATCATAGCCTCTGGTGATGCCTAAGCCCTATGTCATGGTCTTAAGGGTATTCCTTTAACTGATTTGAAATAAACTTTGTTTTCCACTACAATATATTTATATTTAAACTTTATATTTTCCACAGCCAATATCATGCTGTGATATCCACGGAATATTATATATCCACAGCCTATATCATATTCCGTGAAAGACCCAATGCCACATACACGTAGCTTTGATAAACAACAAAGTTATGAAACCATACTGACCTTGATCCCGAACATGGGACCTTGACATCAATATAGATGGAACGATCTCATCGATGGACTAAGGATACATGAAGACCCCTTGAACTACATCAATTTAATAATAATTGTACTGGAGGATACCAGAGATACATAAGAGAAAATATTAAGAAAGTAGTGCTTTAGCGGAAATTTGACCTTCACATTGACACATAGCATGTGGCCTTGACCGTAAGTCGATTCAAAAACTTCAGCATTCCCAAAACCCTAGAAACGACACTAAGATAATCCAAATCGGAGCACAGGCTCCAGAGATCTGGCAATTTTCGATTTTGGGTTGCAGCCATTTTGAATTTTGCACAAAATAGCAGAAGCATCAAAATTTCAGGTTGCTTCCATCAAAATTCTGAAATAGTATGGTATTAAGGTCATCTGTGTCAAATTTCATGCTTTAGTCCCGATGTGAAAATATATTACTTTAACGCCCCTCACTATCATGATCGCCATGCTAGTGGATACAAGGGGGTCATTGCACCTTGATATTGACCCTCAAAATGTGTGCCCATAACCCCCAATTGAAAAAAATCGTTATCAATCCACCCAGGGTGTATGCAAATCCCACAATGGACACCAATTACCTATGAACTGGTAGTGAGGACACACAGCTGGGTGTTTACTCGTGTTTTAATGATTATTTGACCTTATCATTGACCTATGGCATGTGCCCTTGACCCTAAATCGATTCAAAAACTTCACCAGTCACTTCAGCACCCCCAAAATCCATAGAAACGACACTAAGATCATCCAAATCGGAGCACAGGTTCCAGAGATCTGGCAATTTTCGATTGCGGGTGGCGGCCATTTTGAAATTTGCACAAAATGGCAGAAGCATCAAAATCTCAGGTTGCTTCCATAACAATTCTGAAATAGTATGGTATCAAGGTCATCTGTGCCAAATGTCATGCTTTTGTCCAGATGTGAAAATTTACGGCCTTTCCTAACATTAACGTCCCTCACTAACGGTGTTTCAAATTCATGCAACATTCGGCATATAGTATCCGACTCGCGTGCATCTAGTACGGACAAGCAAAACAATGCAAAATGAATAGAAGCAAGATCGGGCATTCACTGGAGAGACTGGACACTTGGCAACTTACCCAAAATGGTTGGGCGACCCAATTTTGAGTCACCGCTCAGCTGCTAAGAACCACTAGTTTATATATTTATTGCTACCTGCTTGTCCCTGTTGCTAAGTCTACTCAGAGAACACGTGAGGGTATAGTGTTGGATTAGTGGATTTTTGCGGATGGTATTCTATAGAATATGTTGTACTATATAATTATATATAATTATGTATAATCCTATAGACGTTGAAGAGGCTATACATAGTATATCGATTATTTCTATAGAATTTTATGTAAAACTCATAGAATTCTATATAACACCTATAGAATTATGTATAAAAACCCTATAGTATTCTATAGAAAATCGAAGTGGCCGCAAAATACTACATATTCTGTAGATTTCTATAGAATGCTGTACATTTCTGTAGAATTCTATAGATTTATATAGAGTTTTGCTAAGGAAAGTGCAGTTTCACACAGTGTATGTCCGTGGCCAGCGGGATTGATATCGATGTGTTCGTGTGTCCTACGGCTGGAAGCACTTGACATACGACCGTGGGTGTTTCACCAGCTATAAACAGTTGACACACTTGAGTAATGTATGCCTGTTTATTACGTTTGGCCATATGCCATCCAAATACACGATCTCACATCATTAAATTGAACCAATGTGGTCGAATCGATCAATGTATATACACGATGAGACGCATACAGCAGGCATATGATTTGGAATAATTATGTCAACGACAAAAGTAACACACTTTGTCACACAAAACTGCATCATGCAGTTTGCGTGTCAAAGCGTGATAATGCAGGGTCCCGCATGACACAATGTGTGTGTGGGCGTGTGGGCGTGTGGGCGTGTGGGCGTGTGGGCGTGTGAGCGTGGGCGTGTGCGTGCGTACGTTAACTGGAAACAGGAAAGAGGAAATATTTCCTTGTCCCAAAATACACAATACAATAGTATAATTGTTACAAAAAACATACACTATATTGTAGTCGAATAGAAAGCCCCATTGCTTTTCAAACAGCCGTCATGAATCTTCCATTCAGCACACCCAATCACCTTAACTACCTTTAAATAATTTATTACTTTAAGCAACCCACAGCGCATGTGCACAAACACCATAAACTCCTGCGTTAGCTCAAGATTGGGTTGTTTGTAGTACCCGACCTAAGACCTAAGTTCGGACCAGTTAAACGTCGCATCTGAAACTGACTCATATACCAATGACTGCTCCCTGTCTTCTGCGTCATTCTGCGCGTGTATTTTTGCATTTTTCAAAGGGATGTCAGTTTTATGTAGACATTAGCTATTCATTATTTTCACTAAGCTTTACTTCGTTGTGTGTTCTCAAATGTTCGAGGATATGTTTGCGTTGAAGTATATGCTGTCGCTCGTGCAGCTATGATAAAACAACTTTAAAAAAACTATTTTCACTTCGTATTTTCGGCTGTGCCGATGACCTCCTAGCGATGAATACCTGCTGGGCAGCTTTACTTATTTGTAACAGTTACATAGCATATTTAAAATGCAAATTTACAAACATTTCGATATAGTTATATTTGTAATCTGCAGACAAAATACTGTTAGAAAGCAGTAAAAAAACTACTTTATATAATTATTTAAAACAAGTACGCAAACAGTCAGTTTTTTATTTCAAAGAGGAACCGCGCTTTTAGAACCACGTCGCGGATGTTCTCGCTATTGAATCTGACAATAATGGGACGGGCGCGAAGTCGATCCTGCTTGTCTAATCTTGGTCCAACACGATGATTGCATTCCAGCTGACTGGACTCGGTGGTGGTTTGAATGACATCTTTGAATTGATCACATCCATTACGATGGCTGGAATGTCTGTTTTAGTTTTGTTAGCACATCTTCTTGCGTAAGTAACTCAATCAGTATTACTTCCATTATGTCCATAATTGGTCATCCATCAACACAGGTCTTTGGAGTTTTATCATTGTTGCGCGTGATGTGTAAGGTTAATATTGCCAGTCACAACGGTGCGAATCGTCTAATGGCACATTTCTAGGTGCGGTGTCTACCTTGCGTTACAGCTGACCGTAACTCGCCGTGACACCGTGTATTCGCCTATGGCCAGTGATAGGGCGAGATGCTTTTCACATTCCTATAGCATCTCTATAACCAACGCACCAGTTTTAAAGTTGTATTCTGGGGTAAACGGCCCTTTTTAACTGTTTTTTTAAAGAACGTGTATGTACAACTCGAACACTATTTACTTATCTGTTTGTACTTGTTACCATATAAGCCACTTTGACATTTGATATGTTATTCAATAAATTATGCGTTTTGCAAAATTACCGATCGCCACATCCGTTCACCGGAACAATAAACGTTCGCCATGCGGATGCATTTGTTAGTATTTTGTGCTGTTTTAACTTAAAATGGCATAGGTCTATTATGTGGAAAAACGTTTTTACGATGTTGAGGAAAGTGATAGACCTACATAGTGCATGGGTGTGTCGATTAAGTAAATATTTGACAGATGGACGATCTCGTAATGCAACTTTAATACAGCGCGACATCCGTTGCAGAATATCACGAATGAGATGTATTATGTACTGATATATCCGTGTGGACCAGGGCGTTTTTAACATACAAAGTGGGGGAGCATTGCATTCGCCAGAGAAGAACGGTGCCCCTAGACTACTTGAAGTGGTAAGCAAAGCTCTGGATCTGACAGGAGATAAAGACACAAAGCTGGTTGGTGTCACCACTGACGGCGAGGCGGCCAACACCGGCAGACAAGGTGGATTATGGCGTCTGCTTGCTGACCAAATGCTGAGAGGTTTGGCAACATTCTGGTGTGTTGCACACCGATCTGACTTAGCCATTAAGTCGGTCGTCAGCACTGAGTTGGGAATCTGAAGTCCAATCTATTGGGACTCGTACGATTCTTCCGGTCGCCGAGACGGATGAAAATGCGCAGGCCAGGAATGTTAAACAGTTCCTGAGAATCTGGAACCACTAACAAACGTTGATCACCGCGCTAATGGGCGACATCCTGGAGATATTTGAAACACTCCAGAAAATGTTGCAAAGGAGTGATTTGTTCATCAGCGATCTTCTCACTGTGACTGATGCGGTAATCAAGAAGTTGAACCTAATGAGGGATGTACTATTCCCGGGAAGAAAGGAGGAGAAAGTGAGTTGTCCAACCGATAACACAAAAGAGGACCTTTAACACAACGAAAGTGTAATTACCAGTTCGTTTGTACAAACCGCCGCGACAGACGAGCAATCAGGTTGGAAGTCGTGCAAGCATCGCACGAATACCTGTCTGAACGCATGCACCCGGAGCAGGAGGACGTCATCAAAGACATGAAGGAGTTAGTGATATCATGCAGTCTGAGATCATTCGTTGAGCATGGTGTGCGCGTCGTCAGGCGCCTTTTCCCAGATGAGGCATCTGACTTTGCGGACGGGGCAGCCGAGTAGTGGGAAAACATGATGAATGTGCCATTCCTGTGATCTCGGTTGTGAGTTGACTGTCAGGCTACTCCAACTTCTGCCAGTCACAATAGGTTCAGTTCAGAAGGTGTAGGAATCTCTGGCTTGTACGAGTCCACACTCTATGCAGACCGAGAGGATCATGAGCCGCCACAACCTCGTGGTCGATAATCACCGCACCAGTATGAATGAAGTCACGAGAAACGCATGAATCTTGGTGGCACTGAATAGTGTTGGCACCGCCTACTATGACCTTCGACCCGCTGTCGTCAAATTCTTAGAGAAGACAAGAAGATGCTGGGCTCCATACTGGGACATCTACAGACAGCGTGAATTCGTTAGGGAATTCGCCCGCGAAACGGGACTCGTCTAGTCAAATTGAGACAACTGTCAAACGTTCTGACTTGCAGGATACGTCTCATGTTTCTAAGACTACTGCATGTATTGGTTGTAATAAAACATGTTTCTAGGATATATGTGTAACATTTATTTTCATACCAAGATGCAGTCGTCACTCGTCACTGTAGGCCCCACAACTAGGTGGATACAAAGATAATAACACATTATATTAAGCTTTCATACATGCCTAAGGATTATGAACATAATCATTAATGTATGCGTAAACGACCCTTTTTACCCATTAGAAGTGCCCTTTTAAGACATTGGCCCCCAGTGAAAATTCAATAAAAAATGCCCTGGTATGGACGGCTCATTAGAACAACTGGCGCTACTTATGCTGACTGTACACTGTAAAACTTTTGTTGCGAGTTGCGTGTTTGATCAACTAGCAACAATTTGTCGTGTCGAGGTTGTGCGACATCGTACACGGTACGACTCTAATCAACTGATCATCGTACACTTCGCAACAACATTGTCTCACCTAGAGCGCGCACCGCCGCGATCGTTGCGTTAAGTTGTGGAACTGCAGTTCGTGTGTTACTCCACTCGGTCCCCCTAACCTCCGGTGTATCTGTGTTGTGAATATGTTTATGCAGAATATACTGAGGCGTGTGATGTTAGATTTCAGTTGAAGGATGGTTATCGGTCCAGTCCTGTTCTGCACAAAAAGGCCCGCCGTCCTCTGGTTGAGTGTTATGGTGGTATTTATTCTCGCGCTAATCCACTACATCTATGACGTGAACATCTGCGCCGCCTACCAACTACGGTTAACACATCTACGGTACTACGCAAGAAACTTGTTAGAGGCGACAGCTAACGACACTCTTGGGCACAGTCGGTGGAGCAGGGGCGACGCCGTGACGGAGGGTGGCAAACAGTCCGAGCAGACGTCACTAGAGCGCCCGCGTTGCCCGCTCTTCCCGCAAAATTTCAGTAAGTTGCGATAGTTGTGTTTTCACGCGCAAGTCTGATTAGATATCTAACTATAATCGAATGTGCGTGCGTGCGTGCGTGCGTGCGTGCGTGCGTGCGTGCGTGTGTCTGTGTGCATGAGTGTGCGCGCGTGCGGGTGTTAACCTAGACGGCTTGAATTTCGTTCGAGTGTCAATTTGCAATGTGTCGATTAAGTAGATATTTGACAGCGCGACATCCGTTGCAGTATATCACGGATGAGATGTATTATGTAACGATTTATCCGTGTGGGCTCCTCATTAGAACAACTGGCGCTACTTATGCTGGCCGTACACTGTACAACTTTTGTCGCGTGTTTCGTGTTTGATCAACTAGCAACAATTTGTCGTATCGAGGTTGTGCGACATCGTACACGGTACGACTCTGATCAACTGATCATCGTACACTTCGCAACAACATTGTCTCACCTAGAGCGCGCACCGCCGCTATCGTTGCGTTAAGTTGTGGAACTGCAGTTCGTGCGCACAATATTCGCCACATCTTGTGCACAGCCAGGTACATACAGCTTACTGATTGATGTACCACAAATGTTATGTACTGCAATTGAGTGTACACATATAATAATTCTTCAGTTTAGTTTGTCATTCACCAAAAAACCCTTGATTGCTGTTATATGTAATTACAGCATATCGACTGTCATAGGTGCACAGTATATAAAACACAAGGAGAAAAGATACCTGGTGTGCAGACTGCACACCTTTTGTAGTACTAGCTGGAGTAATTACAGTTTGATATATACAAAAGTGGGGGTAAGAACCTCCTGGCCTCTTCCGTTGACCAACTGACTATCGTACACTGCGCGACTCTGCGCCTCTCATGTTTGCAAATGGCTCCTAGCATCGACAGATTTCTGTTGACCAACTGACCATCGTACATTGCGCGACTCTGAGCGACGTCTCGTCTGACACCATCGTACATTATGCAACGTTTGTTGCTGCGATTCAATTTTCGAATCGGTTGAGCAAGTGTTGTGCTGGTCAAATCAACACGCAACTCGAGTTTTGTTGAGTTGCGAACCATCGAACATTGCACTAGTCAACGTTTGTTGATCAAACACACAACTCGCAACAAAAGTTGCACAGCGTACGGCCAGCATAAGTAATTGATGTGTCATCCACGTATAGTCAGGGGGGATATCCTAAAAAACACCTCGATTGTTCACATCTTTTTACAAGCACCATTTTTGGATCAGCATTATATATGGCCATGACATTTCATTTTTCGCGGCAGCCGAGCTGAGCTCCTGCTGTGGCGGCCATATTTAACAAATTCAATATGGCCGCCGTCCAGAGATAGGCTGTGTAATAACTTGAGAACCAAAAGTAGTAGAACCATAAATGATACCACTTTTCAGGGTTTTCGAGAATGGGGAACCCATTACTGGTGTTATTTAGTCGATTCCAGGTCGAGGTCACATGATAAAATCAAATTCAAGGCTTTTTAGCTCAAAATTAAAAAACATTTGAGCATAGGATCACTGAATGCAGCGTTCTATCGCAAACATGTTATCCAAATTTTATCACGATATCAATGTCATTTTGTTGCAATAATAAATATAATATATGTTTTGACAATTGATACTCCTAGTGGAAAATGTACCCTAGTCACTGTCGGCTTAAGACTTAGGCATACGAGCTTGCAGGATGCTTATTCTGCGTCCATTGATATACTCATTGGTCATGGTAGATGTCTCTAAGTTCTGTTATAGTGATTTTTCTTATCTATTCATTATAACGAATAAAATGTTCGTACGTCCCGGGTACCAAATGAAAATGTACTTAAGTCCTAATCTGGCCAATTACCTTGCTATATAAGGTAACGTGATACCAAAATTGCTGATGCATATAATGTTGAGGTGGGATAATGTGGCAGCTAAAAATAGTTGAAGTAAGAGTCAAAACAGCCAAGAAGCACTCCCCTGAAATTGTCTACAAAGAAAGTAACGTTTTGTAAAGCGCAGGAATAGGGTGGGCACCGTGCTAGCACAAACCTATAATTCATCGCAGATCGACCAAGATGAAGCTCTGTTATTGATCCGGGGCGCTATGGCGCTAAGAAAGCGAATTCTCAAGAAATAAGAGCCATTCAATGGTTTCTTCTCGCCCCATTGTCTCAGTTTGCCAGTTTTGTGAGGCGAATGTCCTCTCCTGTGGTCGCGCTCAGTCTGCTCTCAATGACCATCACTCATATGCTCATAAAGTTTCACTTGTTTCTCTCTCTCTCTCTCTCTCTCTCTCTCTCTCTCTCTCTCTCCCTCCCTCCCTCCCTCCCTCCCTCTCTCTCTCCCTCCCTCCCTCCCTCCCTCCCTCTCTCTCTCTCTCTCCCTCCCTCCCTCCCTCCCTATCTCCCTCCCTCCCTCCCTACCTCCCTCTCTCCCTCCCTCCCTCTCTCCCTCCCTCCCCCCTCCCTCTCTCCCTCTCTCTCTCTCTCTCTCTCTCTCCCTGAGTCGTTCGAGATATGGAGCAAACGGCAATCCGCTGATGTTCACATGTTCAAGTATTGGTCGCTAGTGATCGACCGTGAACTGTTGATGCGCCGCTATATGCGCTCACTCGTTGAAACTTCACGGTCCACAAATCCGCGCACAAGTTCAGCCTCATGGCAAAGCAGATGAACAAAGTACCTCGAGGCAATGGTGGAGCCTCTGACCTATATCATGACACAGACGCTATAACATTGCATATGTTGGCTGGTCCAGATTGCGTCAGAATAATTAAAGAGTTCGAGAGTGTTCACACTTACTTACGGCACCAACAACTGGTCACCACGAAGAGGCATGTAGCCTGCAGTCTAGGTTTCTGAATGACGTGCAGTCTTTCGTGGAGGTGGTGACTGGAATGAGCAACCCCTTCTTAGCCGCCGGTCACGAGCTAGTCACTCTTGATGCACGTGAAGTAATGGACCATGAAGTAGTCGTGTGCCTGTCCAAAATCCATGAGGTTGGCCAGGTCCTTTACGGGGAATACGTAAAGACACGGCTAGACAAGGTGACGGTTCCTCTGTCAGACACAATAAAGAGAAACAACGTGTTTACTTTCGCCAACCGTCCAGAAGAAGGGACGCAAAGTCGGGATACTGAAACAAAATACCGTGCTTGTCACCCAACTTTTCCTTTCTCTCCAATCACGTCCGAACGCGGATATGGTCGAATTCTTCAAATTCGAGAACCATCGAGAGCACCCTTCTCTATCAGACCGAAGTTCGCTCAGAGGTGGGACCAAGTCGGACATCATCGCGTGCATCAACGCGCTAACTTGCCGCGCCAATCTAGCGAGGCAAGCGACAGTTCAATCGACATGGCTGCCGCCATCCACATGGTGCATCCGACCAGAGCGGCAACATTCGCTGAGTATATACACCTACAGGTTATGCCTTTCCTGAAAGCTCACTTGACCGCCACGGTTGAACGCATCGATGCGGTCTGGGACACCTACCCTGAACATAGCCTGAAATCACTGACACAGCAGCGGCGTGGGACAGGTGCGCGTACTCGAGTCGAACAAGATGGCGACGGCTGCACTCCCATCACCAAAAGGGACAGGCAATCGTACTTGAAAAATGTTGAAAACAAATGTCTCAGGTGGTGCTCTCAAAAAAGCCGTTCCATGTGTCAGCACTCCAGCCCTGCAACCACGCCACGTATCATACTGCATCTAGCTCATGCCTCGTCTCAGGGTCACGAGAAAGCATCCCTGCGCACTGTCGACACCGACATCGTTGTTCTTACCGTCACTTTCTTTGTAGAACTTGACCTTTCAGAGCTTTGGATTGGGTTTGGTAGCGGCAAGAAATACCGAGATATCCCGGTGCACAGCATCCACTCCCAGTTCGGTCCATCAAAGTCGTTGGCTCTACTCCTCTTTCACGCCATAACGGGCTGCGATACGACCTCTCAGTTTCTCGGTTGCGGTAAGAAGACGGCGTGGACTGCATGGAACAGTACACCAGGACTTACAGAGACGATGATCTCACTGACCGAAGATCCGGAGCCCTTCACTCTGGAATATGTTCACATGCAACGAATCGAGCGATTCGTTGTGCTCATGTACAGCAGGACGTGTGGTTCTGCAACTGTCAACGATGCTAGACACCATCTCTTCTCCAATGGCAGTCGTTCACTCGACAATATGCTGCTGACCCAGGCCGCTCTCTTCGAGCATGTCAAGAGGTCCTTGTTCCAAGCCAGTTTTATCTGGAAGCAATCAAGCACATGCCACCTGGCAATCCCTATCGTTGATCAATGGGGATGGGAACAGGATGAACGCAGCAAGCAATGGCTCCCTTTCTGGACCACTCTCGTCGACTCAAATAAAGCTTGTGCCCTGCTCCTAAACTGCGGCTGCACAAAAGCGTGCAAGGGTAATTGCAAATGCCTCAAGGCAGGTCTTCGTTGCACAGCACTGTGCAAGTGCGAGGGTGGCTGCCTAAACAATGATGAGAACGATGTGAACAATTGAACTACTACTAATGGATGGATGGGTAGATAGATAGACGAATGATGGATGAGATTGTCTGATTATACGAGTAGAGTGAATAAGAGAAATAGCGCTGTACATTTAGGTACATTAATTTAATTTGAACTTTGTATCCATTTTTGCATTTCAGAGTGGGTTACATTCCCAGTTGTGCATAATGAAAAGTTTCTATAATAAAATTAATGATCATTGTTCTTTACCTTCATTACATGACCTCGCCATTTCCCTTTCAATATCGGTTCCAACATTATAATAAATATATAAACCTTTGCCCTCGCAGTAAGATCAATTGAATCATCAACAGATACGTGGGGTTTTACGCATTTATGGGCAAATTTTACCTTAACCTTGATTGAAGAAACCTGTATCCAGAGCTCATTCCAGATTCATCTACTGTCCAACTAAGACATGTTTAGATGAAAATGACACAAGAACGGTGAATATCTGATATAGTACATTTTGGGCTCAAAAATATATATTTGAAGCCAAAATGACCTTGGATGTGACCTTATCACGTGATCTCCACCTAGAATCAGGAAACTAGCACCGGAAATGGATTCTCCATACTCGAAAACCCCTAAAAGTGGTATCATTTATAGTTCTACTACTTTTTGTTCTCAAGTTATTGCACAGACTTACTCTGGACGGCAGCCACCTTGGATTTGTCAAATATGGCCACCACAGCCGAAATCCAGCTTGAAACCTCACCAAAAATTGAAATGTCATGGCTATATCTAGTGCTGGTCCAAAAATGGTGCTTGTAGAACGATGTGAAAAATTTTATGATTAAGCCCCCTGACTACTAGGTTAGCTTCGTGCTGCCGCGCTGTTAGTACTTAGTAGATACCATTAGCTTACGTAAGTAAGCGCGTAAACCCCACGTTGACGCGAGCACGTAACAACACTACATAACACCTTTTACGATCCAATCAAAGATCAATTTCAGATATATATGCGGTGCAACGTGCCGTTCTTACGCGAGAAGTGGATTTTTAGCGTATGGCATTCGGCTCTCGGCGCTGAATTACAGTTCTTCTTCGTCGTTCATTTAAACGGGAACGGCTGTCGCCCCCACGAATGATGCCGTCGTCCTCAAAGCCGCGATATCACCATTAAGTTTCTCATTGAGGGGGGTGTCATCTGGCCACGCTTATGACCATCCTGTATTGGGCAGTGCTGAAGAGGTGCTCACTGGTCATCGGCGCGGTTTCACAGCAGCACATATCAGACTGGACAGTCTTCATTTTTTGTATAAATGTGCTTTCATTCTGTTATATCCTGATCAGAGTCTGAACAGGATGACCTGGTCAGCTCTGCTGAGATGGTAGTAACTGTCACTCTTGTTGTGCTTGGGGTGCTGTTGGCGCGATTTTCTCTCTGTCGGGGTCTTGATGGTGGTCTATTCATCACTGTATGATACACCTTTGTTGATTTGTTCCAGTTGCCCCCCTTCTTTTGCAAGCCTGTCAGCTGTTTCGTTTACCCTAATTCCGCAATTTGCAGGGATCCACTGTAGTTTTACGGTTGCCTTCTGACAGAGTAGTAGTCAGTTCATTCAATTGCTTCTTTCGGTGGTCCTGGAGGGCACGGAGTACTGAGAGGGCATGGAGTACTGAGAGGGCATGGAGTACTGATAGGGCATGGAGTACTGAGATGGCATCTATAAAGATGACAGTGTTTTCATGTGTTTTTCTTTGGTTGTTCTGCAGTTGTACTGCAGCTGTCTTCAGGGCTTTCGTTTCAGCTTTGAGGTTGGTGGAGTATTTGCCGGTTGCGACTGTGTGCCGTGCTTATTATTCTCTACTTGACGTAAACTCCGCCACCCCCATCCTTAATTACAGTTGCTAATGGTACCTGATATGCATGTTTAACGGGCTTGATACCAACTTAGTTAAGATAACTTGATGGTTGTCATCCGTTTGCTAGGATAGGTGAAAGATGTGATAGCGCGATGTTGCGATGCGACGGGACGATGTCATAAATCAGCGGTACTTAACCTCTTTGGCACTGCTACCTCTTGAATTTGCCATCATAATCCATCCTAATTACCCCTTCATTTCAAGATACTTAACGTGAAAAAGGACAGAACATTTATTCACATAATTTAATATATTTGTTACTAAAATATACTACATTCTTCAAAAATGAATAACTGTTAAACCTTAGCTTGACAACCACATTGTAAATATAATCAAAGATAACGCCAGAAACACTTAACTGTATGAAAGTATATATGTGCTGCTTGAAATGGCTTCTTCTTGACCAGTTATACGATATAGCATTTGCCACAGCAAGAGCACATCGCAGTTCATTAGCAAGAACCAGTGTATTCCTTGTAAGGTCTGGATTTAATGTTAGTCATCATAAAGCTCGAATTACCCCCCTCCCTAGAGGGGTAATTATCTCCATGTTTTCTACAACTGTTATATATATAATAAACCACGGTAAAACTTGATATTCCACGGTTTACCATGTTTTACCATGTTGTAACATGGTTATTTACTTACAACCGAGGAAACGTATGTATGCATATATGTATGTATGTATGTATGTATGTATGTATGTATGCATGTATGCATGTATGTATGCGGGCATGTTAACATATTCCTCTTAGATGACCTGAACCTCGAGCACCAAACTTTCAGGGATTAATCTACGACCCTACGAATAGGACGGATGACCTACATCTATTCAAAATAACCTATACATGTTAACAATCGCAAAAACCACGGGCGCGTGGCAAATATTTCTTAGTAGACCCTGGCACAACATTTATTATATCTACCCTCATTCCAATACTGGCAACAGCACAACAACACGAATATTATTTGACAACTGTACACTATCACGACTAGGACCTAAGCTTCACATCCTCTCCGACCGTCTTCATTTTTGGTGTTGTGTGCTTTCTACCATTTCTGTATCTGTATATTACGTTGACCGATCAGTCTTGATCATTAAACAACGGTTGGTTTATTGGAAGAAAAAATATATATGCATAAGACCAAAAGTGAAAGAAGAGAGAAAATAATATATAAAATTGCCGTTGTCTTTTTCAGGTGTCAGGTCTAGACCAATTCGGCAATTCGTAGCGGTCACCGGAGATAAACCCCGGCCGACACAGCCCTAGTCCCTCATTTACCCTACTTCGGACAAGGAAAAAAAAAATCAGAAGGAAAGCTGGGCCAGCTCCCTTTGGAAAATACCCAAACTGGGAACCTCAGCAACACGTGCTGGCAAGGAGTTCCACACTGGAATGACCCTGGGGAAAAAACTAAATTTAAATACATATGTGCGTGCAGGAAGCTGACGGAACTTAAGGGAATTATTGGATCTAGTTCTTGATGAGGCAGGGGAGAGGTAGGGCTGAGGGTCGATGTCAACATAGTTGTGGATGATCTTGAAAAGCATGGTCAGTTGTGTCTTGGTGCGTCTTGATGCCAGAGACTCCCACTGTAGATAGTCTACCATGGATGTTACACTGCTGGTGTTATGATATCTGTTGGTGACATATCTTGCGGCCTTCCTTTGCACAGCTTCAACTTATTTACCTGGTCCTGATGGTGAGGATTCCATATGGCACTACAATATTCAATGTGGGGTCTTACCAGGGCTTTGTAGGCATTAGTTTTTGTGTCTTCACTGGCCGACTAAAAATTCCGCTTAAGGAAACCCAGCATGTCATGAGCTTTCTTTGTTGATCGCTCAGTGTGTCGATTCCAAGAGAGATCTTTTTGCAGATCAACGCCTAAGTACTTTGAGCAGGTGGAGACTTCTAAAGTATGGCCCGTAAGTTGGTAGTTAAAGGACTTGGGTTTCCTAGATCTTGTGCAGGTCATGGTGTTACATTTCTGTTGATGAAAATCCATGCTCCACTTCTTCTCCCAGCATACTAGGGTGGATAGGTCTTCCTGGAGAATTTGACAGTCATCCATATATCTAATTTCCCTGTAGATGATGCAGTCGTCAGCAAATAGACAAGTACTGGAGTGAAGGTTGTTAGGTAGATCGTTGATAAACAGGAGGAACAGGAGCGGCCCCAAGACCGTGCCCTGGGGTACGCCACTGATAACAGATGCTTGGTCGGATGATGCTCCGTTAACGACTACTTGCTGAGATCTGTTGGACAGAAATTCAGCGATCCACCTGTAAGTGGATCCCCTGATCCCATAATGATGTACCTTTAACAGGAGTCGCTGATGAGGTACTCGGTCAAACGCCTTCGAGAAATCTAATATAGCCAGGTCCATCTGCTTGCCCCGGTCCAGAATATTTGTTATTTCATGACTTAATGTCGGTAGCTGGGTTTCACAGCTTCTCTTGGCCCTAAAACCATGTCGCCAGTCATCTGGCACGGATCCTTCTTCCAACGACTTATTGTAGATGATGGTGAGCAGTGGTGCGATGGCATGAGCACACGCCTTGAGGATTCTTGTCGTGATTCCATCCGGCCCGGTGGTTTTGTGTGGGTTGGTCTTTAGTATGAGTTTCAGGAAACCTTCTTCTGTAACCGTAATGTCAGGCATTGGTGGTAGGGGAATGCCTTCCATGGATGGGGTGGTTGAAAAGTCTTCTCTTGTAAATACCGACTTATACTGTTTGTTAAGAATATTTGCCTTGTCCTTGGGTTCTGAGTACAGCCTTCCTCCTTCTGGAAGAGGGGATACACCTGTAGTATCCTTACGCAGTGGCTTGATGTAGTTCCAGAACCTCTTCTGGGCTGGTGGTCTGTCCATATATAGTGTCGTCTTCGGAGTCAGGGGTGTCAATCAAGTTATTCACATTGTCCCAATATGCACGACGTTGTTGTTTATTGACTTCAGCTCTGGCTGATACGTATTTCTTTCTACTTGAAGTATATCTTGATTTCTTTGCCTTGCAATGGAGTCGCTGTAGTCTTCTCCGTGCAGATTTCACCTTGGGTGTTATCCAAGGTTTGTGGATCTTATCGCCCCGTACTTATTTAGATGGAATGAAGTCTGACATCAGAATGGTGACTGTGTCTCTGAATCTAGTCCACAGCTCGTTGGTCCCACAGGACTTTTCTGCTTCCTCAAATGAAGTTTCTCACTAATGATGCTGAAATCATTTTACTTATACATAACAATCTTCCGTGGGGCCCGTTTAACAATGAAGGGTCTGAGGCTTGATTCGATAAAGATTGCATCATGGTCCGAAATGCCTGGTATTATGTTGACGTTATTTGTTAGGGCCATGTTGTTCGTGAAGAACAAGTCGAGGATGTTTGCTGTGTCATTAGTAGTCCGGGTTGGTTGATGCACTATTGCACAAGAGTTCACTCTGGGTGTCAACTTGCAGTTCTTCAGGTTCACAGCTCTCAAAGCTTGAGGAAACCAGCATGAAAACTCCCACATGGCTACCTTCAGATCTGTCTTTTCTAAATGGTGTAAATCCAGGGAGAAAGACCTCACTGGAATGGGTGGAGTTGTCGAGCCAAGACTCAGTTCCGATGATGATGTCGGCCTGTGTGGAATCAATAGCATTTTGAATGAGAGGTTTTTTCCCTCGAGCGGACTGACAGTTCATCATAAGGATTCGCATGGGGGGGTCTTTCCTGTGAAGGCTATGTTCACTCTGGGTCTTACCTCTCGGTGGGTAGTCACTCTGTCTAGGGGGGGGCAATTTGGTGATGATGTGGCTCCAGGGTGCTCAAAGCTGAGGTCAGAGTCCGATCTCTCGTATAACGAGGATCTGAGGGGTTCATATTGGTTAGTGGAGTCACATATAGTTGTATTGAATAGTGTGGTGGAAAAATTGGGTAGACCACAGTTTACACATTCCCAAGTGATGTTTTCCAGTGCCTTGAAGACACAGTCGGGCATACTCATACAGTCTTGGTGGTACCAAGTTCCACAAGAGTCGCAGCTCACACTAGGGGTAGTCCACTTCACTGCCCCGGAGCATACTCCACAGGGGTATGTCTGGGGCCTGGGTTGGGTTCAGGAGCATAGGACTCGGATAGTAGTAGTCTCACTAGACACAGCAGCACAAGCTTGTTCTTACCCACTTTCATTTTGGGAGAGACACATTTCAGTGAGGTGATAAACTGGGTACAAACCCCAGAGGGATTTTCATATCTGCTTTCAGCGCGAATATGATGTCGGGACATTCTGACATGTCACCAACTATTGGTTTTGTCAGATCATTCACAAATGCTTTCTTGCCTATACCAAAGGCACAAAGATGAAGAGGAGTGCATTGAAATGGGACATACCTTCACGGATGGAGAGATCTTAATAGAAGACAACTTGCTATGTTCAACAGTGTACATGTTCTATCTTGACGATCATGGTTTAAAAACGGAAGTTAATAAAGCCGGTAGAGGGGAGCTAACAAGGTCAAAGGTTAAGCAGTTGAAAATTCTAGTAACTGATGTACAGGTATAAACTATAAACTTCCACTGAAATTACTCTCCAGAGTTTGAGAAATTATGAAAGTAAACATTCACAGACAAACCGAATCAAGAATAAATGACAAAGGAAGCAAACACAGAATAAAGGTGCAGCTAAAGAAAAGACGTTTCCTCCAACCGGAACCGGACATTTGGTAAATATTACTCTCACGAATGTGATGTACCAAGGCATCCCGTCAGGTGACGGGCATTTTTGCTAGTTTTCATAGTGGTATGTGTGGATGAAAGTCGAATAGTTGTTGACTTACAACCGTTGGTCTTAACGTGAGTCTTGTTGGCGGCGTCTAGAGGGCCTGATCACGGTGGACAATGTGTCGACTCCAAGCTTCGAGTCTCTCGCCGCCCAGCACCCGGAATTGGAGCCGGGCGGTCGGTGGCGACCGAGCGACTGTCGCTCCAGACACCACGTCGCCATCGTCATCCCGTATAGAGAGCGCGAGACCCATCTCAAGATCTTCCTTAACAACATGCACCCATTCCTGCAGCGACAACAACTCGACTACGGCATCTACGTCGTCGACCAGGTCAGTTCATATCCATTACTTTGACACAACGTGGTCTTAAGAACATCTACTCATGATCGAGCTTGCGTATGTATGCATGTAGGTTAACGTGTTCCTCTAATACTTGGCGTACACTGCTAAACGTTTGTTGCGAGTCGTCTGTTTAATCGACTAAAAGCTGATCAGTCGTGCAATGATGATTGCTGATGAAATTCCTGCCCTCTCAGACACCACCCAGGGCCTACAACGTCTCGTGGAATCAGTCAGAAAATACACTAACGGCTTGGGACTTGTCATGAGTGAAAAGGATAACAAAAACATGCTGACAGGGGAGCATAAACCACCCACAGATGTTTTGATCAATCAGACAAAAGCGGAAATAGTCCAAATCTTCACCTATCTTGGCAGCTCCACCAACGACCAAAGAATCATCGATCATGAACTAAACTGCAGAGTGGGGAAATTTACCTTGAAATCTAAAATCCGCTTTTATAACTCAAACGTTATACTAACCCTCCTATATGGATGTGAAACATGGCAACTAAAAATAAGCCAAGAAAACAAAATTGATGCATTCGACAGTAAATGCCTGCGAAAGATCTTCGTCATACACTGAAGCGACGAATATAGATATCCGGATACGTTCAGGACAACCTCTGGCATCACCTACTATCTGCAGAAGACGAATGAGCTGGCTCAGCCAGTCACAAGGCTCCCACCTACTAGACCTGCCCAACAAGCGCTATGGTGGATACCAGCTGGCCAGAGAAAGATGGGACGGCCAAGAATGAACTGGCGCCAAACAATCGACCGCGACCTACAGCTGGTCAACAAACGTTGGGGCGACGTCAGAACACTAGCAAGCGACGTATCTGGACGGCGTGCGTTGACTGCCTCATGCGTCTATAGACGTGGAAGTCGCTAAGCAAGTCGTGCAATGTACGATGACTCTCAACTCAACAAAACTTGAGTCGCGTGTTGATTTGACCAGTAGAACAGTTGTTGAACCGATTCATCATTTGAAAATTTAATCGCAGCAACAAAAGTTGCGTAATGTACGATGATGTCAGACGAGAGGTCGTTGTTGCTTGTTCATCAAACAGACGACTCGCAACAAACGTTTAGCAGTGTACGCCCAGCATTAGACGGCTTGAACCTCGAGCCCCAAACTTTCAGGGATTAATCTACGATCCCTAGAATAGGACGTAAGACCTATATATTTTCAGAATACCTCATATATGTCAAGAGTTTCATCTTTTATGGGGTCAATTAGCTGTGCAGAAAGTAAAATGTGATGTGGCGTAATCACGTAAAACATAACCCAGCAATCGCTGGAGCACACGCGCGGCAAAAACTTCTGAAAACGGTCCATGCATCATGAACATGGCCGCACAAAGCAGACGCTGACACAATAATGCTTATGTTTACCCTCATGCCAATTGCATAGCAATACGAATATGATTTGACAATATCACACTATCACGACTAGGGTGTATCGATGGACGTGAACTTCACATTCTCTCCGACGTTCGTCAAACAATTACCATGACATCCCGTTAGGTGACAGGTATTTTTGATAGTTATATTAATTAATAAAAACAAAAAATAGGAATCGACAGCCTCCTTTTAATGAAATGCCCTCCGAGTTCCCGCAACGGCCACAAACAAACAACCAAGATATCAGTGCACCTATTTTTGGCATGTAACTTTTTTGTACTTTGTTTCATAACGTTGCAAGCTGTGCTCATTTTAAAGATAACTGAATTAATAATAATAATAACAGTTTTATTTTGTTAAGCGCCACATCCAATGTTGTTCATAGCGCTTTACAAGTATACAAATGTATGTTAAAAATAATGCATTTGAATAAAAACAATAGTTGTTATATCATAGATAAAATGAACTAATAATGTAATAGTAATTAAAACAATACATATAGTAAAGTAGAAAAGGAATGTGGTATAAAATATCATAAAATAAAATAGCTAAGATCATATTTGTATTACTATTTTAATAAATAAAATACAATTAATGTAAATTCCGCGTAAGACGGTTCTAAATATACTAATCATCATTAACTGCCGAACCACAGGAAGCATACAATGCTTCGTCCCACATCAGTACTCTACACTTCTCACGTTCATTTGTCCGTCCATATTCTGTAATAGATCCATGTAGAGAACAGCGACGACAGTGCCCACCATTATGTGAGTCTACGGCAGGTTAATCTTTTACATAATGCGTGGAAGGTTTATTCCGCTCGCATATACATCAGGTACAAGGGGCCACCGGTTTTTAGTGTCGCTTCTGAAAGACACAGGGGCAACGTGAAATGAACGTAATTGCCAAAGTTTCAAAAAGGCGTATTGGCAACGAACCACCGTTCACCTTAGGCCATGAGCCAGAGGGTTTGTCGGTACATGTTTAAGGACGAATGCTCATCGTGATTTTTCGATCAATAGCCCGGCGCTCTAATGCCACCGCGCCGCACTTCATTTATCAGCCTAACCTGGATTTAGTATATGTATTTATAAAATTTTAATGCGATGTAATTCTTTAAGTCCAGCTTTCTACTTATTAGATACTGTCAGCTCATGGTACAATTATGATACGTGATGTTTTTAGTTAAATAAATAAATATTCCCAACTGATTGCTCCTTTCCGTCTCGCTAACGTTGGTGGTGCTGCTTGCCCAGGCTCTGCCGACGCGGTTCAACCGAGCGATGCTGATGAACATCGGCTACGCGGAGGCGAGTAAACAGGCCAACTATTCGTGCTACATCTTCCACGACGTCGACCTTTTGCCGGAGGACGACCGCAACATCTACGGCTGCCCCAAGCAGCCGCGACACATGTCTGTCTCCCTGGATAAACACGACTACAGGCATGTGTGCCAAATACAGCGAAGATGTTTTCCAGTAGACCTACGTCACAAGTTTCTGCTTCAACAACATTTTGTTGTTGGAAAAATATTTTTGCTTGATTAATTAAATTCAAACAAACAATAAAAAAAACAATCACAACTGTTTATTTAGTTAACATTAACCATATGCAGTCTTGTAATGCTATTATAAAACAATCTGAACTTCTGAAGAGATCACAACTTCACGTTAATCAAAGTGTGGTATTATCGCTCACGATATGAAAACGTATCTATAGCATTCCTGATGTATATTTGTCGATAAATTTGGCTAATCAGCTTTCTGGACTCGTTATTATGCAAAGTAGGTAATTCGATAATTCACAAAATAAGGTCGCTGTAACTCACGTTGACCCACTGTACTTGACACAATGTGTCCCGACAGCTATGTATGGCAGTTAAACCGCAGTGATATCGGATTATCCCACCGGCTACCTTACAGTCAGCGCATGTCTGGTACCCTCATCCCAGGTTAACAAAACATCGATAATGTTTTTCAAATGAATGATGATTATTATTTTCGTTTCTTTTTCTTCACTTGCTGCCAACTTGAGACAGTGGCGGCTTCGTAAGCCGTCGGCCAGGTAATTTGTACCATCTTCTGGTAACTTCATCCCATGCCTTGAAAATATACTGGTAATTGTAGCAAGTGAGTGGCATCATTTTCTTTGCTACCGGCTAGTAAGTTGTCAGACCATCTGGAGTGGCTTTATTTATGGCTTAAGCGAGTCTGTAATTCTGTAGTAAGATTTAACTAAATTTAACAAGATTGCCACCCAGATAATTAACTCTAGATGGCAAGTGGACAAGGAAGCCTTTTGGCTTATCGAGAGTCGAATCCTTTTTATCTACGTGTATCCCGCCCTTCTGAGGTACGTACGTGTCAATTTTATTTTTAAACATGTTGATAACTCGTGTCATGTCATTAAACAGCTTTATTCGAGCAGATACATACGAATGCCAAATCGTCGTGCTGTAACTGCTGTTTAGTTCAAGTGTCGCGAGGAGAGTGAGTCAGTCCAAACTGCCACTAGCTCGTCGCCTAGATGGCTGCATTACTGGACGCATATCATGTTTCAAGTCTACACTAATGATATCTCTTAACATCCCCCTTTCTTTAGAAAGTTCGACAGTCATTAGGGGTTGTCACTACCGATACATTCTATAGTCCTTCATCCAGATGGGCGGTTGTCGTGTCCTCATCGGCCTGTCCTGAATTCCAGGTGTCGCCGTGGGAGTGTCCGGTTCCCTTGGGTCAGTAGCCTCGGGTCGTGTCCCTGGTTGCTTTCTGACGTCGGTCGCTGACACGCGTTCCCTGTCGCTGATTGTTCCCGGCTGTTCTATCGCATCCTTTGATGTCACGCCGTTGTCGTCGTTCCTAGTCAGGCGGGCGTCGCCAGGGTTCTTTGTCGGGGTCAAAGTATGCCAGGACCGGTGTCGCGCTTACATTTATTCGGGCGTTACATTTTATCCGGGTGATGTTTATATGCATATGTAAGGCATAATATTTGGCAGCAGTAGATCACGTAGTGATAAATAATATTCAGTAGTTAAATATGTTTCGTTTGTTGTCGTAATACTAGCGTTATAATTAGAGTACATAATTATAATTTGCTATTTCAGATTTGTAACCAAGTATAAGAGTATGTCACGTAACGTGTGCGTGGAGAGGAAACTGTTTTACGACAGAAATTGTTTATGTCTGTGGGAAGCAAACATTTTATAATTTATGTATATATATATAGACACATATGTAAATATATATATAAATATAAACATGCACAACGCCCGGATAAATGAAAACGCGACAGTCGTAGCTGGTAATAAATGCATTTCCCTAGATACGCGCACGCGCAGAAACGTCACCCGGATATTATTTAACGCCCGCATAAATGTAAGCGCGACACCGGTGTTGCCGAGATGTTCTTCTTCGTCTCGTTGAACGCCTCCCCGCATTGCTTCGACCAGTTCCAGTCAACGTTCTTCCGTGTCAGTGATCTTGTTGGTTCCAGGTCGCTTGCTAGATCTGGCATGAACCGCGCAAGGTATTGAATCATGCCACAAAATCGTTTGACTCCATGCATGCACATCAGTCGGTGCTGGCATCTCAAGAATTGCTTTGACTTTTCCGTCGTCTGCTTTGATGCCTTCAGTGGTTATCATGTGTCCCATGAATGCCACTCTGTCCTGTTTCATCACGGCTTTGTCACCGTTCAGCTTGATGCGTCTTTCTAAACACCTATTCCTGTAACTGCTTCCAGTTTTCATCGTGATCGCGTTCCGCAGCTGTCTTTGTGTCACCGCTTCCAATCACGAGGATATCATCCGCCACGCATATGACACCTGTCAGACTTTCCAGTGCTTCATTCGGCCGCTTCTGGAAGATTTCACTGCTCACTTTGAGATCAAGTGGTAATCTGGCCCATCGATATCTACCAAATGGCGTAATCATCGTCGTCAGCTTGCTAGACTCTGTGTCAAGCTCGACGTGCCAGAACGCTTCCTTCACGTCGACTTTGCTGAATACTTTCGCGTTGTTCAGGCTTGGCAACACTTCGTCAAAATTCGGCAGTTTGTAGTGCTCTCTCATGAGTGCTTCATTCAGCGGTTGTGGGTCAATACACAGTCGTAACTGGCCGTTCTGTTTCTGCACGACTGCCATCTGACTTACCCACGGGGTCGGCTCGTCAATTGGTATCAACACACCTCGCTTCACAAGTGTGTCTAGTTCGGCCTTCACACGTTTTTGTAGTGAAATTGGTAATCTCCGGCTTGGCAGTACCTTGGGTCTCACACTAGGATCTGTCTGGAGGGTTGCTGTTCCCAACCTGCCCAAATTGTCCACTTCTTGCTTACTCTCTGCGTGATAGCTCGGGGCGCCTCTAACCCCTACTTTAGTAGGGGCGCATTTCCCCTTACCACCAGCAGTTTTCTGCATGGACTTGCATCCTTCAAGCGCCGTTGTTTTCGTGGCAGTTCGCTGATTCTGTTTGTTTTGTTGTACTTCTGCAATGAACTTTTCTCCGTGAACGGTGAGTAGGCCCATGTCCTGTAGTGTTGCCGATCCAATGAGACACGTGTCATCATTGTTGACAACAACAACATCTTTCATTTCGCCAGTTTTGGGATTCGTCACGGCCAATTTTGTTACACCCTTTGGAGTCATTTTGAAACCGTTCCACATAACAAGTTTTCCTTGTGATTGGCGAACTTGGTGCTTGTATACGAATCTTTGCGTGATCGTATTTACGTCTGCACCAGTGTCGAGCTGGAATCGGACATCGCAGTTATTTACCTTCATAAGCGCTGTGACTCGATTTATTCGTTTGTTACAACCAATGCCATAGGTGTGTAACCATTCCTGTCCATTGTCGTTGCTCTGATGATCGACAGTGCGGACTTCCTGCCCTTGTTGCCGTTTCTTTCGGCATTTAGCGCGGAAATGGTTAGGACCATTACAGTACGAGCATTTCTTTCCCCATGCAGGACATTTCTCTCTACCTGGCTGGTGTTTGTACCCAAAGTACGCACAATCGTTGTTCACATACCTGGGTTTCGGTCTCGGTGCTCCCTTCTGCTTGCTGGCATACACTTCCTCAATAATGTGCTCCGGATTCATTTCCGTCACCGGCCTGTGTGTCATTTCGAACGCACGGCATATATCGATCGCATTCCGGAGTGTTAATTACGTCTCTCGCAAAAGCAATTCCTGTAGTTTGCCTTTTGCAGAGAACACTATCTTGTCCCGGATCATGCGCTCCGTGTCCTGGTAGTCGCATAGAGCTGCCATTGTACGGAGTTCGGTGAGGTACACATCAAACGGTTGCTTCCACAGCACATTCCAGAAACGGTACGTGTTTACTACGACATTTCTCTTGGGCGCACAGTACTCTTCCAATTTCTGGAGTACTTTCTCGGTGCGATCTTTGTCGCCGTCTTCTGCCCACACAAAATGACCTATGCTGTGATGAAGTCTGGCCCAGCACAGTTAAGAATTATTGCCACCTGGGTAGCATTCGCTTTCTTATTTTTCTCCGACGCCACCAAGTATATTCGAAGCTATCGCTTCCATTTCATGAACGAATCCGCAAGATTCGGATGGTTGACATCTAACTTGGGCGGCGCACGAAATTGTGCACCGTCAGCCATAGCCTGAGGTCACGGCGGGTCAATGGCCAGTACTTTTAAGCAGTCGCCGCGATGGCGAAATCAAAAGTCATTTACCGTCATGATGCGCCGGAAACTGCTCTCTTTCCTCCTGTTCGTGACGGCTGTCAGGGCTTGTGATTCGCTGCCACCATGTTGATAACTCGTGTTATGTCATTAAACAGCTTTATTCGAGCAGATACATACGAATGCCAAATCGTCGTGCTGTTTAGTGTCGCGGGGAGAATGAGTCAGTCCAAAGTGCCACTAGCTCGTCGGCTAGATGGCTGCATTACTGGACGCATATCATGTTTCAAGTCTACACTAACGGTATCTCTTAACAAAACATATACACACTACTAGCACCCACACAATCAGCAGATAATCTGTTCCATTTATTTACAGTTCATTGTGAAAATTAGAACTTTATTATACCTAATCTACACTGCACCTTTACTAATGTAACTTCATGTCCCCTAGTCCTTCTATGTTTCTTAACTGAGAAAAAATATTTCTATCAATATTTTCATAACCATTCAATATTTTACAAACTTTTATCTGATCTCTGAATCTCCTGGTCTCTAGTGTTGTCAAACCACATTCATTTAGGCGTATTTCGTAACTAACATCTCTTAGTTTTGGTATAATCTTAGTCGCTCTACTCTGTCCTTTTTTTAGTCTAGCATATCTATGTCTTTCTTTCGATATGGCCTCCACGCTCGTATACAATATTTTAGGACACTGTTAGACTTCCTGCTTGGTTACAGACGAAAAAAAGTGCAGTATATTTTTTTAGAAATGACTTTTTACAATATTCACTTGCTCTGACATAAGTGCATTTGAGTAGTCAGATTTCTAGATGAGATTGTAGAAGCTGTTGACAGAAAAACAATGGTGTCTTTTAGCTGATTTTACTAAGCGGAAGGGTATTTGGCAGCAATTTGGCTAGTTGACACTTTAGCAGGATTATTGTCTGCATCCATTTGTAAATATTGACGGGTGTCATACATACAGGCATTTTGTAAGAGCTAAAACAAATTGATTTCGACTAAACTCGACCAGCATGTCAATGAGATGATGACAACGGCAGGTGAGAAGTTTAATACATTTTCTAGGTCACGTTTTCTTACAATCAGACAAAACGTTAACATGGTCGCCAATGGGAAAACTATCAGTGTGCTGACCCCTATTCTAAATAAGGCCTAACTATTGTTTTGTAGAGCGGTATTATTAGTTCTTTTTCCTTGTACGCTATATTTTGCTTAATGAATCCAAGGATTTGATTTCCCTTTGAAGCTTTAATTCCGCACTGCTTTGAAACCTTCATATCAGCACTAATTGTTAACCATAAGTTTCTTTTACAGTAGTACTTAGTACAGTACACCCCATTGTATATTGTACATCTTCGTTCCCATGTCCTGTGTGGAGGCATTTGCATTTCTCAAAATTAAACAACATCTGCCATTTTTCAGACCATTTGATCAACCTGTCTAGATCATCTTGTAAATGCTATCATCCGCAAATTTCAACATCTTACTTGTTATAGCATCGTCCAAATCGTTCGTGTGTGTGTGTGTGTGTGTGTGTGTGTGTGTGTGTGTGTGTGTGTGTGTGTGTGTGTGTGTGTGTGTGTGTGTGTGTGTGTGTGTTAAGATTAATATAGGTGTCAGTACTGATCCCTGTGGTACCCCCACTCAAAATCGATTTCCAATTTGAAGCCTCCCCATCAACTACTACCCGTTGTCTTCTGTCAATCACCCATTTTTCTAACCAGTTAATTATACCATTTCCTATGCTATGTGCCTTTAGTTTAAGCAGTAATCTGTGGCACTTTGTCAAAAGCTTTCTGAAAACCTAAGTAAATAATATCTACTGGTGAACCTCGTCGACCCACTTAGTGATGTCTTCCAAAAAACATAACATATTTGTTAAGCATGATCTCGCTTTAAAAAACCCATGTTGAGATGGGTTTATCAAATTATGCTGAACAAGATCATTATACTTCATTGACCTTATTTTTTTAGTTACAATTAACAGTCCTTGAACTTGGCCTCTGGTACTGGCAGTGCCTTTGGTAGTGGCAGGGAACTTCCCTGGTAAACACCGAACTAAAGTACTCGTTCAGGTCTTCTGCCATTAAGAATCCCTCTAATATTATATTTCCAGCACTATCTTCTAGAGGGCCGACCTGATCCTGAACTTTCTGTTTGCTCCGAACAAATGCATAGAAACTCTTGCTGTCATGTTTTATATTATAAGCTAATTTTTGTTCATAGCTTCTCTTTGAATTTATAATTTCTTTATAAATGTTGTATTCTTCATCATTTCCGGTGCGTCTATGTGACTTCCACATCATTTGTTCGATAAGTGTTTCTTTCTGGACCGTTCCCGTTGCTTTTTCAATGGAACAAACTTATAGTGTGTTATTGTCGCAAAAAAAATCCTATTGCCGTAATACGGGACCGTTTATCATATTGCTATAATCTGCGGTCAATTTCTGTAATTATTATGGAAAATATATGTTATGGTAGGCAGGCATATTGCAAACCGACGCAAAAAATCTACTGAACTGTGTGCAATGATATGTGTTAAAACTAACCATGTATTTGAAGAAACATATGTGGTCAGGGCAACTTCGCGGGAAAAAACAATGATGCTCTTTTTCTAGTCGTTTAATGGTCAATCATCCACGTCTTGAACATTATGTCAGCCTACAGTATATCGGACATTACATTAAAACAGTCCACTTTGTGAACACATTCTAAGTAAATCACTGACGTGAAAATGTTTACTGTAGTCGCAATAATTTGTATTAACTCTTTTATGTACATAATACCATTATGCCATAATACTGTTTGTTTCTCTTAAACAATATTTAACAACTGAGAGTTCAACGATCATTCTTCTATATGAATGACCTAAAACAATTATTAAATGAAAGTTATGAAATATATTTTCAATGGTTTTAAACGTAGTAGCAATCAATAGATAACTTGTTCCATTAACTTATGTATTTTGTATATTGTCGATCGTTTTATTTAGTAATTTATGACGTGTTGTTTATTACACTGTTAATTAAACTGATATTGTGTTATTTGGATCTGGTTGTAATAATTATTGAAATTTTTTCTGCACCATAGGTTGGAATATCTCACACTTTTCGGCGGTGTGGGTGCATTCAAAACGGAACATTTTAAGCTGATCAATGGGTTTTCTAACATGTACTTCGGCTGGGGTGGCGAGGACGACGACTTGTACAGAAGGTAACATTAGTTATATTAAATACCATTTCTACACTACATTGTTACTGTAGCTTTGATGACGACACAACTGCAACATATGGTGCACTAAAGCAAACAGAGTAAATGCATGTAAATGTCGAGTTTTAAAACCATAATCATACATCAGCGTCAGTGCAGATATCATTCCTTGCTGAACATGTAATAGAAGACATGGAGAAGACTCATGCTCGGTGAAACAAGCGGACAGTTGTAGAGACACCCGAGACGAACTGAAGGAAAGAGGTTTCAACATAGCACGTGTATATCCTGTACAGTTTTTACGCAACAACACAACCAAAGTGTTATTCTACTGTGGCATATTCTTATTTATCGGTTCTGTGCTAAACGGTGGTATGTGCAGCTTTATCTCAACAGGTCTAGCGCAGTGATCTACATACCAGGTAGACCAGTGGTCTAGCGGCGTGGTACGGTGAATCCTAGTGAATGATGACATAATTAGTGTAGTGGGGTGCCAACACATGGCTGTGTCTACAGGAAGTCGGGTTATTTTTCGCATGCGCAGTATATCACAATCGCAGTAAACTAAGAGTCTCAACCGAGCGAACCCGGGTTCGAATCCTGTGCGGCGGTGTCGAACCTTGGGCAGGTTCGTTCACTATACGTTACTCCAGTTCACTCAGGTGTGTGAATGAGTACCTGGCTATGGACAGTGGTAGATATTTGTATATGAAGTCTTCGCGCATTAATTGCAGCGTGGCCCGATGCTTCCCAGAGAAGTCGAGATGGTGTTCGATTGAACAGGTCTGCCAGGGAGTAAAGTGTAAAAGTGCTTTGAGGAGTCTTGAGGACTGGATATTGCGCTATATAAGAACTTACCTTTGTATTGAGCTAGCAGTCTGGTTTATAAAGGTTTGTGATTATTCAAAGTAGGCTCCTACATATATTCCTGTGTTGATGGTGGATATTGAAGGAACACTTGACGGCAGTCTTGAAAATGGCAGCCATCTTGTATTTCCAGTCATTTGCAGTCACATTATATTTGTATATCATATTTACTTCATTTGATCAGTTCTTCCCTAAATATGGAGTCATATTGACAGAAAATATTGGTTTGAGCGGCCATTTTAATTTATGCAAATTCAATATTTTCCCCATTCCGATTTTGTCCGATTTTTGATATGTTCGTCGATGTATGTTTGGGGCTTGCTTCCCACAGAAATTGTTTCTGTTGCAATTTTGTCTAGGTTAGGCGTCTTTTTGGCATAAATTGATTGGACTAAGACAACACTCTAGCATTACTTCCTCGCGGTACACTGTGGATACTGTACTGGGCACCTTGTATCCCCAGGCGAATGTGCTAGAGATCTCGGAGCATATTGGAGCCCAGAGGTGTCGTGTGCAGGCCTCACCAGAATGTGGATATGTCCCGACCATTCCAATCTCCAACTATGAGTAAATTAGTCAGTGACGGGCAGCAGTGATGCTCGTGTCTGGTATTGGCGGAAGAGTCAACTTATCTTGATCAACGTTGGCACTAGAACTAAGAGTAGAAGGCAACTTCTCTCCACTCCGGGTCTCCACTGCGGCGCAACCAGCTAGACTTTCAGTCGTCGCACGAGGTGCTCCACTGGATTAAAATCTTCCTGGTCCATAGGGTGTTGATACTGATGCGCGACCATCTAGGTACTTAACAATATGAGCGCGAACGAAGATGTAGGGGGTAGTCCTAAGGCGACGGGGTGAAAGCCACGACGGCAGGTTGGAATAATAACTGGAAGCTATTAGCTGAAGGTATAAACATAGGCGGCCTAAATGTGACGGTCGTGTGTTTTGGTGAACAATAAAAACAACAGGAGTCCAGGCAACCAGACAGCCTTATCTGTGGGTGCACTGCCTGCACCAATCTGGGGACTCCCCTAGAAGGGGGGGAGTAAAAAGTTTTTAATTTGACTCCTGATCAGCACAGCGCGGCTGGTGAGACTCAAATATCAGTGGTGTGAAGCAAATGAAAAAAGCTATCATTAGCAACATGGAATGTGAAGATATTATTAGACTTGAAAAATGCAGACAGACCACTAAGGCATGCAGCGCTAGTTGCTCGAGATCTTGATCGCTATAACATAGACACAGCTGCTCTTCAAGAAACTTGTCTTGAAGGACACGGTACAGTACAGTAAAAGAACTACACATTGTTCTGGATAGGAAAAGAGCCTGGGATAGGAAGTGAAGCAGGGATAGGATTTGTGATTGCCAATCATCTCGTTAAACAACTCCATAGGCTCCCTAATGGCATATCAGCACTTTTGAGTCGGATCATCACCTGGACAAAACTGCAAAGCCAACTGTACAAACTTGACGTCAGACCGCCAACCGTACAAAGCTGATGTCAGACCGCCAGTTTCACAGAGTTGAAGTCGGACCGTTAATTGCTCAAAGCTCAAGGTCCGACGGGCCACCAACATTTAAGATCACGATTCGAACACCGGTGTAGATGCCAACAAGTCAGAAATGTCGACGAGACTGACATGATCACAGGTGCACCCATAAGTGTTAGTTCACCCTCCTGTTAACTGATTGTTTGTCAGCCAGTGGGTGACGAAGGAAGGCTCACACAATTATACAGGTCCGTCCGTCCGGGTAGCGACAAACAGTCAAACTCGGTCATCTGTTTTCGCAATCCACCTTACCTCCATAGCGTATCCATCCGTCTGTTGACAACCTTTAACGGTACCGATTTTACGTTGCCTAAAGTTTTAGTTTTGATACGCCACTGACCTCGGGTTTCGTAGGACTTAGACGTGAGAGATGATTTCGAATTATTACAATGATACCTAATAATATGAAAAAATGCTATTGTATGATGCCAATTGTTATTATTATCATTATTATTATTATGCGTGTTATGTTCATGATGCAGGGTGAAGCACCACGGTCTGACTCTCACGAGGTATCCCATGGCCATTGCACGATATAAGGCCATTATACACAAGCGAGACAAGCTCAACGCCGCCAACCCAAAACAGTAACGGTATTAATAGAACAGCGACTAAGAGCCAGAAATTTGACGAATTTGCACTTTTTGACAAAAGCATGACATTTTTTACATATCTAGTTTATGATATGTAGAATCATATAAAGCTAGGTACCCATCGCTATCGACATGGTACCTGGCCGCCATCTTGCTTTTTCAAATGGTCGCCACAGAAGTCCATTAGACTAGTACATCAGCTTCTAAGCAATATAAAAATATGATATTGGTGTCTAAACCAACATTTTCAGGGTGAAGTAATCAATTTGTGTCATGCGCAGTGTCCAAGGATGACGGCCGGAATCCATTTCTGACATATGCTATATCATCAGATGACGGCCATATTGAAATTCAAGATGGATGCCATGCATAGACGTTTTACAACATAATGTTAATGTATCTTTGTATTGAGGACACCATTTGACGAATCCATACGTGGTTCAAATGTTTCAAGGTCAAGGAGTTGTGCCACTTGCATTTCTATGGCAAAATGGAAATCATCTGTGCCAATACATCAGCTTCTGCACAACATAGAAACATGAGATTGGTGTATATACCAACATATTCAGGATTAATTAATCCATTTCTTCCATATGTTGTATCCACAGATGACAGACATAAATCATATATTTTTGTTTAATTCAGTTTCCGTGCATCACAAAAACATACTAGTTGTGTTTAATCCTGTAATACACATGTAAACGAATATAAACAGGGTACAACCATCAAATGATGGTGACACAGAATATCAAGATGGCTGTCATGCATATATACGTTCTAAGAACATGATCTGAACGTGTGCTGGTTTTTCTTCTTCAGTTCAGCTCCCTGCTCTCACGATGTCCCCTTCCAACTAGTTGCTGATGTCCTGCTCCCATCTTCTCCTTGGTCTTCCCCTTCCTCTCTTTCTCTTCATTTTGCCTTTTAGGATTGTTTTCGCTGAGGATCGAATTGTGTCTTTTGATGTGGCAAAAATAACTCAGTTTTAATCCTTTTATTCTATTCACTAGTTGGCAGGTCTTTATGTCTGTTTTTAAAGGATTTCTGCATTGGTTGTTCTTGTTATCCATGGCATTCTTAGGACTTGTCTGTAACATTTAATCTCAAACGCTTGCATTCTTCTCATGTCTTCTTTGTTCACTGTCAACGTTTCTCTCTCGTATACAGCTGTTGGGAAAACGCACATTTTTAAAATTATTATCTTTGTTTGTATGTTTTGGCCTTTCCATACATTTTTCAGATTATTTAGTTTCTGCGTTGCTTTGGCTATTCTTCTTTTGATCTCTGATGATGTCTTGCCGTCTCCTTGTAGTCTTGCCCCAAGGTATTCGTAGTGGTTCACATTTTCAACTTGCTCCCCGTTGATTGCAATTTCTGTTTTTTTTCAATGCATCTCTCAGTTTCCATGATCTTTGTGTTCTTCACATTAAGTAACAAGCCCTTTTTCTCACTGTGTTCTTTTACAGACATGATTGTGTTTCTTAGGCCGATTGTTGAGGGGACAGGAGTGCGGTATCGTCTGCGTATCGTATATCTCTTATTCTATGTCCATGGATATTCACTTCATCGTATCTTGTACTTCTGTTGTCTAATAAAATTCTACATATCTCATTATATCTTCTGTGTATAGGTTGAATAGATATGGAGAAAAAACGTATTCTTGTTTTACTCCTTTTCCCACTGAAAGACGTTCTGTAGTTGTGTTTTCCAGCCTGACCACTGCTTGTTGGTTGCTATAAAGTGATTTCAAGAGGGCCGTTATCTTTGGGTGGAAGTTCATGTCATTGAGCGTTTTCTACATCATCTGATGATTCACACAGTCGAAAGCCATGGAATAGTCGATGAAGCATATTCTTAGATTCTTATTTATAGCTCTGAATTTCTGAATTAACATTCTCAGATTGAATACGTGGTCCCTTGTGCCTGTGTTTTTTTTCTGAAGCCTGCCTGTGTATTGCTCACTTCCATTGCCATTTCATGTTGCATTCTTTTCATTATGATTATCAGCAATATTTTGTTTGCAAGGCTAATGAGTGATATGGTTCTGTAGTTGGAGCATAGCTGTTGGTCTCCTTTCTTTGGTAATGAGATGTATGTTGATTTCTTCCAGTCGTCAGGCCATTTTCCACTCTTCCATATTTTCTTACATAGTGCATGGTATATGTCTATTCTTCTTTCTTCCACTGCTTTTATCATTTCTGCCTGTATGTTGGGTTTAGGAATCCATAAATGGTTTATGGTACGTGTCTTCATGATTATAACCTTTCAGGCTGTTGCCAATTTTTTCTCATATATTCTCAAGCATAATATACCTAACAACATACATAGTCATAAAAATAATATATAAACTGGACTACATTTAGATTTGCAACCACAGTGCACTAGGTCATGAATATAGTTCAGAAACAACTGCCAACAAGAATTGACATACTCGTGAATATGTAGGTATATCTGAGGTTATAGCATATGACAGAAAAGGATTTCTTGACCCTGAAAATGTTTATTAGCATCGGTGCCTCTGGGAGTTCAACTCCAGCATGGTTTCCATACTGAATCTGTTGCACTCCAACCACAGTGTCCAAGACTAGGCAGATGAGGATTTGGCACAAGAGCTGTCTAAGACTAGGCAGATGAGGATTTGGCACAAGAGCTTGTGACCTCATATAACCGATTTGAAAAACAACCCTTCTCATGTGTTGGTGCAATGCATGTTTTGTAGGTGGGGTATTCCAAGTGTTACTAGATCCCTGGGCAAACAGCTGTTTCCTTGCTTCATCCACCCTGCAAAATGTAAAAGTCTTAATGTAAATATCGGTGATGAACCTCGCTATCTCATCTAGTGTATATGGGTCGACTTCTCATGACTGTGATGAGAGGACGAGGAAGACATCTATAACAGCGGGGATTGGAGCCCATGCCAATCATGCCGACTTTTTCTCTCGACCAAGGAAACTGGAGATTATGTCACACCAACGCAGGACATAATGTAGCATTAATGTTTAAGATTTCACAGGTCATTGGCATTGGCATGGGTTGCAATAGGACAAAAGTTGGTTTCAACGCCAAAACATCCAACAAAAACTATTTCAACAGCAAGAAATTGCATTACGGCCAGAACAATCACATTGCCGGATATCCACTTTGGGAAATCGTAGGTGAACACATTGTGCTACATGGAGTAATGTGATGCCCCCTCGAGTGTTCACTACAAGTCGTTGGTGGCTTTCTTGACTGTGGTCACAACTATCTGTCTGATCTTGTGTGTTGATGATTACCTAACCGCCGGACATGAATGACCTTATACAGTGTAGCAAATAATGAAACAACCTCTGAGTGGTTCCGCTGTGTATTCTTCGTTATCTTGTAGGTTGCTTGAGGATGTCAGCAAAATACCTACCATATACAATACTATTCTGACAGTTGCCAACTGGGATGTAATGTATATGATACGTTATTGCTGAGCATCATCGTCAACTGTCCATCTCCTGGATAGCATATTTCTTCTTCCTATACACGTCTAGCCTTAACAAGAAGAAGACAGAGTGTTCAGCAAAAAACTGAAAACATGACAGGCGTGAAGGTGACAGGGGAGAAAGTGATCGTAGTGAAGGAGGTAGCCGTGGAAAAGGGACGGGAGAGGAGAGAAGAAAATGTGATGGGAGGAAAGAAGAAGGGACGAAAGGAAGTGAGACTGCTAGAAGAGAAGATGACAGGAGGAAAGGGGAAAAGAGAAAACGCGACAGGAAAGAAGGGAATGGAAGTGAATGTGACAGGAGAGAAGACGGCAAGAGGAAAAGACAACAACCAGACATATGCAAACCGGAGGAGCTACTCCGAGGCAGTGATTGAGGGGGCAAGGAGAAAAGAGAGAGTGTTTATGGGCGATTCAATTCTGAGAAAAACAGACAAGACTATATGCGAGGGGAAGGATGTTGTTGTATGTCTACCGGGGGCTAGGATAGAGCATGTGACCGAAAGGGTAGAGAAGGTATTGGGGCATTGCAAGGGAGGGTCTATACTAGTACACGTAGGGACAAACAATGCAGACAAGGAGGGAACAACTGGGATAGTTCAGAAGTACAGACATATAGTGAGGAAGCTAAAGAAGACAAGAGTGGAACAGGTTATTCTCTCAGGAATTTTGCCAGTAATGGGAGGAAGGGGGGCAACAGAAACTGTAAGAGGATGGCGATCAACGCACTAGTTGAGCAGATGTGTGAGGAAGAGGGCGTGGGATTCATAGACTTATGGGGGTACTTTGTTGGGAGAGAAGATAATGTACATGTGAGATGGCCTCAATCTAAGTGGAAAGGGGGCAGCAGTATTCTCAGAGAATCTGCTGCGATCTGTTGACAGTGGGACAGGTTGCATCTATTTAAACTAAATTCGCAGGGGGGACTCGCAGAGAAGCCCGAAACTGGAGGCATAGATAAAGACAGCAAAAATAATTCAGCAAAGAACAGTCTGCAAAACTGTTCTGAAGCTGGGTATAAATGTGTTTGTTTAAATGCAAGGAGTATAGTAAACAAAAGAAATGAACTAAACATTATGGTAGAAGATATTGACCCTCACATAATAGGTATAACCGAATCATGGGCAACCACCGATATATTATATGCCGAAATGGGACTGACAGGATATGTAATGTTTAGGAAAGATAGAATAGGAAGAAGGGGAGGTGGAGTTATTTTATATATTAAAGAATCTATCCAGGCTTATGAAATAAAATTAGACAGAGAAGCAGATTGCGAAGAAGCTGTTTGGTGTAACATAGTTACAGAAAACTCAACGTTAACGGTTGGATTAGTTTATCGAAGTCCAAACATAAGCATAGAAGAGAATGAAAAAATACAAAACGCTTAAGGGAAGTGAGCAAACTCGACTGTGTTATTATGGGGGATTTTAACCACGGGCATATAAAATGGAAATCTCTACAGAGTATGGGTAGTGAGGACCACAAGTTTTTTGTTTTAGTACAATATAGTTTCTTTTCTCAACATGTGCTAGAACCAACCAGGGGAGAGAATGTGTTAGACTTAGTTTTGTCCTCACAGAATGAATTAGTTGACAATGTTAAATTATGTGAGCCTCTGGGAAGTAGTGAGCACAACCAGATACGTTTTACCATCAAAGTAAAATCAGAAAGAAATAATAAAAAGCATATCAGGAGAAATTTCCACAAAGAAAGATATAAGGAAATGAGGAAATATTTAGCAAAGATAGACTGGAATAACACACTGAAGAATAAGACAGCAACAGAATGCTGGAATATCTTAAAGAATGAAATAGAGTGCATCGTAGATAAATTTGTTCCCTTAAAAAAACAAGGGAAACGGACCAGAAAGAAATATTTCTCGAAAGAAGCCATTAGAAAAATTAAGTATAAACAAATGATGTGGAAGTCATATAGACGTATTGGAAATGACGAAGACTACAACATTTATAAAGAAGCACTAAACCAAGCTACAGCTGAAATTAGAAATTCAAAGAGAAGCTATGAACATAAATTAGCTTGTAATATAAAACATGACAGCAAGAGTTTGTATGCGTACGTTCGAAGCAAACAGAAAGTTCAGGATAAGGTCGGTCTTCTAGAAGATAGTGCAGGAAATATAATATCAGAAGGATTCTTAATGGCAGAAGACCTGAATTAGTATTTTAGTTCAGTGTTTACCAGAAAAGACACTAGTTCACTGCCAGTACCAGAGGCTAAGTTCAAGGGGGCAGAATCAGACTATTTAAGACAGTTAATTGTAACCCCAGAAACGGTAGCTAAGAAAATTAGGGCTATGAAGGATAATAAATCACCTGGAGTGGATGGTATTCCACCCAAACTACTATTGGAAATTGTAGAACAAATTAGCATACCGCTTGCAACAGTTTTCAACTTGTCATTAGAAGAGGGAGTGGTTCCTTTAGAATGGAAAGAAGCAAACATTTTACCGTTATTTAAAAAAGGTTCGAGAAACAAGTCAAATAATTAAAGACCAGTTAGTTTAACATCGGTGATTTGTAAATTATTAGAAAGACTAATTAAAGATCACATGGTGGATTTTCTTGTTAAACATAACTTGATAAACCCATCTCAACATGGGTTTCTAAAAGCGAGGTCATGCTTAACAAATATGTTATGTTTTTTGGTAGATATCACTAAGTGGGTAGACGATGGATCACCAGTAGATATCAACTACTTAGATTTTCAAAAAGCTTTCGACAAAGTGCCACATCAAAGATTACTGCTTAAACTAAAGGCCCATGGCGTAGGAAATGGTATAATTAACTGGATAGAAAAATGGCTGATTGACAGAAGACAACGGGTAGTTGTTGATGGGGAGGCTTCAAACTGGAAATCAGTTTTGAGTGGGGTTCCACAGGGATCAGTACTGGGACCTATATTATTCTTAATATATATAAACGATTTGGACGATGATATAGCTAGCAAGGTGTTGAAATCTGCAGATGATACAAAAGTGTTTAGAAGGATTAAAAGTGATGGAGATAGACAGCATTTACAAGATGATCTTGACAGGTTGATCAAATGGTCTGAAAAGTGGCAAATGTTGGGAAATGTAAATGGCTTCACACAGGACATGGGAACGAATATGTTGAATATACAACAGGGGGAACTGTACTAAGTACTACAGGTACCATGTCGATAGCGATGGTACCTACCTTTAAATTAATGTATATATCATAATCTACTTGTGTGCCAAATGTCATACTTTTGTCAAAAAGAGCACAATCATATCCCTTAGCCGATGTACTATAATGCTTTACTTCACTAGTACTGTTTTGCGCTCTTGCTTGCGTGCGTGCGTGCGTGAATGAGCATGTGTGTGTGAGTCGTGCGTGTGTGTGTGTCGTGTGTGTGTGTGTGTCGTGCGTGTGTGTGTGTGTCGTGCGTGAGTGTGCGTGCATGTGTGTGGGCGCCTGGTATTACGAATTGTTACTGCTGTCGCTAGTCGCGCCCGTATACGTGAACCAACATTGTTTTAGCAATTTTCAATTAACAATACACGTGTAACTGTTTTTTTCATGAATATAACTAGTAACATACTAGTGACACAAATTTTATGTGTGATGGAAATGACATTATTATCATGTGTTAATCGAGCTTATAATTCCATATAGGAACAGTAACAATAACCCGTATATATTTATGAACAAAAAATATTCTAAAATAGGAAAGTGGATGTATGGAAAATGCATGCATCGCCCAAATCTAATGCACTTTTGTGTTGTTTGAAAACATATGCCGATGTGTGTGTAGGATGGGGCTGCTGGGTACCGGAAGGCAGCGATTCGCTACAGACGGACTGAACAGTCTTAAGTACGAACTACTCGACCTCGAGAAGCGCCCTCTATACACGTGGTTGTACGTGCGAATACAGGATCCGCTGCACCAAGATGTGATGTCATCGTAAATACTACCTGACTATTTGACATTAACTAATCCATATAATTCAGTGCGTACCTGTGCGTATGTGTTTGTGCGCGTGTCTGCGTGTGTGCCTGCGTGTGTGCATGCGTGTGTGCATGCGTGTGTGTGTGGATGAGTGTGAGAGTGAATCGGAGAGGGACATGGACTGGTAATAACGAATGAGCCGGGTAGGCTTGAGGGAGGAAGGGTGGCGCTATAGAGCGAAGGAGAAGTAAGAGGTAGAGCGAGATGGGGGAAGCATATATATATATATCCCCTTTTTCCCTCCCCCTTTCTCCATCTCTCTCTATCTCCCCTCTCGCTCTCCATTTCTCTCGTTCGCTTTATATATATATACATATATATATATATATATATATATATGTATATATATATATATGTATATATATATATATATATATGTATATATATATATATATATCAAGCGAACGAGAGAAAGGGAGAGCGAGAGGGGAGATAGAGAGAGATGGAGAGAGGGGGAGGGAAAGAGGGAAAAGAGAGAGAAGAGAGAGGGAGGCAGAGAGAGAGAGGAGAGAAAGAGAGGAGGGGAGAGAAAGAGAGCTAGACAGAGAGAGAGGGGAGGGAGAGAGGGGGAAGCAGGTAGGCAGGCAGTCAGGCAGGCAGGCAGGCAGGCAGGCAGGCAGGCAGGCAGGCAGGCAGGCAGGCAGGCAGGCAGGGAAGGAGGCAGAGATGGAGGGATGGAGGGGTGGAGAGGACGAGAGAGGAGGAATGAGTTATGCTTTTGCTTGTCCTGTAATATTATCTATATTATGTGCTGGTGATGATATCATCATTTGTAAACACAAGTTTTTTTTTTTAAATGAGCGTTATTTGATATGCAATAGGTGGTCTGTGTTTTTACTGTACGGTTTGAACGGATTATGATCACCTTTGCTGTGCTGGTTACAAGACAAATGACAAGACGTCATGTTCCCTGTTCAGTCAAATAATTGTTCTTAGTCACTGTAATGAAAACCGCTCAACAACACCACGTATTATAAAGTAGTATCATCTGCTACCCCGAAGTTAAGAAAAACAACTACAAAACCGTCATGATTACGCAATAATTATAGTCATGGATCAACAAAGCAAACGGTAGTAAGACCTATAATAAAAACTTCGAATACGCCGAAATTGCGGGGAATTCTGAATTGATTGTGTCTTCTTATTGCTATAAAATGCTCTTTACACCATTTTTACTTTGATGTAGCTACTTACACTACGACTTGTTACTAGATAGATCATTCAATTTTGTGCTGTGTCTCTATTGCGTAATTGTCTCTTTTTTGTCGCACAATCTAAATTCACGTTTAGTTCAGGCTTCCTTCTGCATCGCTTCGGTTTTAGCATTTATTAATTTCTCTGTTCAATTATGTATATTGTTGTCATAAACTTTTTTTCAAATGTTAAAGAGTGGTCATGTCTTTGACCGACGTGACAGCGATAAATGCAAGACGTGAAAGTGCCTGCATACCGGAACACTGAGAGCTGCCCATGTAAGCACTTACGCTAGAGACCCAAAGACCCACCCCACCAGGGGAACGGGCAAGACCCGGTCCCTTAAACACAGGCTGCTTTCGATTACCAGATCAGACAATCGTTTCCACGAAGGCTGCGATCGACAGCCATGAGCCAGAGGGTTTGTTGGTACATTTTAGAGACGAATGCTCATAGTGATTTTGGCTAGGCCTACATCCCTAGATATGGAAAGTAGGTCACAGCATTGCATCACTCCCAGCTTTCTGTGAAAAATCACTCTTTTTCACACTATACCATATCCGCGACAACACGTTTCCTATGAAATTGCTAATGGGGGCCCACATATAAACTACTATGGAATATTTACTATACATCTCATTAGATTGAAAATAGGAAACGATGTGGTTTTAATGTCATGCTTTCCACACATATCTGTGTGGAATTATTTGTATACCTTGAGAATTGTGGATGTTGTGGTATTTGATCTACCACATCTCAGAATGCAATCCATGGCATTGAGGTTTTCATTTAAATCACTTAAAATTCCGGCTAATAACCACATGTATCCTCATTCGAGGTTCTTATTGCACCATAATGTTGGCTTACATCCCTAGATGTGGAGAATATATGACAGCATTGCAGTACATACATTCTTTTGTGTGAAAGACAGAGACATTTGAGCCGTTCTATAGTAACGTGTCTTTTTCAGCCGATACATTTTACAAGTTTTTGTGTGCATAATTTAGCCAAGGCATTGTTATTATGGTGGACTAAGGTATCAACCCCAATGACCAACAGTCAGCAGCGATCGATATAAACAACACTTCGCCAACATGTGTATTTGAAAATACATACCATCGCCGCATGTCTGAACCATAACGATACTGGACATATTACTAATATAAAAAATGTCATATTTTAACATGACATGGGCAAACTAATGTCAATTTTCGATTACATAGATATCAGTTTGCGAAAATTGATATAGGCCCCTACTAATGTGGTGGAGGCGAATAAACAGACCAACTATTCGTGTTACATCTTCCACGACGTCGATCTCCTTCTACAGGACGACCGCAATCTATATGGTTGTCCCGACACGCCGCGACATAATATGTCTGCCGCCATCGACAAATACCATTACCGGTAAGTGCGACAGTAGTAATATGTGTATGTGTCCACGTCAGTCCCCAGATACGTAAAAATGAGTAAAAAGACGTCATCGCTCCTATCTTTAACATGACTCGATCTTACGGATTTGGCAAACGTCTGACGAGCAACACGCTAGGGGCGCCACTATCGTCGTGTGACATTTACCAATCAACGACGGGTATTTTCGAATATTGGTCATCAGCTACGGCTGTTTCTAGAAGTTTCGGTGAGAGCTCGATGTCGAAATCGAGGGGCCCTTAGTTTTAGTTCATTGATTGACTGTGAGTGATTTGGTTGGCTCTCCTTGTAGTCCCAGAGGCCCCCAATATTACTACGCCACTCCAGAGATGCTGAAACGTGTGTGTCACCACCTAGCGGTTACGGTGTGTTGTTTGCTACGCCAGTCCAGATATGCTGGAGCGTGTGAGTTGGGGCAGTATGTTGTTTGTTTGGAAGGTTAGGTGAGGCGCCGCCTATGAGCGTTAGTCGGTTTTGCTGTACAAAACAATAGTTAGGCCTCATTTAGAATATTGTATTCAAGCGTGGAGGCCATATCGCAGGAAGGACATAGATATGCTAGAAAGAGTGCAGAGGAGAGCAACTAAAATGATACCAAATCTGAGGGATCTTAGTTATGAAATACGCCTAAAAAAATGCGGTTTAACAACACTAGAGACCAGGAGATTGAGAGGAGATCAGATAGAAGTGTTTAAAATATTGAAGGGTTATGAAAATATTGATAGAAATATGTTTTTCTCAGTTAAGAAAGATAGAAGGACTAGAGGACATGATCTTGCATTAGCAAAGGAGCAGAGTAGATTGGATATAAGAAAGTTTTCATTTTCACAAAGGACTGTAAATGAATGGAACATATTACCTGCTGATTGTGTGGGTGCTAGTAGCGTGACTATGTTTAAAAATAAAATCGACACATATCTCAGACGGGCGGGATACACATAGATAAAAAAGTCGGACTCTCGATAAGCCAAGGGGTTCCTTGTCCACCTGCTACCTAGAGTTAATTCTCTGGGTGGCAATCTTATTAAATCTTGTTAAAGAATCCGACGGTTAGCGAAGGGAGGGAGCTGTTAGTTTTATTGGTGAAGCGGAGTTGAAAATCAGGTGTTCATAATAAGGCAGGATGAATTAATGTTTTACAAAATCGACGAGTCGTTATCTATCCGATGTGGTATATACGGGTGTTGGTATATGTATAGGGCGGTGTTATAGTGGAAGCCGTATGTGTTTTTGATAACCGTTGAAGAGACGGTGGTGTAGGTTTTATAGAAAAAGAATCGGTAATGATCAGCGAATTTAGCGAAACAAGAAATGTGTTTAAACCCATCTCAACATGGGTTTAAACCCATTTCAACATGGTTTTTTTTAAGCGAGGTCATTCTTAACAAATATGTTATGTTTTTTGGAAGGCATCACTGGGTCATTCTCCCAATTCAGTACATATTTGAGTCTCAGAAACGTATGGTGCATTTTCAGTGTCCTGCATATTCCATGGGCAATAACACATCAGTTATGGGTATACATATATGTTATCTTTGTTAATTTATGTATTGTACAATAATTTGAATAATTTGTATTAAAGAAAAACTAAGTATTATATGATGTGGGTGACAACAATGTCATGTCCCTGAATCTAAATCTGTGTCCTACGGTCTCGGTGGCAGAAACACGTTTAATGGTAATATTGTTTGATAATCATCACTATCTAGTAGAATAGCCCAAAAGTATCTGACTTGGATCTATAAAGGTATATTATTTATATATTTATCAAATTCCAAACCCTTTTCATATGTCCCCAAATAGTGGGTCAACCCTGTTACTGTATAGTAATTTAATTATGGAAGAAGCCTAGATCTTTGTACAGTACCGCATTGAGCACCAGGTGGCAGCAGACTACGACTTCCTTAAACGGAGAGAATGTATGTGCTTCTGTCTGTCTTAATATGGATTAAAATACCCATTTTTAGTATCACATTCAATAAAATAATTTTAATATGTCAACACTGTTACCCAAAGATAAGTATTATGTAACCATCATATACCAAAGCGCCATTCAGCCTTGTTTTGGCAATGCACTGCACTGTGGCGGGAAACAGTGAATAAGTGACAATATGGCTGCATGAACTGCTGTATTAGATGCATTGCATCATGGTTGTCAACCCTGTTACACCTATACTGTCAACTACGTTACCTATTCATGGTAACAGGGTTGACGTGATGGTAACAAGGTTGACATCAGTATGCCATTATCATGATTTGTGATGTTTTCTGTATCTACGAATGCTTGGTTTAAGTTCATTAGTATCAGCAGTGCCATTATCTGCAGCAGAAAAACAGGCGGTATGCTGCTCAACTGGATGTGGATCCAGAAGGGAAACAACTATATCTAGAAAAAAGAGCGGCTGGCATGGGAAAAGAAGAAATCGACGGGAAAGGTGAAACAGATTAGTGAACTGTCAGAAAGAACCAAGCGCAGTGTACGGAAGCGGTGGCGAGATGAACAGAGGAGGTCAAGGGGAAAAGATAAAGAGACGCATCTAACACCTCCAGTTTCTCCCCATGCTGCCAATGAACCATCAAATTGATCAGGTTCAAGGTAAATGTGTGTCCGTGTGTGCGTGTGTGTGTGTGTGTGTGTGCGTGTGCGTGTGCGTGCGTGTGTGTGCGTGCATGTGTGCGTGTGTGCAAGTGTCTGTGTGTGCATTTATACTTATATATATATATATATACATATGTGTCACACCACATAAGAAAATCAACTATGTCCAGAAAGAGCACACCGAGCTCCGTCTGAACAAGTTATTAAAGCTAATCCAACTATTTTCTGGACCAAATTAAGACACATTTTTGGATAGTAGGGACATGTTCGGTAGATTTAACCACGCACACACTTGTCCGCTTCTCGGTATATTGTATTACCTCCGTTTTTAAAACATTGTTTTATTCGCGCCTTGTCTTTCTAGAATACAGTGCTGGTGTGTTCTCGTCCATTTGCAGACAACGGAAACAAGCCCAGAAAAGGCGTAGTCGACTGGCTGCAAAATATTACCGAGATTTGGAAAATGCGAAGCAGGCCATTAACAAGCAAGAATGGTTGCCCGCAAAATACAAAAAGCGGTTCCAACGGGCTCGACAAGCTGTTCTGGGTGGCAAAAGGAATACACAAAGAACCAAAACTAGGACAATAGTGGCAGGTTCATCGAACTTCTGTGGTGATATCACGGAAATTCACGGAAAGGCCCCGGATGGCATCGGAGGCATATTAATCAGCCTAGGGCATGACATCCCTGACGCAGCCCATCTATGCGTGGCACTGGTCCCGGAAACATCGATCAAACTCTTCTTCGTAGAGGCAGATGAAGTGGAAGAAGCAGCCGTCCCTGAGAACGTACCAGCAGTGCAAGGAACCATGAAGCTACACCAAGTCGTCACACACAACTAATCTTGTATGTGCTACGGATTGTGGTGCATGTTTATGGGTACAACATTTCATAATATGTGCTACCTGTATGTACATAATGTGATAGCAATGATGGTGTATAATTGTGTGCTCTGCTTATAGCTGCACTAGATTACAACAATCCATAGTATTATATGTTTAGCGTAACCATTGTTTACGATTGTATTATTTTAGTGTCAACTCTGTTACTGCCATTTATGTCAACTCTGTTGCCGGCACTACCAATGTTTAAACACTCGATTAGCAGTTATGGTGTATTATTTTGTGCATTATATATAACTACACTAGATTGCAACAGTCCGTGGTATTATATGTTTTATTTAGCTATTGATTACGATTGTGTTATTTTAATGTCAACTCTGTTACTGTCAAGTCAACTCTGTTACTGCCAAGTCAACTCTGTTACTGCCAAGTCAACTCTGTTACTGCCAAGTCAACTCTGTTACTGCCAAGTCAACTCTGTTACTGTCAAGTCAACTCTGTTACTGCCAAGTCAACTCTGTTACTGTCACTAATAATGTGTAAACATACTCAAGTGATACATGTATAACAATTGTTGCCATATTTCTGAACAGTGAAATATAGTGCTTACAGCTTGGCAGGGTCATGTTGAATCACGATGTGATAGGTGCTTCAAAGAATGCACGTGCACTAAAAGGCAATGTAAACTTATCAAATTAAGCACAAAATATTGATCTAATTTTTTTTACGATTTTTTACTGGAAATGAGACAAAATTATGTCATTAATGATATCATAATGAATGTTATATGACAAATATATGTCGGACTAGATGCTCAGATGTCAGTAACAGAGCTGACAGATACACATGTGGCATGTGCACTTCTACATTAAATTACCCCACAATGCAGACTGTGCAAGCCTACACATTTTGAAAATAGGTAATCCAATGATGTTTGATCAAATAAAAAAGTTTTTTTTATTATTGTAGTAGTTTTGAAAAATGTGAAAATAATTCGACAATATGTATCGAATTGGGAGAATGACCCCACTAAGTGGGTTAGATGATGGATCACCAGTAGATATCACTAAGTGGGTAGATGAGGGATCACCAGTAGATATCACTAAGTGGGTAGATGAGGGATCACCAGTAGATATCGTCTACTTAGATTTTCAAAAGCTTTCGACAAAGTAACACATCAAAGATTACTGCTTAAACTAAAGGTCCATGGCATAGGAAATGGTATAATAAACTGGATAGAAAAATGGCTGATTGACAGAAGACAACGGGTAGTTGTTGATGGGGAGGCTTCAAACTGGAAATCGGCATTGAGTGGGGTACCACCGGGATCAGTATTAGGACCTATATTATTCTTAATATATATCAACGATTTGGATGATGAAATAACAAGCAATGTGTTAAAATTTGCGGATGATACAAAAGTGTTTAGAAGGATTAAAAGTAATGGAGATAGACAGCATTTACAAGATGATCTTGACAGGTTGATCAAATGGTCTGAAAAGTGGCAAATGCTGTTCAATTTTGGGAAATGTAAATGCCTCCACACAGGACATGGGAACGGAGATGTAGAATATACAATAGGGGGTACTGTACTAAGTACTACTGTAAAAGAAAAGGACTTAGGGTTAACCATTAGTGCTGAAGGTTTCAGAGCAGTGCGGAATTGCAGCTTCAAAGGGAAATCAAATCCTTGGATTAATTAGGCGAAATATAGCGTATAAGGAAAACGAACTAATAATTCCGCTGTACAAAACAATAGTGAGGCCTCATTTAGAATATTGTATACAAGCGTGGAGGCCATATCGCAAGAAGGACATATATATGCTAGAAAGAGTACAGAGGAGAGCGACTAAAATTATACCAAAACTGAGGGATCTTAGTTATGAAATTCGCCTAAAAGAATGTGGTTTAACAACACTGGAGACCAGGAGATTGAGAGGAGATCAGATAGAAGTGTCTAAAATAATAAATGGTTATGAAATACTTATAGAAATATTGTTTTCTCAGTTAAGAAAGATAGAAGGTCTAGAGGACATGCAGTTACATTAGCAAAGGAGCAGTGTAGATTAGATTATAAGAAAGTTCTAATTTTCATAAAGGATTGTAAATGAATGGAACAGATTATCTGCAGATTGTGTGGTGCTAGTAGCGTGAATATGTTTAAATAATAAAATTTTAATAAAATCGACACATACCTCAGAAGGGCGGGATACACCTAGATAAAAGGGTTGGACTCTCGATAAGCCAAAGGGCTTCCTTGTCCACCTGCCACCTAGAGTTAATTCTCTGGGTGGCAATCTTGTTAAATCTTTTGAGTGAAAAAATATAGCGATATCGTTGATGGATCATTATTTACAAGTACGTTGGCGTTCGGCGTGTTTTTTTTAACTGACTATACGGTATGGTTTTTCTTGTGAGAGATCCATCAAGTTGGGCTTTCAGTGAAAAATCACCCGCTAACTTAAAATCAAAAACAACAACAACCGACGCTGTTTTTTCATAGCGTCGTCGACGCGCGTGGCAATGACATAAGCAAACGCTCGGTCTTGAAAGGAGAGACGTATGTAAATTGGGACATACCGAAATCGGCTATTAAATCTTTATTTCAAAGTACGTGGATCATCGGCTCGCGCTGACTAACTCTGTGGTGCAAATTGTAGTGCGAAGAAAAAGATGATGACAAACGAATTTAACGAAATAAGAAATGTGCTATTTTTGCAAACTCGTAATCGTGTATAAAACGTTAAAAAACTATATTCCTAATGATTAATTTAGCTTACTATACCGTCCTTAAGAAACATAAAGCATAACTAAAACAACAACGTTTTAACTTATAACAGAAAAATGTCAACGAGAGACACACGTTTCACAAAAGCTACTACAAACTCAACACAAAAATTAAATTATAACAGAAAAATGTCATAACGCGAGACAAAAGTGACTACAAAACGACATAGTTTTAATTGACAACAGAACCTAAAACATGACTACAAAAAAGAAAATGTTGTTTAACTTATAACAAACATAGCATAACGCAATACGTTCCTGTATGTTGTATGCTGTGTAATCATGTATAACAGTTGAAAACTCTTTTCCTACTTTAATTTATTAATAAATTTAATTAATTAATTAATTTAGTTTATTATACCGTCCTTAAGACACATAAAACATAACTAAAAACGACATTGTTTTAACTTACAACAGAAAAATGTCAACGTCAGACACATGTTTAAGAAAAGCGACCAAAAAAAGAAAAATAGTTTAACTTATAACAGAAACATGACATAACGCGAGATACATGTTTCATAAAAATGACCACAAAACGACATAGTTAATTGTCTACAGGCGTGAAATATCGAAATCGGCTATAAAATCTTTATTTCGAAGTACGTGGATGATCGGCTCTAACTAACTAACTCTGTGGTGCAGTTTTTATTGCGAAAGAAAAACAATAATTATAAGCGAATTTAACGAAATAAGAAATGTGGTATTTTTGTAAACTCGATCTATTAAAAAAACCGACTCTGGAGGTGTGTCTGAACTTGTTTCCTCAGCATCAGCTGCTCTTCGAAAAAAAACGACGCTTTTTGTTGGTACCGTTTTCAGGTAAAACGGTTGGTAATGACGTAAGCAGGCGCCTGGCCTTGACGAATTGGGAAACCTCATTTGCGCCAGCCAGTTCGCTTATAATTATCGGTTTTTCGTTGTTATGATATTTAAGAATTAATACGAATTATTTTAGCTTACGTCATCGATCGTTCTTAATGGAATAGTGCTTTATATGTATTTTAAACACCTGTATGCTGTATGCTTTGTAATCGTGAATAAAACGTTGAAAACTCTATTCCTACTTATTAATTTAGCTTACTATACCGTCCTTAAGAAACAAAAAACATAACTAAAATAACAATGTTTTAACCTATAATAGAAAAATTTCATAACTTGAGACATGTGTTTCACAAAAATACTACAAAACAACATAGTTTACCGTGTACAGGCGTGAAATGTTGAAATCGGCTATAAAATCCTTAATTCGAAGTACGTGGATGATCTGCTCGCGCTAACTAACTCTATGGTATAGTTTTTAATGCGAAAAAAACGATAATTATAAGCGAATTTAACGAAATAAGAAATACGTTATTTTTCCAAACGCCATCTATCGAGAAAAAAAACCAACGCTACTGGAGGCGTGTCTGGATTTGTTTATGTAACGTCAGCTGTTTTCTGGCGAACTGCGCTTGCGTGCTACCGTCGCGCGTGCCTATAAAACCTGTCTTCACGACGGCCGTCGCTTCATATTCGCCCGCAACCGTTGCCGCTGCCGCTGATGATTCCTGCCGCGCCGGAGCAGGAGTGGTGAGTTTCGAAACCTTTCTCGATTCTTCCGCGCCCGGTGTGTGCGAGATCGACGTCCCCTTAAAATATCGACCATCTCTCCGGGTGCGTGGATAGACCTACGGGTTAGTCAATCATACGCCACTACAGAACTGTGATGTACGCGTTCGGGAGTCGCCCTATCATTCCGTCGGCTATTCGCACCTCTCCATCCTGGACGACACTTACGAGATGTCTGCTGCAGGAGGATATCGTCCGAATGGTGACCTCGTGGTTGACGACAGACTGGGCTCGGTGCGTTAACGCTCCCTCTCTGAGAAATGGTGTAGAGTCCTACTTGAACTGCAGACTCGACGACTGAACCTCGGCGGCTGCATAGACACTGTCAGTTTTCTTGTTGTTATGACATTTAAGAATAATTATTAATTTAATTTATTTTACACGTATTATAAACACCTCGTTATTGTATGTTGCATGCCTTGTAATCGTGAATAAAACGTTGACAATTATATTCCTACTTATTAATTTAGCTTATTATACCGTCCTTAAATCGGCGCCGACTTTAACTTTACAACATTTTCAGATAATTCGGCTTTAACTTTGGAAATGTTTCAGAAAATTCGGCTGAATCCTACTCTCGTCTATGCAGGATCGGCGCCGACTTTAACTTTGCAAAATTTCCGATCCTACGTAGACGAGCATTACTCCGCCGATCTATGTTTTAGGTTTTACTGTAATAAGTTAAATCTATGTCGCTTTTGTGGTCATTTTTGTGGAACATGTGTCTCGCGTTATGATATTTAACCCCCAACATCACAGCCACGTCAATCTACCGTTCACGCCAAAAACTAAGGGGGGCCCCGCTCGAGCTCTTCCATCGAAACGTCTAGAAATAGTGCGGGGCTATCGGTGATGACAGACATTTCAAAATACTCTGATTCGCTGATTCGTCAATTTCACACAACGATAGTGGCGCCCCTAGTGTGTAGCTCGTCAGACGTTTGCTAAATCCGTAAACTCGAGTCATGTTAAAAGATAGGAGCGATGACGTAATTTTACTTACTTTTACGTATTTGGGGGACCGTAACGGACACATATTACTACTACTACTTGCGACAACATTACGTCATTACAGGTAAATGTGAAATTATTACCTCATTACCGGTAAATGGTGCATTATTGAGACACTACCGGTAAGTGCGACAACTTTGTTCCTGTCGATGTGACATCATTACGTCAGTACTGGTAACTATGAAATGATTACCTCATTACCGGTAAATGGTGCACCATTGCGATACTACCGGTAAGTGCGACATAACGTTGTCACTGCCGGTAAGTGCGACATCATTACGTCACTACCGGTAATTGTGTCATCATTATGGTATTACCAGTAAATGTGACATTACGTCACTACCGGTACCTGGAACACCATTATGTCAGTACCGTAAATGTGACATCACTGCGTCGATACCTGTAAATGCGACACCATTAAGTCACTGCCGGTAAGTGCGACATCATTATGTCATTACCGGTAAATATGATACCAATACGTCTCTACCGGTAAGTGCGACTCCATTACGTCTCGACGATAATCGATAATGAAGTAATGATTTCACATTTATAGGTAGTGACGTCATTGTATTGTAAATACTGGTAGTGGTGTAATGGAGTCACACTTATCGGTCGTGACGTAATGGTGTCATATTTACCGGTAAGTGCGACATAATTACGTCACTACCAGTAAATATTACATCATTACGTCACGACCGGTAAGCGCGACACCATCACATCACTACCGGTAAGTGCGACACCATTACATCACGACCGGTAAGTGCGACTACATTGTATCACTACCGGTAAATGCGACACAATGACGTCACTACCTACAGATGTGAAATCATTGCTTCATTACTTCATTATTGATCAAATGTTACATAATTATGTGAATACCGATAAATGTGACATCATTACATCACTGGTAAGTGCGACGTCATTACGTCAGTATCAGTAAATGTGACTTCATCACGTCACTACTGCAGAAAATAAGCGTCACGTTATGAACCAATCTATTTACGTCTGTCTAACGTGGGTACTAACCCTAAACCCGTAGAGAACCCTTAGCCAACGACACATGTCAAAGAAATAAAGGCGTTACTTTTCTTCCGGTGAGTTGTGGATTACTCCCTGAAAGTTTGGCCTCCCAAAATATAAACCATCTAGGAATAAAAACGTTATATTCTCTAACACGATTGTGTGTGCGTGCGTGCGTCGTGCGTGTGGGTACGATTTTGAGTTTATATGTATGTGTTATAAAGAGTTATAATAACAAAAAATTGATTTGATTGATTTCGTATTGACCAACACTACTATGGAGTCAAACGATCAGGGTGGGGGGCACATGCTATTGTGTAGTGTTCGCAGATATTTAACAAATATACCATACCGAACACAGGCCGAATGAATAATTATCGGATTTACGCGTGTTAAGTGTTGCTATGTTATTCTCTACAGATTGGTATACTCCAAAATTTTTGGCGGTGTGACTGCATTCAAAACGGAACATTTTAAGTTCATAAACGGCTTTTCTAACAAATTTTTCGGTTGGGCGGCGAAGACGACGACCTACGTCAAAGATAATGGAATTCAACTGATTTGTGATATATTACATAAACACGTCAAATTATATATATATATATATATAACTTTCAACACAATACCATATATATATATACCCAGCCCTCTGACCTGACAGATGTGCAGGCCTTCCATGTTATATGGTAATGCCAGCGCTATCTAGAGTATACAAAACGATTGGCAAATTTAGCTTTAGATCAAATCCAAGAAGTACAAATCCTAATATTATTCTATTCTATTAATATGTCTTTGGACAAACCTTGACGGTCTTGACTATTAAGAAATATCTAATTAATCACTACATTAACGAAGAGGTTCGTCAGACTGGATGATTCAAATGAGTAATCTTTGTACTTAATTTACAGTCAGCTTACCTTTTTCTGTGGCGTTTCACCGTCTAGTGCAGGTGACGATGATTGTTGATAGCAATCGAAAGGTCACAGAAAACATATAAATTGATTGTGAAAAAGTAAACATATTACCCTTAATTAATACCCAGCTGTAACATTAACGGCATTTTTATTGAACGCACACTGACGTTTGATCTAAATCTACATTTGTCCATCATTGTGTATGCTCTAGACAACGCAGGTAATACCAGAAGATGGATTGCCTACGCATCGTATTACACAGTATGTTTTACAAAATGACAGTCACTGCTGAAAAAAATCTGCACTTGTGCCTAAACTGTCTTGGTTATTTTCATATTATAGTAACACTTTAAAATAAAACATAATATTCTCAGCAAACAGCTCATTTGTATAGTGTACAACATTTAACTTGTTTTTAAAAAAACGTTCGCAGGGTTGGCCACTATGGCTTTCCTGTAGCGGGATACCCAATGGCCATAGCGCGTTACACCATGGTGAAACATACGCGTGACGTACTCAACGCTGCCAACAGACAAAGGTAGGTTAAACGGGGCCTGCTTCCCCCCGCACGTCTTGGTGACATTGGCTGTATCTGCCTCTTGGTCGGCGATATGTTGACTGATAGTGACATATACAGTAGTTCGAACTGGTGTATGCGTGCGCGCGCGTGTGTGTGCATGCGTGCGTGTGCTTGCGTGCGTGTACGTGCGTGCTTGTACATCATTGCAGCTTCGCCGAAACACTGTCCTTAAAGGCCATATCCTGTCGAAATGTTTTGTTCTGAGAACTATATAAATATACATGTACAGTTGTGTTATTCAATGTTATCACAAATCTTAAGCTACGTGTTTGCTAAAAACATTAATAAAATTGGACATATACAGTGCCCGGTCAGAGTGCAAACCTGGAAATGTCTGTTTTCCGGAAATGTCCGAAGGCGCAGATACGTGACGTCACTAGTGGAACGGCCTACATACGGTCGCACGGTCTATGCGGCTAAATGTTATTTCATTATAATTATATTCAGCTGTTTTATTATTAACATGTATAATTAATGAAGATATGTGTTGTGGTAATGTGTGGTAGAAAATGGAACGTTTGTGTATGTAAATGACGGGATCTATGCTACGCCTACAGCGAATAACGTCATTTGTGGTGCAGATCCGCCGATGGATATATCTTATGAGGTGGAAGATGGGCTTCAAAATAAAGTTAGATGTCAATAAATCAACTGTCCTTAAAGTGACTCAAAATAAGCGTCAACATGCAAACGAATACCACATCAACGCCACTGGCCCTTTCACCACAAGGCACAACAAAGTCAACAGCTGGTCGTCAGTTGCCTGACTCTCTCGAAAGGTTCAAGCCGTGACCTGTGTAGCACCACACCGACACCAGGCAATCCAGCATCAGCAGATACGGTGGGGTGGTCACAGGTTCCTCTTGGTGACCTTGTGGCGGAATGGCCCCACCTTTTTGTAATTGCATGTGTCTATTGGTGGTGGAATGTTTGTATTGTTTGCTTAGGTTTACATTCATAGTGGTTTTATACCTCTATAGCGACAAATAATGTATGTCTGTATATTGTCGTCATGTTGTAGGAATGTGTGCCTGAGAAACTTTGTTGGGGACGTACAAGGGTTCTGTTTCCCATCTGGTGTGCATGTTAGACATCACATTCCTACTATCTTTATGCCCAAAAGTGGCTGCATTAGAAGCAATCCACTTTCCAATAACAAACGTCATCCTTTGGCCAATTTAAATTCTCAAACTACAATGGGCTTGTGTTGGTTATTGCATAAACAACATTAATCTCTCAAACATCGTCACCGCTGACTCCAAAATTAATTTTGATCTTCGTATGCATCGGTCTCGGTAACAGAAGAGACATCGCTCTCAGCCTGCCGGCCGCAATTTTTTGAGTTGTTTACTCGGGGCGGCTGTCAATCAGTAAATAAGGATACACTTTTATCCGATAATACTATGCTATAACAACTATTGAACATTAAACTTATATTGAAACATGTCACACATAAAATAAACCGACATTAAACTTTTTTCGTAGTTTACTGCCTTTTAATCACATCATATTCACTAAGTGGCAGCTCTCATGACTGGCAACAAGTGGGGAGTCAAAACGCGACGCTGAGCCAGACTATCTTCCTGGCGAAGTCACGCAGCCAGGCGAGAGTCGGTTAAGCGAGACTAAAACATATTTTCAATAGTATCATTTGAAAATGCATTCGATATTTGTTATTATGGAACACAGAATATTTTATCCCAGGATATGGGCCTTTAATGTCTACTCCTAGATGCCTTATTGTTATGTTACGTACGAACTTTTGAGGTAATTTGTTCATCATTGAACTTGAGCAAAATGTAATGAACTCGGCGATGACATGTGGTAACGTATGGTATTTAATTGGTACTTAATGTCGGTCACGGCTTGTTTGTAGGCTTGAACTGTTGCGCCATACAAAAGAGCGATTGTACTCCGATGGCCGGACTCAACAGTCTTCATTACGAACTAGCGAAACTCGAAAAGCGTCCTCTGTACACGTGGCTCTACTTGCGGATATACGAGTAATACAACCCATGTGACCACGTGACCGTCGATCGCCGGAAGTGTAGCGCCGCAGCGACACCACAGGACGATATAGCAATGTTGGGAGTGCCCATTAGAATAGCTTGACTGAAACACGTTTGAATAACGTGTGTGATAACGTGCGGACATAGATCATATTTCGTTTGTGCCAGTCGTTCGCGTTGATACACTATTGCCAAACTATCAGCTGGATGTGATTGTGAAACTGATCAATTAATACTTGCATATCGTGTATGACTAGTGTACATAATTAACTTGTAATTAAATAATGCACTACTTAGGTCAGCGGTATTTAACCTGGGCGTAATTACCCCTTGGGGTAATTCGGGCATTTTCGAGGGGTAAAACAAGTTTTTAAAGTATGGATTTTTTTGCAATTAGTTCATCACGACTAAGCTCTTGTAGTATGCTACATTTAAGATATATGTTGTGGAAAGACGTATCGGAAGTTAAGGATGCTCATACTGAAAGTAAGGAGTCCTTTACATTCGGAGAGGATTTCGTCAAAACCATGTCTAGTTGTACCATCGAAGTTAGTCTTGGCGAGGAACAAGGGAGACAAATGAAACAGATATCACTTGAGGACACTGGATATCTGAGACGAGCGAGGTCATTTTTGGATCAGGCCGTTTTAGTTGCAGAAGTGTTAGCAAACCCATCGATGCTAAGCGCTTGAATTGAATGAATCAACATGCATTGTTTATAGTGCACAGTTGTTATTATCTAAAATGCGACTCTGTACAAAGAGGACTGTTTGTTCTGGACAGCATTACACCGTGTGTTCAGATTACAGACAACAAATATTCGTGCTCTTGGAAGGACGAGAATCGCTAGGCCATAATTGCAGGTGACGATGTCAGACAAAGAGGCCATATAGTTATAATAACGCTGGGCTATATTGCTAATCTTTTGACGAGATCAATCAATTGAACCTCTCACAAGAAAGGAATATGGTTCATATTGTCACAACTCAAGGAAAGGTTGCCAACTCCAGTCAGAAATCCAGCTTTTCCAACATGAAGTTTATGTTATTGAGGTATTCATGTTTTCCAAATTGTCAACGCCACTCGATATCACGCCGCACATACTTTCCACGGAAGAGTTGTTCATCCTTGGATATTTTCCAAGTCTGGAAGACTGTGAGAAGAATGCTTGGATAGTGGTTTGTCAGTAGATGAAGGAGTCATCAAAGACGAAAGAGGAGGTCCTTGGCCGGCGGGAAGGTAGACGCTGAATGAAGATTTTCAGGATTCTGGCTTGGTTACTTTCTGACAAAAAGGCAGGTGATGAATATCCAATTCAATCTGTCGTAGCTCTCACTTTCTTCCTCACCCCAATGTATTGCAGAGGAGAACTGGCAGTTCTACAAGGATCAATATTGAAACCAAGATTCAACATATACTCGATTTTGCTAATAATATGAGATGTGCTCTAGCTATGACAAAGCCTCGCATATCAAAGCTTATCAAGAAGATGCAACTTCGACCATACAAAGATACCTTTTTTGTAAAGTATTGCTTGCCATACCAGTGATCTTACTTTAAGTGTTGGAAAGCCTTACATTTCAATATATACTATATAAATTTGCATTGATGGTGACAGAAGATGGTGACAAACTGAAAAACTTATTTTGTTCGATGCCTAAATCGGCAAACTAGAGCACTGCATATCGCCATCTTTTTCAATGCAAGTCCCAAGCAAGTGGTATGAGTTGTGCCTATCTAATCAATGGATAATTTAGACTTTTTCAAGTTATTTTATCAATAGAAATTTCTGGGCGAAAACAAAGATATTGATGCTTACTGTACATGGTAGTCCTTGTACAGCTCGACAAATAAATTGTTTGTAGGTTTGAAATTAAAAAGTGAAGCAAATTGACTATGATTCAGCCAACGAAAACGTAGGAAACGACACAGTTCTCGAACAGGCGAAATGTTACCAGCAACAATGGGCGCAGCCCGAGGCGCACTCAGAATGGGCAATAAAAGAAACGATTCGCCGAACATTACTTCATTGATGCAGTTCATTTATGCAGAAAAATCAACCAAAGATGGACCTGTGCCTTTCACCAAACCATTATGTTTTGACGTTCATCGTCTTTCCATGCTCGTCACATGTGTTATTTATAACCTGTTTTTTCTCTGGGAATCCTTCCTTGGAAATATGTGAAAATTGTTTCCTGGCACGTATAAAACATCTACTAGCCATGTAGTGCATTCAATGTGTTTATTTTATATGTCTTTGTATGCGTTTCGTCGGGTTTTTAGGGAGTTATGCTTCGTCGCCTAATGAATTACTGTGTGCAGCGATACCCGGCATGTCGCGACTCAAACCATTGCCACTGGCCACTGGATACAGCTGGATAGTAATGACACCGCTCGGTGCCAATAATGGCCAAATTTGAACAAAATTTAATATTTGTATATACCGTGGCGCGGTGCTCATCAAATCATGGTCATAAATATTGTAGATGGTAATTACTTATGTTTGGGCTGCGATTAGTCAAGTGTGTTTCTCTTCACCTTTTATGATAAACACTTTACATATCTTGTTTCACATGCATATATGTAATCAGTGATGTTATAGTTTATGGTACGTATTGTGTAATGGGTCAGTGCGTATGTTTTGCATAATGATATGTAATCAAATACGCATCGATGTCAGTCAAAACGCGAAAAAGTGTACAATTACAAATGTTTGGTCCCCGTGATATAGTGTCTTCTGTATCGTCAGTAGTTCGGCAAAACTTTGCTTCGAGTAACCCTTGTGAGTACCTACCTAGACCATCAAGTTTGGCATATATGGCAAGCATACTTTGTGAGATGTGTATATTTAAATGACTAAAATGGCACAAGCGACGTGTCCATCCGTATTTTTTCCTTGCAACTATTGCCCAATATTAAATACGACAGCCAATGTAATAATGAAAGTGCTTCTTTAATAGAGACATATTGACGCAACTGTGTGACAAGTATGGAGGACTTCAGTGTATGTTACGTTGTTCACTGTGTTGATTCAACTAGTGGTACAAATAGGTATCATCGCTGTAACGTTTTTGAACCGCATATAGCAGGAAAAACCTTTATGTGAATAAACAGAATATTTTACCACAGCAATTGAGATGAATTGTAGCTTTAATTAAAACAATAATTATTAACTAAGTACAACCGTTACTTCTGTAGACTTCGTCAAAGTTGACATTGAAAATTGTGACAAAACCCGTTGTGGAGATTATACTTGTCTTTCGGGCTATTTCCCAAGGAATAATCTATATGTTTTACTTGGCTGTTAGATACTTTATTCATCCCAGGAAACTCGATCAATTGACATATTAATTGCGGATAGCGTTTTTCGCCGCGTCGCCGCATATCTTCCTTCACCTTGTGGCTGTCTACGTTGGCTCGACTGTGACATCGGAAGCGTCAATGGCAGGTGGAAATCTAAATTTCATGAGACGATTAATGTGTATTTTGTTGACTGTGAAAGGTGTGAGCAATTGGAAGTCACACATATGGTTTTCTGCCCCCTCCCAGTAATAGCGGTGGCGAGACTTTTTTCCAAACAACCCCCTGCCCCATCTTCCGATGCCATGAGTTCTCAGCCAAGACAGCGGAGAAACTGAAGTTACAGCGACACAATTTTTTGGCAAAAACCATATGTCTGCCTTCCAATTGCACACACCTTTCACAGTCAACAAAATACACATTAATCGTCTAATGGAATTTAGATTTCCACTCGCCATTGACGCTCGCCACAAAAAAAAAAACATTCACGCTCACATTTAATGAGAGGCAGAACCATATGTCTGCCCCCCTGGTGAAATTCAGGGGGCAGCTGTCTATGGTTGTATGTAATCTTCGAACGTGTAATCTCCTTAACGCGTCGCTCTTGTAAACCTGATAACCAGAAGACATTATTACTAATGATTTTACAATACATTAAGTGAGTAAGGTTCAAGAGGGTGTATAATATCTAAACATGGCTTTATGTATGGTACTTTTTCACATACTATTTGAATAAATAGATCTAACAACAAGATTTAACAAGACTGCCACCCAAAGAATTAACTCTAGATGGCAGGTGGACAAGGAAACCCTTTTATTTATGTGTATTCCGCCCTTCTGAGGTATGTATGAATTTTATTTTAAAACATATTCACGCTACTAGCATCCACACAATCAGCAGATTATGTTCTATTAATTTACAGTCCTTTGTGAAAATTAGAAGTTTCTTATATCTAATCTACACTGCTCCTTTGCTAATGTAACTTCATGTCATCTAGTCCTTCTATCTTTCTTAACTGAAAAAAATATTTCTATCAATATTTTCATAACCATTTATTATTTTAAACACTTCTATATGTTCTCCTCTCAATCTCCTGGTTTCTAGTGTTGTTAAACCACATTCTTTTAGGCGTATTTCATAACTAAGTTTTCAGTTTTTGTTTCATTTTAGTTGCTCTCCTCTGTACTCTTTCTAACATATCTATGTCCTTCTTGCGATATGGCCTCCACGCTTGCATACAATATTCGAAACGAGGCTTAACTACTGTTTTGTACAGCGGTATTGTTAGTTCTTTTTCTTGTACGATACATTTCACCTAATTAATCCAAGGATTTTATTTCCCTTTGAAGTTGCAATTCCGCACTGCTCTGAAACCTTCATATCAGCATTAATGGTTAACACTAAGTACTTTTCTTTTACGGTAGTACTTAGTGCAGTACCCCCTATTGTATATTGTACATTTCCGTATCATCCGCAAATTTCAACACCTTGCTTTTTATATCATCGTCCAAATCGTTGATATATATTAAGAATAATATAGGTCCTAGTACTGATCTCTGTGGTACCCCACTCAAAACTGATTGAAGTTTGAAGCCTCCCTATCAACGACTACCCGTTGTCTTCTGTAAATTAGCCATTTTTCTATACAGTTAATTAAACCATTTCCTATACCATGGGCCTTTAGTTTAAGCAGTAATCTTTTATGTGGCACTTCGTCGAAAGCTTTCTGAAAATCTAAGTAGATGAATTTAAATCTAAGTAGATGAATTTAAGCCATTAGAAAAATTAAGTATAAACAAATGATGTGGAAGTCATATAGATGTACTGGAAATGATGAAGACTACAACATTTATAAAGAAGCACTTAATCAAGCTACAGCTGAAATTAGAAATTCAAAGAGAAGCTATGAAAAACAATTAGCTAGTAATATAAAACATGACAGTAAGAGTTTTTATGCGTATATTCGAAGCAAACAGAAAGTTCAGGATAAGGTCGGTCCTCTAGAAGATAGTGCTGGAAATACAATATCAGAGGGATTCTTAATGGCAGAAGACCTGAATGAGTATTTTAGTTCAGTGTTTACCAGGGAAGATATTAGTTCACTGCCAGTACCAGAGGCTAAGTTCAAGGGGGCAGATTCAGACTATTTAGGACAGTTAGTTGTAACCTCGGAAATGGTAGCTAAGAAAATAAGGGCTATGAAGGATAATAAATCACCTGGAGTGGACGGGATTCCGCCCAAACTACTATTGGAAATTGTAGAACAAATTAGCGCACCGCTTGCAACAGTTTTCAATTTGTCATTAGAAGAGGGAGTGGTTCCTTTAGAATGAAAAGAGGCAAACATTATACCGTTATTTAAAAAAGGTTCGAGAAACAAGTCAGAGAACTATAGACCAGTGAGTTTAACATCAGTGATTTGCAAATTATTAGAAAGACTAATTAAAGATCACACGGTGGATTTTCTTGTTAAACATAACTTGATAAACCCATCTCAACATGGGTTTTTAAAAGCGAGGTCATGCTTAACAAATATGTTATGTTTTTTGGAAGACATCACTAGGTGGGTAGATGAGGGATCACCAGTAGATATCATCTATTTAGATTTTCAAAAAGCTTTCGACAAAGTACCACATCAAAGATTACTCCTTAAGCTAAAGGCCCATGGCATAGGAAATGGTATAATAAACTGGATAGAAAAATGGCTGAATGACAGAAGACAACGTGTAGTAGTTGATGGGGAGGCTTCAAACTGGAAATCGGTATTGAGTGGGGTACCACAGGGATCAGTACTAGGACCTATATTATTCTTAATATATATCAACGATTTGGACGATGATATAACAAGCAAGGTGTTAAAATTTGCGGATGATACAAAAGTGTTTAGAAGGATTAAAAGTGATGGAGACAGACAGCATTTACAAGATGATCTTGATAGGTTGATCAAATGGTCTGAAAAGTGGCAAATGCTGTTCAATTTTTGGAAATGTAAATGCCTCCACACAGGTCATGGGAATGAAGAGGTAAAATATAAAATGGGGGGTACTGTTCTAAGTACTACTGTAAAAGAAAAGGACTTAGGGTTTACCATTAGTGCTGATATGAAGGTTTCAGAGCAGTGCGGAATTGCAGCGTCAAAGGGAAATCAAATCCTTGGATTAATTAGGCGAAATATAGCGTATAAGAAAAAAGAATTAATAGTACCGCTGTACAAAACAATAGTGAGGCCTCATTTAGAATATTGTATACAAGCATGGAGGCCATATCGCAAGAAGGACATAGATATGCTAGAAAGAGTACAGAGGAGAGCGACTAAAATGATACCAAATCTGAGGGATCTTAGTTACGAAATACGCCTAAAAGAATGTGGTTTAACAACACTAGAGACCAGGAGATTGAGAGGAGATCACATAGAAGTGTTTAAAATATTGAATGGTTATGAAAATATTGATAGAAACATTTTTTTCTCAGTTAAGAAAGATAGAAGGACCAGAGGACATGAAGCTACATTAGTAAAGGAGCAGTGTAGATTAGATATAAGAAAGTTCTCATTCTCACAAAGGACTGTAAATTAATGGAACAGATTATCTCCTGATTGTGTTGGTGCTAGTAGCGTGAATATGTTTAAAAATAAAATCGACACACACTTTAAAAAGGCGGGATACATGTAGATAAAAAGTATTGGACTCTCGATAAGCCAAAAGGCTTCCTTGTCCAACTGCCATCCAGAGTAATTTTCTGGATGGCAATCTTGTTAAATCTTGTTAAATCTACTGGTGATCCCTCGTCTACCCACTTAGTGAAATCTTCCAACATATTTGTTAAGCATGACCTCACTTTTAGAAACCCATGTTGAGATGGGTTTATCAAGTTATGTTTAACAAGAAAATCCACCATGTGATCTTTAATTAGCCTTTCTAATAATTTGCAAATCACTAATGTTAAACTCACTGGTCTATAATTGTCTGGCTTGTTTCTTGAACCTTTTTTAAATAATGGTATAAAAAGGAATCACACCCTCTTCTAATGACAAATTGAAAACTGTTGCAATTTCCAGTAGTAATTTGGGCGGAATCCCATCCACTCCAGGTAATTTATTATCTTTCATAGCCCTTATTTTCTTAGCTACCATTTCCGGGGTTACAATTAATTGTCCTAAATATTCTGAATCTGCCCCCTTGGACGTAGCCTCTATCACTGGCAGTGAACTAATATCTTCCCTGGTAAACACTGAACTAAAATACTCATTCTGGTAAGAATCCCTCTTATATTATAGTTCCAGCACTATCTTCTAGATGACCGACCTTATCCTGAACTTTATGTTTGCTTCGAACATACGCATAAAACTTTTGCCTTCATGTTTTATATCACATGCTAATTTTTTTTCATAGCTTCTCTTTGAATTTATAATTTCAGCTGTAGCTTGGTTAAGTGCTTCTTTATACGTGTTGTAGTCTTCATTACTTCCAGTACGTCTATATGACTTCCACAACATTTGTTTGTACTTAATTTGTCTAATGGCTTCTTTCGATAAGTGTTTATTTTTGGACCGTTTCCCTTGTTTTTTCAAGGGAACAAATTTATCGACGATGCAATCAATTTCACTCTTTACGATATTCCAGCATTCTGTTGCCGTCTTATTCTTCAGTGTGTTATTCCAGTCTATCTTTGCAAAATATTTCCTCATGTCCTTATATCTTCCTTTGTGGAAATGTTTCCTGTACTGCTTTTTACTATTCCTTTCTGATTTTACTTTGATGGTAAATTGTATCTGGTTGTGTTCACTACTTCTCAACATCTTGACGTTGTCAACTAATTCATTTTGTGAGGACAAAACATTCTCACACCTGGTTGGTTCTAGCACATGTACTAAAAACTTGTGGTCCCCACTACCCATACTCTGTAGAGATTTCCATTGTATATGTCAATGGTTAAAATCCCCCATAATAATAGAGTCCCGTTTGCTCACTTCCCTTATAGCATTTTGTCATTCTCTTCTATGCTTATGTTTGGACTTCGATAGACTAACCCAACCGTTAATGTTGAGTTTCCTGTAACTATGTTACACCAAACAGCTTCTTCGCAATCTGCTTCTCCTTCTAATTTTATTTAATAAGCCTGGATAGATTATTTAATATATAAAATAACTCCACCTCCCCTTCTTCCTATTCTATCTTTCCTAAACATTACATAGCCTTATAACGATAACTGTTTATATATGTGTATATAAACAAGCCGATGTATATAACTGTAATTTATTGCCGACTTTGTTTCGTTTACATCTGGCGACAACACACATCATGGCGACAACACACACTAAACCACGTTGGCTTTAGTGTAGCCACTGGCACGCTGATATACACCTTATTCGCCAGGTGGCGTGTCAGTTTATCACTTTAATTGTGATATCGTCACATCCCCCTCTTTTTACAGTCAGATGTTTAACTTTTCACTTCATTTCAAAGTCTTTGAACTTTGCTGGAAGTTTCAATTGACGCCTTGATCGTGCAACAGTCGCCGGCACACTGCACTAAAGTTCAAGATAAGGTCGGTCCTCTAGAAGATAGTGCTGGAAATATGATATCAGAGGGATTCATAATGGCAGAAGACCTGAATGAGTACTTTAGTTCAGTGTTTACCAGGGAAGATATTAGTTCACTGCCAATACCAAAGGCTAAGTTCAAGGGGGCAGATTCAGACTATTTAGGACAATTAATTGTAACCCCGGAAATGGTAGCTAAGAAAATAAGGGCTATGAAGGAAAATAAATCACCTGGAGTGGATGGTATTCCACCCAAACTACTATTGGAAATTGTAGAACAAATTAGCATACCACTTGCAACAGTTTTCAACTTGTCATTAGAAGAGGGAGTGGTTCCTTTAGAATGGAAAGAAGCAAACATTATACCGTTATTCAAAAAAGGTTCGAGAAACAAGTCAGAGAACTATAGACCAGTGAGTTTAACATCAGTGATTTGTAAATTATTAGAAAGACTAATTAAAGATCACATGGTGGATTTTCTTGCTAAACAAAACTTGATAAACCCATCTCAACATGGTTTTTTTAAAGCGAGGTCATGCTTAACAAATATGTTATGTTTTTTGGAAGACATCACTAAGTGGGTAGATGAGGGAACACCAGTAGATATCGTCTACTTAGATTTTCAAAAAGCTTTTGACAAAGTACCACATCAAAGATTACTGCTTAAACTAAAGGCCCATGGCATAGGAAATGGTATAATAAACTGGATAGAACAATGGCTGATTGACAGAAGACAACGTGTAGTAGTTGATGGGGAGGCTTCAAACTGGAAATCGGTATTGAGTGGGGTACCACAGGGATCAGTATTAGGTCCTATATTATTCTTAATATACATCAACGATTTGGATGATGAAATAACAAGCAAGGTATTGAAATTTGCGGATGATACAAAAGTGTTTAGAAGGATTAAAAGTGATGGAGATAGACAGCATTTACAAGATGATCTTGACAGGTTGATGAAATGGTCTGAAAAATGGCAAATGATGTTCAATTTTGGGAAATGTAAATGCCTCCACATAGGACATGGGAACGAAGAGGTAGAATATACAATGGGGGGTACTGTACTAAGTACTACTGTAAAAGAAAAGGACTTAGGGTTAACCGTTAGTGCTGATATGAAGATTTCAGAGCAGTGCGGAATTGCAGCTTCAAAGGGAAATCAAATCCTTGGATTAATTAGGCGAAACATAACGTATAAGGAAAAAGAGCTAATAATACCGCTGTACAAAACAATAGTTAGGCCTCATTTAGAATATTGTATTCAAGCGTGGAGGCCATATCGCAGGAAGGACATAGATATGCTAGAAAGAGTGCAGAGGAGAGCAACTAAAATGATACAAAATCTGAGGGATCTTAGTTATGAAATACGCCTAAAAAAATGCGGTTTAACAACACTAGAGACCAGGAGATTGAGAGGAGATCAGATAGAAGTGTTTAAAATATTGAAGGGTTATGAAAATATTGATAGAAATATGTTTTTCTCAGTTAAGAAAGATAGAAGGACTAGAGGACATGATCTTGCATTAGCAAAGGAGCAGAGTAGATTGGATATAAGAAAGTTTTCATTTTCACAAAGAACTGTAAATGAATGGAACAGATTACCTGCTGATTGTGTGGGTGCTAGTAGCGTGAATATGTTTAAAAATAAAATCGACACATACCTCAGACGGGCGGGATACACATAGATAAAAAGGTCGGACTCTCGAAAAGCCAAGGGCTTCCTTGTCCACCTGCTACCTAGAGTTAATTCTCTGGGTGGCAATCTTGTTAAATCTTGTTAATGGTGAACTTATAACCCTCGGCGGCATATTGCGTGGTGAATGTACTACCGTGGATGGTACATTACGTTGTGGAGACGTTTCGACTGAAGGTTCACTGCTTGGAGGAGACGTGACGTTGTCTTGACCTCTCTGTTGTGCGTTCTGGTTGTCTACGCACGTGTTGTCTGAACACATTGGTCTTTTCATCGTATTGTCAGGTTCATCTTGTTGAGAGTACCGAGTATCATCCTTATACTGCTCTGGTGTGGCACGTAGCTGTCGTCTATTCCTTCGGTATGTCGAGCCTTCACTCTCAATGATGTATGATCTGACGCCCGATGGTTTCTGAATGCGTGCTAGTGTCCATGTTCGTGAGTCATTTGAGGCATTTGGCTTCTTGAACCGCACATCTCCTGGGTGTAGTATGCTGAGGTTCTTGCTCGTACGATTGTATAACCTGGCTTGTTTCTCCTTTCTGCGTTTGAGTTGCTCAGGAGCATCACGTTGTGCTGCAGTATCAGTCTGCAGCAGTACTGGCAGCGTTGGTAGCAGTGTTCTGGTACGACGTGCGAACATCCGTTGAGCTGGCGATGTGTGCATAGCTTCGATAGTCCAGAAACGCCAAATACACATCCGCCTTGTCATCAATTGCTTTTCGCATGATTTGCTTTGCCGTCTTGACTGCATTTTCCACCTTTCCGTTTGCCTGGGGGTAACGAGGTGACGATGTGATATGTTCAAATTTCCAACGCTCTGAGAACAACTTGAACTCCTCACACGCAAACTGTGTCCCATTGTCAGTAATCACTTTGTCTGGTGCACCGTATCTCGCAAAGTGAATACGCAGTTTGGTGATAACCTGTGTTGCACTGGTCATTGACAGCTTGTCAACTTCGAAGAAGTTCGAGAAGTAGTCCACCGTTATGAGGTAGTCCTGTCCATGAAGGTGGAACAGGTCAACTCCAACTCGTGACCATGGACGTGACGGTATCTCATGTGACAACAACGGCTCTCTACATTGTTCTGGTTTGTACGCGTTGCACGTACTGCAGGCACTGATGACATCTTTTACTTCTTGGTTCATGCCTGGCCAATACATCACTTCACGTGCTCTTCTAAGACATCCTTCGACTCCTAAGTGCGAGGAGTGGAGTTTCTTTATGAGCATGGCTCGCATGTCACGGGGTATGACGATTCTCTGTCCCTTGAATAGTGCGCCATCCTGTGTGCTGAGCTCGTCACGGCAATTGAAATACGGTCGTGCGAGTGGATGGACTGCTTCACGTCGATCCGGCCATCCCTGAAGTGTGTAGCGAACTGCAGTTTTCACTTCGTCGTCTTTACGTGACTTGCACATGATTTCGTGTATTCCGTTGGTCGACAGATGAACATCTTCTGTCATGTCCATTTGTTGCAGTTCAATGTCGAACACATGATCCCCTGGGTCATGTGCGTGGCTGTATGGAAGGTATGCCCGAGATAGTGCATCTGCGATATGCATTTCGTTTCCTTTCGTATACACGACATCTATGCTGTACTTCTGCAGACGGAGCAGCATTCTCTGCAGTCTCTTCGGTGCATCGATCATCGATTTCTTTGTGATCGTCTGAAGTGGCTTGTGATCCGATTGCACGGTGATGGGTCTTCCGTACACCTACTGGTCAAATCGTTCACATGCAAAGACAATCGCTAAGAGCTCTTTTTCGATTTGGGCATAGTTCTGTTCTGTGTTTGTGAGTGCTCGAGAGGCGTAGCACACTGGTTTTCCCTCTTGCAGGAGCACTGCACCCAAACCACTCTGGGATGCATCACATTGGATTGTGATTGCTTGCTTTACATCATAGTATGCGAGCACTGGTGCTGCTGTGATCAGTTCTCTGATCTTGTTCAAAGCATCTTGATGTTGCTCAAGCCAACACCACTCCACATCTTTCCGATCTAGTTGTCTCAGTGGTTCACAGACTTGTGACAGATGTGGCAAGAATTTCGCAAGATAGCCAACCATGCCGAGAATTCGCTTCAGTGCTGTGACATCCGTTGGAGTAGGCATCTTCATGATGGCCTCAACCTTGGATTCGTCTACCATTCGTGCGAGTTCATTTTTCACGACTTCTCGTACCGCACAAGGAACTCTGCGGGGCGGATGGATAACAGGTTTGATACTTGGATCAATCTGTATTCTATAGTTGCCATCGAGGCAACCAAGTCCCTCGAATACATCTGGGTATTCTCTGAGTACAGTGTCCTGTAACACTTGTGATCGCTTACTCATCACAGAAATGTGCACCGTGTCTGCTTTCGATGGACATGTTTTACCAGTCGTTGGTAGTGTTTGTGTTGTCTCCATCGTTGTCTATCACCACCTTTGTCACGGTTTCGACTGTATGTTCTCATGGTCACTGCATTTATTGCATCACAGTCGTTTATCTGAATTAAGTCAAGGTCCAGACATGACTGCAAACTCAGAAGTGGAACAACATTGGCACGCACAACAACGAAACGCATCTGTCTTTTTGTTCCCTTGCGGTGAAATTGCAAACGCGCCAGTCCTATCGGTTTCACTACCGACTTGTTGTGCATGACGAGTCTAATGTTCGTGTTCTCCAACTTGCTGCATGAGTGATCTGCTGTTGCACATACGTAGTCCTGATATGGCAGGATGTCCACTGATGACCCTGTGTCCATGTGAAACGACACATTTGTTTTGCCATTTATTGTCAGTGTTACGTGTGCTTTCGTCTTACGTTCACTGCCCACTGTGTGTATGATCGCTTGTTCGACCAATTGATGAGTAGCTGCACTTCTGCACATCTTAGCGAAGTGATTTAGTTTTCCGCACACATGGGAGGTGGCGCCACGTGCAGGACACTTGTCCTTCCCTTTTGCATGCATACCACCACACCTACTACATCCTGATCGTCCCTCACCAGAAAGTTGTGCATACCTGTTACTGGTGGGTGTGTACTTGCTAGTACTCGAACGTCTAGATCTGTTGCACTTTCTTGCAGGATTGCCATAATTTGCATTGTATGGGCTTGCAGCTGGTGGCTTGACTGGCGCCGCCTTGTGTCGAACTAAGTGAGTGTTAATTTCTCTACTTATTTCTTGTGCATGTGTGTGTGTGTCACTTGTAATGTTTTCAACATGGCAACGCAAGTTTCCAGATTTAGGTCTTCCTTTGCAAGTAACTTTTCTCTTGCTTTATCGTCCTTTATACCTATGACCAACCTGTCTCGAATCAGTCTCTCTCTCAAAGTCCCAAAATTACAAGTGGCTGACAGCTTGTATAGCGCTGTTATATAGGCTTCCACCGTCTCACCTGCATTTTGCGATCTGTTGAAGAATCTGTATGATTCATAGGTTTCATTTGTCTTGGCAATTCAGTTGTCATCAAATTTCTGTATGACGACATCGATCTTATTCTTGTCTTCGTCCTCTTGCCACTGGAATGTTTCATATAGTCTTATAGATCTACTCCTTCCGTACCTAATACGTTCAGAAACGCAGCAACTCTGACCTCATCGTCTTCTTTCGCTATTTTCGTCGCTGTCTCGTAGTATCTCCATTCTCTCTTGAAGATCCGCCATGATTCTCCTCTGTTTTCCAAGGAGAGCCGATTCGGCACTTTTGCCGTCAATCTTGCACTCATCTTGTACGCGTCTTCTTCGGTTTCTTCTGTGGCTTATACTATCCCAGTACTGACACCATATAACGATAACTGTTTTTATGCGGGACAACACTACCAAATAAAGTTGTGACTCCGTGACTCGGAAACGTGGCTTGTTTGCTGATAACACAAGTCAGATGTATGTTTGTATAAGAGCTTAATAGTAAGCCAACTTTATGTATAACTAGATTACATAACTACAATAATATACAATGTCGATACCTAGTTATACATGTCATAACAAATACACAAAACTGACAGCAAAGGTGGGGGAACCGACCACACCAGGCCAATTCTGTAATAACTAATTTTCAGAATGGCTCCCCCCACCCCACCTGTTTATATATATGTATATAAACAAGCCGATGTATATAACTGTAATTTATTGCCGACTTTGTTTCGTTTACATCTGGCGACAACACACATCATGGCGACAACACACACTAAACCACGTTGGCTTTAGTGTAGCCACTGGCACGCTGATATACACCTTATTCGCCAGGTGGCGTGTCAGTTTATCACTTTAATTGTGATATCGTCACAAGCCTGTCAGTCCCAATTCGGCATCTGATATATTAGTGGTGGCCCATGATTCAGTTATACTTATTATGTGAGGGTCAATATCTTCTACCATAATGTTTAGTTCATTTCTTTTGTTTACTCCTTACATTTAAACAAACACATTTAGATCCAGCTTCAGAACTGTTTTCCAGACTGTTCTTTGCTGATTTATCTGTGCTGTCTTTATATATGCCTCCAGTTTCAGGCTTCTCTGTGAGTCTCCCCTGCGAATCTAGTTTAAATAGATGCATTCTGTCCCACTGTCAACAGATCGCAGCAGCTTCTCTGAAAATACTGCTGCACCATTTCCACTTAGAAGGAGGCCATCTCTCATGTACATATCTTCCCTCCCAACAAAGTACCCCCATAAATATGTGAACCCCACCCCCTCTTCTTCACACATCTGCTCAACTAGTACGTTGATTGCCATCCTTTTGCAGTTTCTTATGTTGCCCCCCCCCCCCCTTCCTCCCATTACTAGCCAAATTCCTGAGAGAATAATCTGTTCAACTCTTGTCTTCTTTAGCTTCCTCATTAACTGGCTGTACTTCTGTACTATCCCAGTTGTTCCATCCTTGTCTGCATTATGTGTCCCTACGTGTACTACTATAGACCTTCCCTTGCCATGCCCCAATACCTTCTCTGCCCTTTCAGTCATATGCTCCATCCTAGCCGCCGGTAAACAAACAACGACGTCCTCCCCCTCGCTTGGTGTCTTATCTGTCTTTCTCAGAATAGAGTCGCCCATGAACACCCTCTCATTCCTCAGTGCCCCCTCAATCACTGCTTCAGAGTAGCTCCTTCTCCGGTTTGCATCTGTCTTCTCTCCTGTCACATTCTCTTCCGATCGATTCTTTCCTGTCGCTTTTTCTCTTGTCACCTGTCCTCCTGTCAGCGTCCCTTTTATCGACTTCTCTTCTATCACATTTGCTCTGACTTCCTTTCGTCCCTTCATCTTTCCTCCCATCCCATTTTCTTCTCTCCTCTCCCGTCCCATTTTCCATCCCTCCTTCTCTACGGTCACTTTCTCCCTTGTCACGCCTGTCACATTTTCAGCCGTCGATTTTCCAATTTCTTTCCCTCCAATCGCCTTCCGTCCTCTCAGTCTCCTCTCCTCAGTGTTCTTGCCACTGCTCTTCTCCTTCAGTCTCATAGTATTCCCAACTCTCTCTCCATTCCAACTGTCTCCTTGATAATTTTCATCTCCATCCCCTTCACAATACCTGTCAACCTAACTATCTCCTTCTGCAGACACTCCACCTCCCAACACCCCACGCACTGAAAGGTGAATCCCTCCTCCTTGGTTTCTGCCCATGACTTCCCGCAGCCGGACAATGCAAAATCCACCCAGCTGTGGCAGTGATCACACACCAAGTGTCGCTTTGCCTTGACTTGCCGCTTGCAAGGCGCCATATCAATATCATAATTCATTTGATAACTTGACTAACTTAGTCTTTATAAAGACTGTTTCCTGTATATTACAACACACTCTATTTACAGAAAATGTTAATATAACTCAAAAATAGAATAATTAAGAATCAACAAATATATATGGAAACGTAGAGCATGCTGTTGGTAACGTGTAATCTCCGTAACGCACCGCTCTTGTAAACCGGATAACTAGAAGACCAGTACTGTCACCAGCCGTTTCAATGTGGAAAAGTCATTATTGTCTTCAGCTTGATCAACAAGTGCATGTACTTTTGTTTCGGTATCATACTTTTTGTTCTCTCAACAATATTAATGATTGTATTTTTCATTACATGAGATTCTTTATCATCACAAGCACAAGTGTATAATATGTCAAAACGGGTTTATATATCTTACTTACTTACAAATCGTTCGAATAATCATTAAAAAGACTGACAATAAGAATCAACACACACATATGCACGCACTATATATATAATTATGTATGTATACATATATGTATATACATGTATGTAGGTATGTTTGCATAGCTGTAGTGGTCGTCACTGTGATGTCACGTTCACGATTCCCCGCCGCTGTCATTTTTCGGCTTCTTGTACAGTGCGGTTTTGTTCAAAACATTCTAGACAGGTTGTGCAGACAGATCTCCATTTCACACGGGTCTTCACAGTCAGTTTCCCAATTGGTCGCGACTACGTTGAATTTCCATTTCACACGGTCTTCAAAGTCGGTTTCCCAATTGGTCGCGACTACGTTGCATTTCTCCGTGTTTGTTTTCATTTGGTCTTTGCACCGTTTCTGATTCCCCGCTAGCACGTACGTTAGTCAGTGGTAAATTGGCAATACATTGCTTTCGAATTCAAGCGCTTGTTATGTCCAGCCCAACATAGCTGATGTTCCTTGTCATAACTACAAATGTGTTTAGCTCCTATCCAAGTGCCATCAACGGGGTAGGCTGTGTGAAAATAAAAAGTACTACGTAGTCTTAAATACAGCATACATCAACGGACTTTAATTACTGTGAAAAGCTTCCCCGTAATACATTTTTTTACTTTCAAGTTCATTTCACAAATTAAACCTATCTAGTAACGCTTACAACATAATATTATTCTAGCTTATTTGTGCAGATGTGTTATTTAGTTTTAATGAAATCATTGGACAAACTAATAAAATATTATGATCAAAATAAATTATTTTTACGACTAGTGAAAACATGTATTCATTCATTTATTAAACCGACAGCAAATACATTAATATTATTCACAACATTAAGTCTGTACAACAGTAAACTGGTTTGCAATGGACAAAATCAACAGAGAAAGGAATTGTAAGTGGCATAGATGGTGCCTGAATATATTCAATTATAATATTGATAAAGATATATATATATACAGAGGAACCTCCCTATTATGGTCACCCTCGGTACTGGGCGAAAGTGACCTGAATGGCAAGGTGACCGTATTAGCGGGAATAATTTCCTACACTTTACTGACTGTCTCAGGATGACCTTAATTGCAAGGTGGCTGTATTACAGAGGTGACCATTAAGCAAGGTTTACAATATCTTGCTGCATCTCTATCCCAAGTTTTGGTGAACAAAAAAACGGAAATAATGATAGAGAAACTTGGAATCACATTATTGCAGTTTATTTATTCTATTAGGAATATCCCTCCAGTCTGGACAATTTACTAGTAACATTACTGATAGTACCAGCTTTAGAACTTAAAACCTGTTCCCATGACCGTTCGTAGTTAACTAGCCGAGACATTTTCCCGATAATGCCATGTCTATGTGAATGGATATCTACACATTCAATCTTAAAAGGTAAGTTCTTATATAGCGCAGTGTCCAGTCCTCAGGACTGCTCAAAGCGATTTACACTTTATTCCCTGGCAGACCTGTTCAACTGAACACCATTTTGACTTCTCTGGGAAGCATACAGCCACATTGCAATTAATGCACGAAAAAAAAAAATCGTATGCAAATATCCACCACTGTCTATAGCCAGGTACTCATTCATACAGCTGAGTGAACTGAAGCAATGTAGAGTAAACGAACTTGCCCAAGGTTCGACACCGCCGCACAGGATTCGAACCCGGGTTCTCTCAGTCGAGAGTCTGAAGCTCTTACCGCTGCGCTACTGTGCTCCACTTAAGGATCGCTGCCATAATCTTGTACACTGGAATGTGTTCCATCCTCCAATAATTTACATTGAAATCTAACCCCCATTTTATATACAAAAGTATTATTGGCATAATTCTGAACATTCAAAATACCAAATACCCAACACTCGAATTACACTGTTTACAGCTGCGCCCCCTATTGGATCCTGTGAAATAAACATAACTGGCCTATATTATTAGCAGCATCCGCCTGCTAGGTATTCCCCGGAGGTGAGGGATATAGACAGGGTTAGTAGGAGGACATGTAATGTGGATCATGAAATTAAAATTACCAAACTTTCATCTATACCCGGTTGATTCGTGCCATTTTCAATGAGTGCATGCAGTGGTATTACCTAACGGTGTTAACCCACAAATATGTGAGTAAAATAGGCCCTCTTTCATGTTTTAGAAGATGATATACTGATTTGGATCAGCTACAGTCGGAGTGGTGGTAACCATGACAACAAATGCAGGCATAAATATGTGAAATCTGTTGTTTGAGATTGCTGATTAGAAAGCCATTTTACTTGGTAATGACATTTACACTAACAACAAATATGCATTGCACAGAGTTGTATCTTACACCATTTTGTAGGGAATTCAATGTACTCAGTAGATTTATATAAATATAACTTGGAATGTAAGTTTTCAGGACAAAAATGGTTATAGCCTATAAACCAATGTGACTCATAATCCACGAAGATAAACACTGTCCCTAGTATTTCAGCATATGTATCAAGACATTCTGTAGGATCTTAAGGGTTAAAACATATTTGGCTGGTTAGTATTCTATTATAGATATAGTTTACGACATGATTTTATGATAAAAAACGAATGGACAATCTCCCGTTTAAACAAAACTAGTCACATGATTTAATATAAACACTATATAACACTGTCTACAAGTCTGAGTTGAACACATGTCTGTGTGTTACAGACAACTAGTACAATACACAAATAAGTCATCCCTCGTCTTCTGTTGCCAAATTCTTCAACCACTCTATTTCTCAATAAGGCTATGCTCTGTAACACACCGGTAAAATACATGTAACCACATCATGAAACACACCATTTTACAGGGTGATATTCAATGTGCTGTCTAGTAATATTTTACAGCACTATATGAGAAGTTGAGATGAGGCAGGGTCCAGAGTCAGCTTTATAACTGAATGATCACATCATGTATGTCTGTTAATTATAATATCCTAACTATTCAAATTTACACCAATTAATCCTGACTAAAACGTGTCATGTATTGCATCAGAAATGGCCTTTAGTTCATGTTAGACAATAACAAAATGACACTACACTAATTTTTATTGATGCTTAGTATCTACACAGTAGTTACACAAAGCTATCCATTACTGCTGCAACTTTCTTCAGCTTGAAGTTAGACATTATTTGTTCACTATTTTACACATTTCATGCACCAATGACCACAATGGTTCCGTCCAAGTGATCACACAGATGGAAGCAGATGGTCAGATGAATCTGCACGTACCTGGCAAACATGATGATTGCGATGATGCTGAAGATGAGTTCAAGACAGATGAACGAGAGTTGGATGGCGGACATGATGAACTCGACACGCAGCACGTAGGTCTGCCAGTAGAGCACATAGAAGGCACCAAGGAATGCAGGAACACTGATGATGGCACACAACACCACCGACAGGGAGCGCTCCGTCAAGTTACCCTTCTTGCCTGCAAGTCACATGACACACTGACAGTCGCATGAGACACTGGCAGTCACATGATACACTGACAGTCACATGATATGTTGACAGTCACACGACACGCTGAGTCACATGACACACTGATAGTCACACGACACACACTGAGTCACATGACACATTGACAGTCACATGACACTAACAATGACGCAACTAACAGAGAGCACTATGTTAAGTTACTCTTCTTGCCTGCATCCGTCACATGACTCATGCACACAAAATCTGTACTTTGGAAAGAAAAAGTGCTGTTGTTATGGAACTAAACTAATTGAGGAAGCAGCTTTAGTAAGAATGCTTGGTATTGCAAACGTAAACAGTAGATGATGTAGAGTGCTGCCGACACTGAAGAAAGAGATACCCACCGAAGAAGAGTCGAATGCTCTCAAGTCCAGCCAGCACAAAGAGCAGTAGTATTTCTGCAGCAAACACTCCCGGAGGGTAGGGAAGCACCTGGCCTAGAAAACATTAATATTTTGAAAATTACATGCTGATATACATCTAATTAAAAACTACATTTCTAATATTTGTGATTTTGCCTAGATAAATGTAACTATTCGGAGAAAAAATCCTACAGGCAAAATGAAGGAAAGGCAACCCCTTATTTAGTCACTAATTGCATAGGTGCAACATGTAAAGAACATTCACATTCGGAAATTTTACTTTCATAATTTATTTATTTTAAAACTACAATAAACCAAAATAAATTATTGCTGCAATACCATATACACTGTAACAGTGTTATTTACTATTTTATAAAGCAGTAAAAACATCACATACATATATATATATATATAATGTTTGCAGTGCTCTACAAAAAACTAATACACACACAGGTCTAATACAAATCATACATATATAAATATGTATAATAAAATTTTAAATACTACACCTGCATAAACATCAGTAGAGTCAAGCAAATTAATTTGTGTTTTTAATTGAATAATAGATTGAATACACACACACACCCTCACTTACACACTAGCCTAAAGTATGATGTTGACTATGATGTATACAGTGAACATACATTGTCTTGTTTTGGAATGCTAGCTCAAAATACAATGCACGCTCGTATAATTCATGAATATAAAAGCATAGAATACATTTCGTTAATTACAATACAATCATGTAGTGCTGTAACAGTATGCTGGAAATGGAAAGAATCATGTAAACTTATGTGCACTCTCCTCTACTAAATGTTTTCCGAACTCTCCAGTGAAATTTGAACCATGTAAGTTGAAATAAATCTGCAGTTACTTGACCTTTTGAAATGGATGCCACAAAGAAATATTAACCATGTACACAGACACTGTAATAAGTATCAACATCTACCGATAAACTGATAAAGTGACTTACTTTTGTATATGAACATGAGTATTTCTGAGATGAAGTAGAAGGCAAAGTACCAGCCATTGAGGTACAGAATCACTTGGTAGGACAAGGAGGATCTCTGGGAAAGTGTTAAGGAGCACAAGACAACACTGACAGGAAACAGTAGTCTCTTATATTATCTTCACTAGTTACTAGTCAAATAATATGCATACACATACATTACACACGTGAAACAAAAAATAAGAACAGTGTCAAACTGCTAATAGTAAATTTCCCTAAATAAACGTAAAGTATTATCTATAACATTAGTTATCTTGAAATAACATTTCTTGCAAGAAAGGATACAGTCAACTCGATTTTCTCTGAAACAGAAATGAAACGGGCATTACTCAATTTAGCAAGAACACAAACAAATAAGTTGCTGAAACAAACATAACACACTTGTATCATATATTGTAGAATTTAGAGAGCAAGTCAAAGTAATTCAGGGTTCTTTCTGCAGAGCATGCATGAATTTATAGACAAATGGTATTCTACACTTTTCACGATATAATTCTTGGCTTCATTTAATGTTAATTCATCCTTAAAATAATGATAGAAGAAATATCATAGTGATGGTGTATATTAAAAAAGTGTTTAATTTTATGTAATATCAAAATGTAAGACCACACAAATGACACAACTGACTAAGTCTAAAGCGTCATTATCAGTATAAAATGATATGTCAACATTTGCATCTTCTTCCAAGTTCAAATGTTCAGTAAAAACATCAACAAAACTGATGGCTAACTGGTATGTAACATGTTATTGTGTATTGAGTGTACACAAACGAATGTCTTCAGGCTTCAATCAATCCAATGGAAGTTATTGTTTTTTTAATATTTTACTATTAATCAGCTCTAATAAGGTAAGAACTAGTAATAGTAATATATAATTTCGAATTCAAATAGCCATGTCATAAGCTAAAATGTCGCATACATAACAACGTGTAACGTTTATTGTCTTACGTTAAATAATAATTTGGGGAAGCGATCAATGGTTGTCGGTTTTATTTTAGCAGGGCTAACACTTTAGGCTTAGATCGTACAACGCAGGACATGTCTCTTCAAGAATCGAGTGAGCGATAATATGTCAACCGAACGATATTTTCGCGATACTGGACACCATTTTTGTTTCCAAAGAAAGTTAACAAAACATACTATATGTGTAAATATAATGAAGATCATATTAGCACTGGTGACCTACAGTAATATATGTGTAGCAGATAACGAAGAATAAATTTTAAACTTACGTCGGCCCGCCATCTCAGCATGTTTACAAAAGGGCAAAACGTATTATTAGCTTACCATTGGATATTAAAATGAGCATGACAAGTATGCCTACGGATTTGTGTTGAAAACACGTGGTGTAGACTGCAGTTATTCCAGGAAATTGTCTTTCATTTGTTGATGTATTCCTTGGTAATCTATTCTTGAAAAATGGATGCATTTCAGATTACATCGCGACAGTGAACGGGTGAAAGTAATGTAAACAAAATGACATATTAATCACAATATTAATGGGTATATATAATGCTTTCATAAATCTGCCTGACAAAAAACCTTAGGCTTAGACCTTAGACTTAAGGGGTTCCCTCTCAGAATATGTTTAAAATATACCTTAATTGGTGCAATCTAGCATCTTTTCTGAAGAATTTCGCCCACGGCTCAAGTATTGTTTTAGTGTCGGTCGCATGCTCCGTGGGAATGAAAAAATACATAAACAGAAATAATTAATATCAACTGACAATACATTTATCAAATACACGGAATATCGGTCCAAAAGTTATACCCTTCTGAAATTGTTTTACAAGATCACTTAATTCCTCTCGCCGTTGCGTGCAGTGATTCGCCAATTGGCTTTACACAAATAAACCTCTTCGGGGGTGGGAAGATAGTTTGATTTTCTATGGATATATAACATTTTGAGGCCATTGAGCCGTCTTTTAGTCATTGTTGACCTGCTCCACCACTTGAGGCGTCGCAGGGCAGAAAAGGACCGCTCGCAAGCAAGATGCTTACGAACTTGCTGATGACGGCAAATGTTTGACCGCACGCCGAAAGAGGTTCACGTGAAGACGGTGGTCGTGGAACTTGAGGGTCATCGTACGTCTTTCGCCACTTTGCGATTTGCCACAGGAAGCTCGTTTTGTTCAGCCGAACTGAGATACCTACTGTACAATTCAGTTAGGCGATCCTGTTACATCTAGTTTCTGTAGGTTTCGACAAGGTTCCCTACAAACGACTTCTCAATAAACTAAACTACTATGGTATCACAGGTCACACACTACAATTATTAATGGATAAAGTAATTTCTATCAAACCGCACCTAGATTGTATCAGTATAAATAGTTCCCACTCAGCTCCTGCAAATGTCATCTCAGGCGTATCCGAAGGCTCAGTCCTTGGCCCTGTCCTTTCCTACTGTACATAAATGACATCACCAATTCAATCAACTCAACTATCAAACAAACTCTTCGCCGTTGACTCGATCCTATATAGAGAAATCCAAACACCTGCAGACCATAACATCCTTCAAACACACCCAAACAAACTAGCCGACTGGACAGACAAGTGGCAAATGAACTTCAATATCCCGAAGTGTCAACTTCTCAGAATTACCCATAGACGCAAACCAAGCCACTTCACTTACACCATCTCAAACCAACCATTTTTCCAAGTCGATTCACACCCCTAGCTATCTTGGCATCACAATAGATAATAAATTGTCGTGGACAAAGCATGTTAACACCACTGCATCTCAATCCGCTAGAGCACTTGGCCTTCTTAAACGCTCTCTCCACCCTGCAACATCTAAAGTTAAGGAAACAGCCTACAATATGTTAATAAGGCCAAAACTAGAGTACGGAGCTGTAGCCTGGAATCCCTACACACAAAATAACATTGATACCCTTGAAAAAATCCAAAGAAGCGCAGCTAGATTTACTTTAAATGACCACCGCCGCACAACAAGCGTAACCAGCCTCATAAACAAACTTGGTTGGCAGACTCTAGAAAGAAGACGCCTACAACACCAACTTACCTTCTTCTACAAAATAAAACACAACCTCCTGAACATTACCCTACCACAACATCTTATAGTGCCATGCTCCCGTACACGAAACATTACCCTACCACAACATCTTATAGTGCCATGCTCCCGTACACGAAACAACGATCCAAACAAATACATGCACACATACATACATATGCATACTTATTCTATCCTAGAGTTATAAGAGCTTGGAATCTACTCCCCCAGAAACAATAAGCCTACCCACACTACACCCATTCCAACAAGCTCCGAGTACCATCCACCTTGTTGCTCCAGCCCACCTTACCAGACTATAGACAGAGACTGTGTTTTTAACCTGCACAAATTATTGCACATCATTATTTGTTTTATTTTCTTTTAAAATTATTTGTCTAATTCAGTTTCACGCACCTTTTGCAATGCGCACTGCACAACTCCTGGGTTAGCCCCCAAAAGGGGATGTGTGGAGAAACAACACCTAAGACCTAAGGTTGGACGGCATGAGATCTTGAGCTGCAGTGAGTCCATGGTGGTCATTCGAAAAATCGTTCAGCCAACTCGTCAAGGACGTGATCATTAAATGGGTAAAATATGTTGATGCGACAGTAGGCAGCTGCTATTTGATCCGTGTCTCCAGCATTGACGCGATGGCGCTGAAGCTGTGCCGTTCTGGGTTTACGAAGCTCAATACCTGTAGAGTTGGCCACCAGCCCAACTCGGCGCCATATTTCATCACACCCTGGTGGGATGGTCCTGCAGTCCCGGATGCATTTACTCGCCAACGAAATGTCCTCATATGCATCGCCCAGATTGCACTGTTTAGCATGGAGGTTCTTGGTCACGGACACAAGAAAAAGTGTAATTTTACATTATTAAATTTTAAGATTGCTACGATGCAAAACAATTCCTTCGCATCTACGCATTTACTGTCTTGAGCCGGGGCGCATCTAACAGGCCAAAATTGCCCTTTTTCATATCGGGAATAGAGCACTTAAAATACGGGGTATCACTCAATGGCAGTACTGCTGTGCTTGAAGGAACTACCCGCACCGTGCCTTCACTCTGTCGCTCAAACATGGGCACGGTAGTTTTCAGGCACGGATCCAGGATTTCGGAAGATATAGTGCGCGATAGTTTCTGCAAATAAGACATTTTGACCAATAAGTGGGCGTGGGATCACAAAAACAGCAGTGACGTCAGTAATATAGGATACACAAAAAGGGAACTTTTTAAACTAAAAAGGCACTTTAGTCTGTCCTACGCGTATGATAGAGCTAGGTCGGTGTGCTCAGCGGATAACCCTGTTAACGCAGGCACTAAACTTTGTCGAACACTGACGAAAAGTTTGCAATGTTGCACGCGTCACTATTTACTGTAAATTTTCACTTGTCCACCGGATAACCATGTAGAGTAATTTTACTTGTCCGGGCCAAAAATCACTTGTCCCGGACAAACGGACAAGTGCTATTTCGAACGCTGTATATATATTTTTTTTTTCTTGTATTTGTATTTGTTAATTACACGGAGTAAGTACGTACAATTACTGGGGCACTGGACGTAAGCCACTCGTAAAGAAGATAGAGTGAAGAAGAAAAATCTGCAAGATGTTTGTGAAAACTATTATTCACCTCCATGCACACCAATGCAGCTTTAAAAGCCTTCCGACACGCTTAATCAACGTCTCAATAAAAGAGCAACGATAAGAAAACAACTCCCTCCACTTATGATAGTAATTCACGTATCAAAATATAATAACTACACAATAAATGTAAGAAAGTAAGGGACGGATCTTCGCAGGAAGCGTACGAGGCCAGAGAATACACCGTCAAAGGGCTGCTGCAGATGGTGGCGGTGGTTCATTATGAGCGAGGCTCGTTAAACATGTCTCTTCTTTCACCATGCATACTTATTTTTAGTATATGTGTTTAGAATGTGTATGGGAAAACGATATTTTAATTACATATTTTTCATGTTAAACTTGCGTGTTGTATGGTGATTCTTTTATTTTAGATCAGAATAAAATTCATGAAAAAAATATTTTTGTTAGGTTTCATATTGAATGAAATAACACCGAAGTGCCTCGCTTCTGTGAGAATGAATATATATATATATATATATGTATATATATACACACACACACACACACACCCACACCCACACACACACACACACACACACACACACACACACACACACACACACACACACACACACACAAACACATATATATTCTACCCGCATTATTATGTAAGATACAATTAAGTGGTGTCTCTTTATCAACAAATAATCAACAATTAGTGGGTCGTCTTGATTTTGATTAATACTCGGTACTTGCGACTCTAACGGACTCCTTTGCTTGGTAAACAAACTTCCCCTCACCTTTGCTGTAATTTATTTATTAGAATTATATAGGCTAAGGCACTTCATGTATATATTGTATTGTATGGTTTAATGTTTGGCTTAATACAAAGCTCTGGTACAAACTTACATCTGCCTTGTTATTTACAGCAAACTAGCTACGATTCTGAGTCAGTAACACCACTACACTAACAGGGAACACTGTCCCACATAAACAATCACAGACGGCGCCGTGTAGTCACTGTCCGCGTCGCGTCGGAGGCGAAACCACTTGCTGTCGATCGAGTGTGTCTGCTCAGTCGTTAAAGTTAAACTTAATGCATAAGAATTCGACTTTTAAGCGCGAACGCCCTCCAGTTGTTACCCAAGGATAACGGTAACTGGGGTCGGGATCTTGCTTCTTTAATGTTGGTCACCGTGAAACAATACTAACTATACACAAACGCTGTAAGTGTACAACGGCTTCGCATTGTCGGGTCACCGTCTCAGCCGTGAGTGACAGACAGCAATCTGGTTGTCGAAGTAAATTAAATTAACAAAGGAAAAAAGGAGCGCAACTTATTTTAGGTTTGTTATACATTTGATTATTTTGGCATGGAAAAAACAACCCCCTGAATTAAAATTTAGTCCTAAATATTTCGCCGACGCGTCCAACGCCGACGTGGTAACGCTGTCGAGGCGACCAGTTACCCTGCAGGCAACACGCCATTCCTGTCTACGTGTTATCATGATTTCAAACACACGCCACATCATTAATCCCAAACATAATTTTTCAGATTTTATGTAAACTTAAAATCACAATGCGGGTACAATTTGCGTACTGTAATTCAAAATAAAGGTTATGTTATGCCTGATGTGATAACATTTTTAAATTGCTACTGATTTGGGAGAAAAATATACGTGGAACTACTGGCCAAGATCACGTGACACGACACTTCCTTTTGCTAGCTATAACATCGTGTGTGGAATACACAAGTCGCGATGAGCGCTGCACAACCGCCACAGGTTAACCGTGGGATTGTAAAACAGGTACAATATGACTATAGATTCTCTAGATACCAGTGTCTCAGATGATTTGAACGATTTTTTGTTTAACCACTGCCAAAATGCGATCACCCGAATTAGCTGACATGCCGGCCACAAATCGTCCACGCAGGCACTCGCGTCATGCACACGCTGGCAGGCCGTTTTACGATTGTGTAACATATGTTTCTTAGAAAAGGCACGCACATGAAAGGCATGGCGTGATTACGCCTAAACCTGGTTTGAGATACCGGTTTGACAAAAGCAGTAAAGATTAATTAGGTCTATAAAATCAGCGATATTTCTCCGATGGCGTTTTAATTAACATTGTCAGTCACCGACGCCTTCGTTTTATATTTTAAAAATGAATCCAAGTCCAAATGGCAAATCAGCCAAATCCCCCAGCTTCCCAAAGCAAGGCACATGCTTGTCTAGCAGCTACTTATTTTAGTAATCTCAGTGTTGAAAAAAGACCCGGCACAACTCGCCTATCACAACAGCACCTTGTCTAGATGTCTGACAGATCTGTCATTTTCCAGATTAATTCACAGCTTTTTATTTGTTAATGTAATTAGCTGTACTAATTAAATTATATATATGTTTAATTCATTTTGTGATTTACATCATCACTTTTATATTACTAGAAGAAGTTTGAGACATGGAATCAGAGTGATATTTTCTTAGAAATTGAGTTACAGCTTTTGTTGACATGTAATACAAGCACGGGCCTCTGTTATTCTGGCACATTTTCGGCGTTAGGCTAATTACTCAATGTATAAATGGACTGTTTAGCATTTTAAACATGACCATTGTCTGATTCTGAAAACGGAGTATTTGAGAAGTTGTTTTTGAGTGTAATACAGTAAAGTGACAATAATATAAAATGACATGTTCACAGTCAAGTTCAGTTTAAAATAAATGGATTGATGTTTATTACTGAACATTCTTCAGGATAGTTCGTTTTCAAATTTGAAACTTTCATTTTTCATATCCAAGAATCATGTTAAATTACCTGGTAGAGGCTTTCGTTGACGTGTCACGTCGACTTCATCAGTACCTATGACGCTGAATGACGTCATCGTACACGTGAGGCAGTTCGTAATTGCCCTCGTCTCTGTTGATGGGTGAAAGCCTCTACCAGGTAATTTAACATGATTCTTGGATATGAAAAATGAAAGTTTCGAATTTGAAAATGGATTGATGGTTGGTTGAAATTATTGGAAATCAGTTGGGCTACAAATTAAGCCTACAATTATAACACCATTTAATTATCCATGGTAAAAGCACCAGTTTTACATGTCTGCGAACATGTTTACAATACAACATGAGTAAATTCAGTTGACTGATAGATTTTTATTAATAATAATAATACGCTTCTATATATATCCCCAGGAATCTGAGTTCAGATATCCCACTGTTTTGTCTCCTTCCTCTGATTTAAAATGAAAGATCGGCGTGTTTACAATTGCAGGTCCTGTCAGGGGACTCTGTTGTGATCCGGGGAGTGCCGAGGGGTGGTCCTCCCCCTGAACGCACCATGTGTCTCTCTAACATTACGGCCCCGAGACAGGCTCGTCGACCAAACCCAAATGCGGAAGGAAGTGTTGAAACAAAGGACGAGGTATGTCTTTCTCTCAGGAACATTGTGAAGCATCAGTTCCGCCTTAATTTTGAAGAGTATCAAGTTACCAGTGTAGTGTTGCTGGCGCAAAACATCAAGTGTGTAGTAGCGGATTTTTTAATACAACTTTGCACTTATTTAAAAAAATTAATAACCTTATTGTTATTTTCTGTTTACAAATGGTGAGGTGTCTTCAGTGTGGTGTTAGAAACTTGGAAATAAACTATTGATTGATTGATATGTGCAACGTAATTAAAATAAAGCGCATTGGATTAGACTTAGTTGCCACTACCTACATAGCTGTGACATTTATGTATGCAAAGCCAAGCTTCTTGTCTTTATGAAGATGCATGTAGCACTAGCAATGACAGTAACATAATGAAACATTAGACACAAGTCATAAGATGCCTGTAGCAGTGGCAGCAATGACAGTAACATAATGAAACATTAGACACAAGTCATAAGATACCTGTAGCAGGGGCAGCAATGACAGTAACATAATGAAACATTAGACACAAGTCATAAGATACCTGTAGCAGGGGCAGCAATGACATTAACATAATGAAACATTAGACACAAGTCATAAGATGCCTGTAGCAGTGGCAGCAATGACAGTAGCATAATGAAACATTAGATACAAGTCATAAGATACCTGTAGCAGGGGCAGCAATGACATTAACATAATGAAACATTAGACACAAGTCATAAGATCCATGTAGCAGTGGCAGCAATGACAGTAGTATAATGAAACATTAGACACAAGTCATAAGATGCATGTCGCAGTGGCAGCAATGACAGTAGTATAATGAAACATTAGACACAAATCATAAGATGCCTGTAGCAGTGGCAGCAATGACAGTAGCATAATGAAACATTAGACACAAGTCATAAGATGCCTTTAGCAGTGGCAGCAATGACAGTAGCACAATGAAACATTAGACACAAGTCATAAGATGCATGTCGCAGTGGCAGCAATGACAGTAGCATAATGAAACATTAGACACAAGTCATAAGATGCCTGTAGCAGGGGCAGCAATGACAGTAACATAATGAAACATTAGAAACAAGTCATAAGATGCATGTAGCAGTGGCAGCAATGACAGTAGCATAATGAAACATTAGACACAAGTCATAAGATGCCTGTAGCAGGGGCAGCAATGACAGTAGCATAATGAAACATTAGACACAAGTCATAAGATGCCTGTAGCAGGGGCAGCAATGACAGTAACATAATGAAACATTAGAAACAAGTCATAAGATGCATGTAGCAGTGGCAGCAATGACAGTAACATAATGAAACATTAGAAACAAGTCATAAGATGCCTGTAGCAGGGGCAGCAATGACAGTAACATAATGAAACATTAGACACAAGTCATAAGATCCATGTAGCAGTGGCAGCAATGACAGTAACATAATGAAACATTAGACACAAGTCATAAGATGCCTGTAGCAGGGGCAGCAATGACAGTAACATAATGAAACATTAGACACAAGTCATAAGATGCCTGTAGCAGTGGCAGCAATGACAGTAACATAATGAAACATTAGAAACAAGTCATAAGATCCATGTAGCAGTGGCAGCAATGACAGTAACATAATGAAACATTAGACACAAGTCATAAGATGCCTGTAGCAGTGGCAGCAATGACAGTAACATAATGAAACATTAGAAACAAGTCATAAGATCCATGTAGCAGTGGCAGCAATGACAGTAACATAATGAAACATTAGACACAAGTCATAACATGCCTGTAGCAGTGGCAGCAATGACAGTAACATAATGAAACATTAGACACAAGTCATAAGATGCCTGTAGCAGTGGCAGCAATGACAGTAACATAATGAAACATTATAGACACAAGTCATAAGATCCATGTAGCAGTGGCAGCAATGACAGTAACATAATGAAACATTAGACACAAGTCATAAGATGCCTGTAGCAGTGGCAGCAATGACAGTAGCATAATGAAACATTAGACACAAGTCATAAGATCCATGTAGCAGTGGCAGCAATGACAGTAACATAATGAAACATTAGACACAAGTCATAAGATGCCTGTAGCAGGGGCAGCAATGACAGTAACATAATGAAACATTAGACACAAGTCATAAGATGCCTGTAGCAGTGGCAGCAATGACAGTAACATAATGAAACATTAGAAACAAGTCATAAGATCCATGTAGCAGTGGCAGCAATGACAGTAACATAATGAAACATTAGACACAAGTCATAAGATCCATGTAGCAGTGGCAGCAATGACAGTAACATAATGAAACATTAGACACAAGTCATAAGATGCCTGTAGCAGTGGCAGCAATGACAGTAACATAATGAAACATTATAGACACAAGTCATAAGATCCATGTAGCAGTGGCAGCAATGACAGTAACATAATGAAACATTAGACACAAGTCATAAGATGCCTGTAGCAGGGGCAGCAATGACAGTAACATAATGAAACATTAGACACAAGTCATAAGATGCCTGTAGCAGTGGCAGCAATGACAGTAGCATAATGAAACATTAGACACAAGTCATAAGATGCCTGTAGCAGTGGCAGCAATGACAGTAACATAATGAAACATTAGAAACAAGTCATAAGATGCCTGTAGCAGTGGCAGCAATGACAGTAACATAATGAAACATTAGACACAAGTCATAAGATCCATGTAGCAGTGGCAGCAATGACAGTAGCATAATGAAACATTAGACACAAGTCATAAGATGCCTGTAGCAGTGGCAGCAATGACAGTAACATAATGAAACATTAGACACAAGTCATAAGATCCATGTAGCAGTGGCAGCAATGACAGTAGCATAATGAAACATTAGAAACAAGTCATAAGATGCCTGTAGCAGGGGCAGCAATGACAGTAGTATAATGAAACATTAGACACAAATCATAAGATGCCTGTAGCAGTGGCAGCAATGACAGTAGCATAATGAAACATTAGACACAAGTCATAAGATGCCTGTAGCAGTGGCAGCAATGACAGTAACATAATGAAACATTAGAAACAAGTCATAAGATGCCTGTAGCAGTGGCAGCAATGACAGTAACATAATGAAACATTAGACACAAGTCATAAGATCCATGTAGCAGTGGCAGCAATGACAGTAACATAATGAAACATTAGAAACAAGTCATAAGATGCCTGTAGCAGTGGCAGCAATGACAGTAACATAATGAAACATTAGACACAAGTCATAAGATGCCTGTAGCAGTGGCAGCAATGACAGTAACATAATGAAACATTAGACACAAGTCATAAGATCCATGTAGCAGTGGCAGCAATGACAGTAACATAATGAAACATTAGACACAAGTCATAAGATGCCTGTAGCAGGGGCAGCAATGACAGTAACATAATGAAACATTAGACACAAGTCATAAGATGCCTGTAGCAGTGGCAGCAATGACAGTAGCATAATGAAACATTAGACACAAGTCATAAGATGCCTGTAGCAGTGGCAGCAATGACAGTAACATAATGAAACATTAGAAACAAGTCATAAGATGCCTGTAGCAGTGGCAGCAATGACAGTAACATAATGAAACATTAGACACAAGTCATAAGATGCCTGTAGCAGTGGCAGCAATGACAGTAGCATAATGAAACATTAGACACAAGTCATAAGATGCCTGTAGCAGTGGCAGCAATGACAGTAACATAATGAAACATTAGAAACAAGTCATAAGATGCCTGTAGCAGTGGCAGCAATGACAGTAGCATAATGAAACATTAGACACAAGTCATAAGATCCATGTAGCAGGGGCAGCAATGACAGTAACATAATGAAACATTAGACACAAGTCATAAGATGCCTGTAGCAGTGGCAGCAATGACAGTAGCATAATGAAACATTAGACACAAGTCATAAGATGCCTGTAGCAGTGGCAGCAATGACAGTAACATAATGAAACATTAGAAACAAGTCATAAGATGCCTGTAGCAGTGGCAGCAATGACAGTAACATAATGAAACATTAGACACAAGTCATAAGATCCATGTAGCAGTGGCAGCAATGACAGTAGCATAATGAAACATTAGACACAAGTCATAAGATACCTGTAGCAGTGGCAGCAATAACAGTAACATAATGAAACATTAGACACAAGTCATAAGCGAGTGAGACAGAAGATGGTGTTGTTCTTGCAGCCCTATGCGTGGGAGGCGAGGGAGTTCCTTCGCAAGAAGATGGTGGGCAAGGAGGTGTGCTTCACCGTCGAGTACAAAGTGCCGGGCTCTGGCCGAGAGTACGGCTGCATCTTCCTTGGCAAAGGTCTGGCGCATCTCAAATATATGTTCAACAAAATCATGTACAAGACACTTCGAGTGTCATTGAGACATGTTTCTTTTTGTAAACTGTCTCACTAATTTGGTGAAAACCAGAGATTGTTTTTCTTGCTCGAATAAAACAATTTTATTCCCACAATGGTTTGGTCAATGACTACAGTTTTAGCATGCTTTTTATTAACTTTGATATTGTTTTATATTTTTGATAAGATGGTATTGGCTTTTTGTTCTGAAATTTATTTCAATAAATTCTCAAAAATCACATTGTTTTTTATCCAGTTTTATTTTCATGCTTTGTATAATACTTCATAATTGTTTTATATTTACAACTTCCTAGTGAGGCGTGGTGTAATATGAAGTGATGATATGTTGCAGATATCACTGCTGAGAATGTGACCGAGTCTATTGTGGCTGAAGGATTAGTGGAAGTGAGACGGGGCGGGCTCAAACCAAATGAGTATGTACTTAACACACGCAATTACATGTAATTGACCTATCCATCATGTGACCAGTTGCCTAGCAAAACCACCATCAAGCCATCAGAAAACATATTGGTGGGTTCGGACATTTTGTTGAAATTAATTCTTTATGACAAAAACGAAAGGTAAAGTTTTTAAAATGACAACTATATAAGGGGAATGTTTGATTTATGAGATGTCACATAGCAGTAGTAATGTAATTCACGTATATAACCATTATTAACATTCACAAAGGCAAAGCTTGACGGAGGTCACGCGCAAACTTTCTATTTGACATACTGGATACATCAATTAACACATGCCTATTAAAGTTACATGTAGTTAACACACGCTCATCACCGTTACATGCCGTAAACACACTCCAGTCACAGTTACATGTACTTAAAACACGCTCATCACTGTTACATGCGGTAAACACACTCCAGTCACAGTTACATATACTTAACACACGCTCATCACTGTTACATGCGGTAAACACACTCCAGTCACAGTTACATGTACTTAACACACGCTCATCGCCGTTACATGCGGTAAACACACTCCAGTCACAGTTACATGTACTTAACACACGCTCATCACCGTTACATGCGGTAAACACACTCCAGTCACAGTTACATGTACTTAACACACGCTCATCACCGTTACATGCGGTAAACACACTCCAGTCACAGTTACATGTACTTAACACACGCTCATCACCATTACATGCGGTAAACACACTCCAGTCACAGTTACATGTACTTAATACACGCTCATCACAGTTACATGCGGTAAACACACTCCAGTCACAGTTACATGTACTTAACACACGCTCATCACCATTACATGCGGTAAACACACTCCAGTCACAGTTACATGTACTTAATACACGCTCATCACAGTTACATGCGGTAAACACACTCCAGTCACAGTTACATGTACTTAACACACGCTCATCACCGTTACATGCGGTAAACACACTCCAGTCACAGTTACATGTACTTAACACACGCTCATCACCGTTACATGCGGTAAACACACTCCAGTCACAGTTACATGTACTTAACACACGCTCATCACCGTTACATGCGGTAAACACACTCCAGTCACAGTTACATGTACTTAACACACGCTCATCGCCGTTACATGCGGTAAACACACTCCAGTCACAGTTACATGTACTTAACACACGCTCATCACCATTACATGCGGTAAACACGCTCATCACCGTTACATGCGGTAAACACACTCCAGTCACAGTTACATGTACTTAACACACGCTCATCGCCGTTACATGCGGTAAACACACTGCAGTCACAGTTACATGTACTTAACACACGCTCATCACCGTTACATGTGGTAAACACGCTCATCACCGTTACATGCAGTAAACACACTCCAGTTACATGTACTTAACACAGTAAACACACGCTCATCACCGTTACTTGTGGTAAACACACTCCAGTCACAGTTACGTGTATTTTGTGAATTATTTATTTACGTAATGTATTACTTTGTGTTATCTTCATATATTTTAATAATAATTGTTAATAATGTCTTATTATGTATTACATATTATACTATATAGACAACTTGCTATAAAACACTTATGAATGGTGTGTACCAGTGATTACTGTGATCCTTTAAATTCTGTTCTTATTTAAGGTAGAAGTTGATTTGTGTGTTGAGCAGTGAAGGCCAGCAGAAGTTGGTAATGCTTGAAGAGAGTGCAAAGGCTGCTGGGAAGGGCAAGTGGGGGCCCCCGGAGGAGTGTGCCCTGCACGTGCGGGACATTAAGTGGACTCTCGAGAACCCACGACATTTTGTTGACTCTCACCACGGCAATCCAGTCGATGGTAGGTACTTTCTAGACATTTTTTTATATTTATTTTAGTTTCATTTAGTTATGTTGTCTATTATTATATACTGTGCCAATAATTAACCTGTTTTAGCTGATTTATATTGATGTTTATCTTAACAAATTTATATACATCTGTTGTTATTTATTTATTTTATATTATTAATCATTACACACTGTGTAATTAATTAACCAGTTGCACCTGATTGATATTTGTGTTTAAAACAAATTATTTATTTTAACATTACAACTGACTTGCTTCATTGTAATGTTGTTCATATAGCTGTGTTATCGTAACTTATTTATTCTTATATTTAAATATGTTCTAATTTTACTATTTATACATCAATTTTATGTACAGTGCTATGAAAGTTTATGACTATGGTGCAACATAAATAAGTTTATGATGACACTCATTTGGTTCAGCTGTGATTGAGCACGTGAGAGACGGCTGCACTGTGCGAGCCTTTGTCCTTCCCAGCTTCCACTACATCACCGTCATGCTGTCAGGCATCAAAGTGAGTCCTTAGTCCTTCCTGCATCTATATGGCTACATCACACTCTACAAGTAGTAGTCTTGGTCTCGTCTCTCGTGCTGTGAATTTACCATACACCTGTACTCGGAGGTACCTACAAGTCTGATTTTTGTGAATGATTTCCAGTTTTCATCACCCTTCTCTGACATTATGATAACATGTTTAACACAATTTAAAAAAGCAATCAAGTTGTCATTACTTTCTACATATTTGTGAATTGTTAATTGAAGGTGACATTTTGTTAAACCCATGAAATAGTAACACAAGCACTATAGTAAACAGTCTATAAAATTATATGAGTTGTGAATATTATTTTGTGATTTATTTATAATTCCTGTTGTATTTATTCAGTTTTCATAGTTCGAGTAGGGCATAGCAACACGTAAGTCTATGACTTCAGCTATGTCCTTTCAGCAGCAGCAGCAGCAGCAAACCATACTGTGCATGTATTATGTTGTTGTTGTTGTTGAATAAACGTTCATTCATGTAAAAAATAATCCAGATTATAAGCTTGATGATAAAATATATAGTCATGCAGATAAAGTATTTTAGGCATTTAACATGACAGTCAGATTCTGGTTGCAGCTGTTGTCTCGGAAGCCTCCTCTACTATGTCTGTTGAATGTGTGATGTATAAGGCCATTTCACAAGCAATACACCACACTGTACATAAAGTTATGAGAGATCATTGTGATACTTCCGTTATGATACAGATTGCCTGGATACAATGGGTAGCTATCAGAATAGAGATCACTTACATTTGTATTTGATTGTAACTGATCACTGTAAATACATTGTAATCACAATTGAAAATGTATGCTGTATTGTAATCTCTAATTTCTGTAATTGGTCTAATGATTTGATTACTTACTCTCAAATGATTGACTTATTAATTATTTATAACCTTACCAAATATGTTGGCACTGATCCTCCAACATTGTCATGCTAAAATGTCTAAGCTAAATTCATTTGTAACCACGCATTGATAATATGGTTAAGTAATAAATAATATTATTTATTGACAACTTTATACAAAAATAGAAGATGACTAAATTCCTGTACATTTCTGTTTGGATTGTGTCCGCTGGCATTGTTGATATTTTCGAAGGCAAATTTTTACTAGCTTTGTAAACATAAGGGGTCAATGTTTGTGAACTAATTGGAAGTGTTGCTATCTTCTAGTGCCCAATGTTCAAGATGGATGGAGAGAAGGAACCATTTGCAGAGGAGGCAAAATTCTTTACAGAGGCTCGACTTCTACAGCGGGATATTCAGATTGTGCTGGAAGGAACATCAAACCAAAACCTGCTTGGAACGGTTCTTCATCCTGTGAGTGGCGCGTGATTGATCGTTATCATAAGCAAGTGGTTGGGCAATATCATAAGCCCGTGATTGGTCAGTATGATAACATCATAAGTACATATATGAGTATGTGATTGGTAAATATAATAAGCATGTGATTGGTCTATGATTGGACAATAGCATGAGATGTAATATACTTGTATATAATAAATAGTTTAAATTTCCTAATTTCTTACCAGTATAGTATTCCAATTATTTAAATTACAGAATTATATCTTATGTGTTGTAGGTGATGTCACATGCGTAAATTTGTACTGTGTTATACAGCATTACATAGATTTGTTATGTGTAACAGGGCAAGTAATTATAAGTGTTACACTTGTCATCTTTTGACAATTGTGTACATTTATAATTTAATAATTCGCTACTTTTACTATGTGTTATTGTTGTTGTTGTTGTTGAAAGAAAGTTTCATACATTAGATATAAGGTTTGTTAAGGAAGCCCCCTGTCTGTCTATGAGATGTCGCTGAATGCTACGCCCCCTGTCTGTTTGTGACTTGTGAGGTGCCCCCTGACAGCTGTGTTGTGTTCTCAGAGTGGCAACATTGCGGAGCTGCTGTTGAAGGAAGGGTTTGCTCGGTGCATTGATTGGAGCATGGGTGTTGTCACCCAGGGGGCGGATAAGCTACGAGGGGCAGAGAAGTAAGTCAGCTCCAGCACTCGTACTCCATACAAACCCTAAAGCATTTTGTAACGGTCGGTTGTTTACCTTTAGCATGTCAGTTTTTTATTTCTCGACTGTTGAAATACATTGTTGCTTTTAATACTGATTTCACGTTTGTGTAAAAACTTAGAATACAAATTTCTTTGAAACACTAATACAGAAATTTGGAATAATTCTCACAAGATACTTCTGTTATCATTTGTGATTATGTGAATGCTTAAAGTATGTGAGTAATAGTCATGAGTTGCAAGTTTATGAGTTTTAAGATACACAGACTTGTTAAACCAGTTCGTAAGTCATAACACAGGATGGCAAAACTTCTGTTAAATGTTAAGTCCCAGAATAGACCATGATATGCACATTATCGGTTAATTGTTGTGTTTCCTCGTGACCTATAAACAGACACGTTACATTGTTATGTTTTCTCGTGACCTATAAACAGACACGTTACATTGTTATGTTTCCTCGTGTGATATGAGTTGTGTTTGTGTATGTTTGAAGAGTCGCTAAGGAGAAGAAGCAGCGATTGTGGAAGGATTATACACCAAGCACGACAACACACATTGATGTGAAAGACAAGAACTTCACAGCCAAGGTAGGTAGTACCATAATATCATGTCTTTGTTGTACGACAGTCAGCCAGAAGTCAACCTGTTGTTGGATGTGAACTTCATATTCTCTCTGACCTTCGTCATTTTGAACATACAACGAGTACCTGTGAGCACTTTATGGTGTTTATGTAATGATGATGTGTTTTCTAACATTTGGTAAATATTACTAACATGAATGTCAACTACCAAAATCCCATCAGATAACAGGCATTTTTGATGGTGTGATCTAACTGAGCATGACAGACTGAGCGTGACAGTCTGAGCATGCCATCCTGAGCATGAGTTTGCTGGTCCAGGGGTGACATGACGCCTTGTCTTGTAGGTGATGGAGATCATCAATGGAGATGGCGTGATTGTGAAACTGGCTGACGGATCACTCAAGAAGATCTTCCTCGCCAGCATCCGATCTCCCAGGTAAGATACCTGATTGTAGTGAGATAGCTCCTTGTCAATCACACAGATAGTTCATACAGGTGAGGTAAATGGCCCAAGTGAGCTAGTTCAATGGCACACATGGAGGAAACCAGGTGGTTGGTTAATTTTACAATCAGTAATTATTTCTTGGCTCCTCTACATTAGATGATCAGCATATATTGCATAACTACATTTTGAAAGTCTTAAAGCACTGGTGAACAATGACTCAATGAAACCACCTCTGAGGAATAAACTTGTGAGACCTCTTTGTATCATGAAATGTATTGTTGTATCATGAAATATATTGTTGTATCATGAAATGTATTGTTGTATCATGAGAGGCCTTGTTGTTTCAGACCAGTAGAAATGAGTGCTGACCAGAAGAAGGACCCCAGAATGCGGTCCCGGCCTCTCTATGACATCCCATACATGTTTGAAGCACGCGAGTTCCTCAGAAAGAAACTCATCAGCAAGAAGGTAGATGACATAATAGTTTATTTCGTGAAATCATCAATATATACAAAATACAGTATAAGAGAAGATGAATGGATACATCATGTGTTTATGATTGCATTTTGTGATAACTGCATTAAAATGTTCAGGTAACATCTGTCTGCAAGTTGAAAGTTCATTAAACTATATCCCACTTCTGACACCAAATGTTACAGGACCCGAGCGGTATGGCGTGGTTTGGATTTCATGAATGAACTTCAAATTGTAATTTGATGTTGATGACAACAGTCTATTAAGTAGTCTGTAAGTACGTCTCATCAGCCCTGTGTTATATGCGTAGTGCAATCTTGGGTGTACATGGATCTGCATGGGAACATAATAACATTCCCACTACAAAACTGCACATAAAAAACGATGGCAGTCCAGTTAATGTTACTCTACATGTACTGGTGTGAATTCTGTGAATCATGACCAGAGAGTGTCTGTGTTGACCATGACAGTGTCTCGTGCAGGGTCCGTACGAGGCCTTGAAATCCTTGAAAAACTTGAATTACATCACTCCAAATTCAAGGCCTTGATATCCTTGAATTACTGTTTGCAGCCTTGAAAAGCCTTGATTAGGCTCTGCCTCTGGCCTGTGTTCACTGGTAGCCGGTGCATTTTCTGCTGATCTCATCCTGAGACCCAGGTTGCCTTATCTGCTTATTTTGCATATAATCCATGGCACTGCAGTTGGCTACAGTTGTCCACTGACCCTGGTAGCCTTTGTTCAACAGTTGTGCCCCCCCCCCCCCCTCTGGTTGGGGAGCATTTCTGCGTATCTGCTTATATTCCACAACAGTTGCCCATGCAAGGCTTCCAGTTCAATCAAATTTATCTTCCCCGACCAATAACTGTTATGGGTGTGTGTGTTACATACTTAGATTGAGCAGCCCATGCTTCTATAGACACATGAGACAGTCTAACCATTCCACCCAAGTTTTTTTTAGCATTTTCATGTCGCTCCAACTTTTGTTGACCAGCTGTAGATTGCGGTCAGCGGTATGGTGCCAGTTCATACCCGGTTAAATAGCCTTGATTTTTCCTTTCACTAGCCTTGAAAAGCCTTGAATTTGGTATATATATATTTGTCATAGTGTACGGACCCTGCTCGTCATCTTGTGGTCTTGTTCTTCCAGGTCTCAGTTCAAGTTGACTACATTCAGCCAAAGACAGACGACTTCCCAGAGAAATCTTGCTGCACGGTATCAATCTCTACTATGTGAGTACAAAACATGTCTTGATTACTTACACATCTGAAACTGACTACGTGTTATTTATTATATGGATGGAGTTCCACCTCAGTTGCTTTGGGTGTAGCAGAAAGCAAATCTATTACTAACATGGAGAAGTTTACATTTTGAGAGAGATGTTGTGAATTCAGTTGAACACACAAATAATTTGTCCACATACAAGTCCTGGAAACATTTCTTGGTCATTTTAGTAAGTATTGTGTGTAGGTATTGTGTATAGGTATTGTGTATAGGTATTGTGGCTTTGTTTTTAGCTTTTGTCCTGTATGTTTAGCTTCTCAACACTTGCTTTATTTTGTGTTATCATTCCATTTGCCCTAATTTTAATAAATATATTACATTGAATTTTGCTTTGTTATTTTTGTACCCAGTCAGTCATTTATTTAGTTATTTTCTGTTCAGTTGTGTGCTTATGTGTAGTTTTCTCTTTAAAAACTGCAAATGGGAGAATTCCCTGGATTTGTTGATGTTTAAGTAAAATTATATTTATTGCATTGCTTTTGGTAGGCAATAATCTAAATTCCCTAACGTACACATTGCACGCAATCGGTGTTACATATATAGAAAACTGTGAGACCAAATTTACGTCCAGTATACGGAGTTATTGGTACAAAATTATAATGATGCACACACAATATGTTTTCTGTATATATGTAATGTCATATTCTCTAATAAAGTGATTCATTCATACCTCCTTGAGAAGGTAGTTTGTGTGTAGCCCCGAGACATAGCGAGAGAGTGATATGAGCTGTGTCTTGCAGCAACGTGGGCGAGGCTCTCATCAGCAAAGGTCTGGCGACATGCGTGCGCTACAGACAGGACGATGACCAACGATCAAGTCACTACGATGAACTACTGGCTGCCGAGACGAGGGCCATCAAGAAGGCAGTGGGCATTCACAGCAAGAAACAACCCCCGGTCATCAGGGTGGCCGACATCTCAGGGGTGAGTGGGGGGTGGGTGACAACTCAGGGATGAGTGGGGTTGGGTGACATCTCAGGGGTGAGTGGGGGTGGGTGACATCTCGGGTGAGTGGGGGGTGGCCGACATCTCAGGGGTGAGTGGGGGGTGGGTGACATCTCAGGAGTGAGTGGAGGTGGGTGACATCTCAGGGGTGAATGGGGGTGGGTTACATCTCAGGGGTGAGTGGGGGGTGGGTGACAACTCAGGGGTGAGTGGGGTTGGGTGACATCTCAGGGGTGAGTGGGGGGTGGCCGACATCTCAGGGGTGAGTGGGGGGTGGGTGACATCTCAGGAGTGAGTGGAGGTGGGTGACATCTCAGTGGTGAATGGGGGTGGGTGACATCTCAAGGGTGAGTGGGGGTAGGCGACATCTCAGGGGTGAGTGGGGGGTGGGTGACATCTCAGGGATGAGTGGGTGACATCTCAGGGTTGAGTCGGGGGTGACATATCAGGGTTGAGTGGGGGGTTGTTGACTTCTCAGGAGTGAGTGGGGATGGCAGACATCTCAGGGTTGGGTGGGGGTGGCTGACATTTCATAGGTGAGTGGGGGGTGGCTGACATATCATGAGTGGAGGTGGGTGACATCTCAGGGGTGAATGGGGGTGGGTGACATATCGGGTGAATGGGGGTGGGTGACATCTCAGGGGTGAGTGGGTGACATCTCAGGGTTGAGTCGGGGATGACATCTCGGGGGTAAGTGGGGGTGGGTGACATGTCAGGGGTGAGTGGGGATGGGTGACATGTCAGGGGTGAGTGGGAGTGGGTGACATCTCAGGGGTGAGTGGGGGTGGGTGACATCTCAGGGGTGAGTGGGGGTGGGTGATATCTCAGGGGTGAGTGGGGGTGGGTGATATCTCAGGGGTGAGTGGGGGTGGGTGACATCTCAGGGGTGAGTGGGGGTGGGTGATATCTCAGGGGTGAGTGTCAGTTCTTTTTGCAGTCATTTCTACTTTGGGCAATTATGTTCAGTTCAGTTCACTCAGCTTTATAAATGAGTCCGTGGCTGTAGTAAGTGTGGAAATGTGTGAGAAAAATTGTCTTCATGCATTAAATGGCAGCATGGCTGATGTTGGTTGGATTAGTATTGGAATGAATAGGTCTGCTAGGGGTGAAGTGTAAAGTGCTTTGAGCTGTCCTAATGACTTAATATTACGCTACATAAGAACTTACCATTTCATGTTATTGGTACAATGCTGCAACATGATACAATCTCAAAATATCACAAATTTTAAACCATGAAGAATTGTAACAAAAATTGTTACATAGTTGTCACATTTTCTGTAGCCGATCTGAAAAACAAACTTTGTGTAATTGTATGTATTGTCTTTGATAGGACGTAGCAAAGGCGAAACAGTTCTTGCCATTCCTCCAGAGGGCCGGTCGATCAGAAGCGATAGTTGAGTTTGTAGCGAGTGGATCAAGACTTCGACTGTACATCCCCAGTGAAACCTGCCTGATTACATTCCTGCTCTCAGGTACGTCACATTCCTGAGATTCCTCCCCTCAGGTATGCCACATTCCTGCTCTCAGGTATGTCACATCAACCTGGCTGCTGCAGAGAGAGAGAGAGCTTGAAGTGTTGTCAGCATGTAAAGAATGTGTGAAGATTTCTATTTTTACAATGTCACAAGAAAATGTACTGTTGCCATAGGTTTGTTTCTACGAGTTGCATCTGCACTTAAGCTAAAATTAAATTTTTTGGAAAAAAATTCTCAAAATGTCATTCTGCTGTATTCTGATAGCATTATATGTTTACTATTAATAAAGATCTCTTTTATGACATTTACCTCTAAGTAACTTATATTCATGAATAAAATGTGCTTCTGTCATGTAATAAACCCCACTACCGAATCTTGACAGCCATTTACACCCGTTTGCTAAAACCAGTGTTTTTCCCATTTGGAAACATCATATCTTTAGAAGTAATTATGTCAATTTATTTTATTCAATAAGACATACCCTACAACTTTGGTACAACACATTGCATTAGTTATGCATTAAAAAAAATTTCTATCTAGCTGCCATATCTCTCCTTAAACCAGTTACCACTTAACCCTTTTAGACTGATACTTTTTTTGAGAGATATATATATATATACATACGTACAGTGAATTTTCAACGGAAAACCATTTTTACGGGCATCGATTTGTGATTTTACAACACAGATAGCGGCAGCCATGTGCATCACACTAATGGCAGCAATGTTTACTTTTGGTGGAATAAATGCAAAAGTCAGTGCAGTATGTCACAGTTTATGAGCAATAACAATCACCAAAACAAACATCGCCTCTCATATGTATTTGAAAGGAGGCAGTTTCTTCCTAAGACCATACTAACTACGTTGAAGGTATAATGCCTGCCAAATTATGTTTAGTAAGCCCGTAACAACGGTCGCATTTTAGGTACAACCGCAGTTGTATGTTCAAAAAATAAACAGAACATCCAGTTTAAAAACAATCGTTATTGGCAATGCGGCCTAGTCGGGCTGAGTTAACTGCTATACCATTTGTTGTTCAACTTTCTCATGTTCAGCACAGCAGACTTCTTGTTACAAATTACTACGCACGCTAATTCTGGGTTGACGAACAGACTACGTCCCTTTAATGAATCATTTGAGACCAAAAATTCATAAAAAGTTATGTTAAATGGCGTGTCAACTGCTGCAGGCATCAGCTGTCCGCGGGCGTCACGGCCATCTACTGACAGGACAGGCATGCAGCAGTCAGAGCCGTACGGAGACGATGCACTCAGCTTCACCAAGGAGATGGTCCTACAGAGAGAGGTAGAGACTCGGGGACGGGAACTACCTGCCAGACAGATTCGCTAAGTCGGCATTAGCTAACTGCTAGAAATATCACATTCGTACAGTGCACTTAACAAATATTTGTATCGCAAAGATAGGCCAAATTTTGCATTCCAATAATTGTACACCCATTTTCTGTGGTTCCTGAGTACAGCCCTCTCAGCAGATGTGACTGACAAGCAATTTATGCATCCACATATGAGCAACAGGACACCAGAACACTGTAAAGTCTCATGATTTAGGTGGACTTTTTCATATTGTTTTCATCATTGATCTTTTAATCTAGTGTGACATTGGTAGAACTTATATTACAATGATGTATTAAACAGTCAAGCTCGGCATTGGAGATCGCTGTCAGGGTGACACACTGCTAAAAAGGGCGTGCACGCTAATTAGTGCATGAATGCTTGATAGAACAAATGCGGTAGCTTTCTTCTGGCTCTAAGACCAGGGTTGGTGTTGTAGATGATGCTAACTGAAACATAATTAAATCATGTTCGTGATCCTTGTTGACAAGCAGGAACACTGCAGTAAGGTCAGCATTTTGTCCATGACAATGTAACCCAGTTTCAGTGGTAATGCAACAATGTGACATCCTGTTTCTGTGGTAACGCAACAACCATGCCATGATTGCCATCCTGTTTGCTTGGTAACATGACAACTATGTCATCCTGTTTCCTTGGTAACATAATCACATCATCTTATTTCCATAGTAACACAATAACTATGTCACCCTGTTACCGTGCTAACGTAGAATATGACTTCAGGCTGTTTCCATAGTGACACAACAATGATGTCACCCTATTGCCATGGTAACACAGTAGCCATGTGAGAGTGTTGCTGTGTGCTGTAGGTGGAGGTGGAGGTGGAGGGGATGGACAAGGGAGGCAACTTCATCGGTTGGATGTACGTCGACAGTCTGAATCTCTCAGTCGCTCTCGTTGACAACGGTCTGTCCAAGGTCCACTTCACCGCAGAGCGCAGCTCACACTACCGCACGCTATGTGCCAGCGAGGAGGCCGCCAAGGAGAAGAAACTCAATGTGGGCTCCCTGTATATACACACTCAATGTATGCTTCCTTTCTGCATCAAAACTTAATGTATGCTCCCTTTGTCCATAACAAAATCAATGTATGCTCCCTTTCTCCTTCTATGTAAGCTCCATTTCTCCATAAAGAAATAAATGCATGCTCCCTTTCTCCATCAAAAACTCAATGTATGATCCTTTTCTACACCACGATATCCGTACATGCTCCCTTTCTATATTTCTTCCCTCAGCACGAATTACATACGTTTTCAATCTCTACCATTTTAGATGATGTACAATTTGAAATGTTTACAATACAAAACTCTGTCATTAACAATTACAGATAAAATTCCACCGATAAGCTGAATACTGTAGGTTTGCATAAAGTATGAATCGTGACATTTCACATAAGTTCCAATGAACATGGTCTGTCAGCTACAACATTATGTCACTTGCAAGGGAAAGTATGAAATGAAGTAATAAAACAGGAAGAGTGTTTGTGATAGATAGCGTTACGTGTTCGCAGTTATGGTCGCTCGAGGAAGAACAGCCGAAAGAGGTTGTCTCAGAGGTGGAGCCATTGGAGCGCAAGGTCACCTACAAGAAGGTCATTGTGACAGAGGTCACGAAAGAGCTCCACTTCTACGGTCAGAGTGTCGAGACAGGTAAGACTAGAGACCGGTGGCACTATTGGTGCAAAGCAGTCGTAGATGTGATGATGCAATACCAATAAAATCAGTTATCGATACGTATCACCGATAGTAATGATAGCTGGCAACTAAATCAGCAAGGCCGTTTGTATGTATTGCAGACTTTTTACATTAACATTGTTTGTAAGCATGCTTTTAAGCTTTGGCTGGCTGGCTGTGATGACCATACGAGAAAGCCCCGGTGACATGTGACTGGATCCCCCTTCCATTTAAGTAGAGCGCAGCAGTGCAGTAGTTAGAGCATTCGACTCTCGATCACAAGATTCCTGGTTCAATCCCTCATGCTGCTATTTCGAACAATTTTGTTCACCCTAGATTGCTCTAGTTCACTCGGCTGTATTAATGAGTACCTGTCTTGGTAATATTTGTGTACGAGTAGTCTTTATGCAGTAACTGCTGCATGGCTGAATGCTTCCTAGAGAAAACGAGATGGTGGTCAATTGAACAGGTCTGCCAGGGACTAAAGGGTAAAGTGCTTTGAGCAGTCCTAAGGATTGGGTACTGCGCTATAGACGAACGTACCTTTACTTTTGTTACTTCCCCACAGGACCCCAGTTTGAGAAACTGATGGAGCAACTGAGGGCTGACCTGAGAGAGAACCCGCCCCTGCCTGGCGCCTACACGCCCAAGCCACGCGACATCTGTGCTGCCCTCTTTGAGGACGGAGAATGGTGAGGGTGCCACCGGTACTTCCCTTGTGTGGTGCTATGTCAGACACCTGTAGTCAAAGAGTTTGGGAGTGAAGTTTTTATTATAACATTTTACGTTATGTTTTATCTTCATCTCAGATATGTTATTGGACCTTTTGGAAATATGTGACCTTATAATCCAAACTTTCAACATCTAGTTTATTTTCCTCGACAAAGAATCCAGAACTAGTCAAATGCATGCATTTACAAACCCATGGACTATAAAAGAATAAGTTTGCTATGTCATTGTGTCAATGGCTACAGTTGCTGTGTTGTTGCAGGTATCGTGCCAAGGTGGAGAAAGTTGTCAAGAACAAGGCACATGTTCTCTACATCGACTACGGCAATGTAAGTAGTTGGTGCGGATGCATAGCTTTAACAAGATTAACATCATCTTTCATGTCCCCAAAATATATTACTAACATGGAACATTCCTGGTAATATAAATTAGTTATTGTGTATGTGTTGTCAGGGTATGACTTTATTTAGGCCCATTCTTGGAGATTGAGCAGAATAAACAAAACTTTTTCACGGAATAACTGTAGTCATTGGAAATAGTTGGGTGGTCAGGTATCACACCTTTAGGTTTGTACAAAACATAATGTTTTATTTAAAGTTTCTGCTCAGGTTATGACATAATAATACCAGACATTATTCAAGTGAATTAATGCTTCATTGGATAATCATTACAGGTGATAATTTATTCAACAAATGATTTCTTATGCTACAAAAAACCCAGAAAATAACTTGATGTAGATAATATACACTGTAGACAGTTGGCTGTACTCTGGTGTTTGTTGTTGCAGCGAGATGTGACAGACTCTACCCAACTCGCCACCCTTCCCACCACCTACATTCCCCTTGCCCCCCAGGCACAAGAGTACGTCCTTGCTGGAGTCGCCCTACCACCAGAGGTCAGCACTGTCTCTGTTCAATGCTCATTAATTTTATGCTGCTTAGATTATCTTGTCTCTTTTCTTCTTAATCATACTCATGCTATGTTTTACACAATAAGTCCATGATATTTAAAAAAAGCAATCAAGCATTTTTCACTGTATAAATTGTACCACTACTAGCTTGTCTATTTAAGCTACGGATAACACTAGGTATACATGTACAGAAAATGTGATAGGGCTTTCCTATGACTGATTAGATGATGACGTTTACATACTGCAAGGTCAGCTCAAATTGTTTGTTTCTCTTCTTACACAAGCGAAATATGAACATGTAATGTACATCGTAGACATAGCAAACTGTATTGTAACAAACAGCTATATACTTGTATACAAATCACAAGTTTTGTTACCTTTTAAATGATTACTGTCTGCATTGTCCACCAGGAGGAGGACATCCAGCTGGCGGTGGACTCTCTTACCAACGACGTTCTGAACAAGGAGTGCCTACTCAACTATGAGTACAAGAGCGGCGGCGTTGATGCAGTAACTCTGCTTTATGCCGACACGAAGGACGACATCGCTCAGAACATGATCACCGAGGGCCTTGTTCTCGTGGAGCAGCGTCGCGAGAAACGTCTCAGTAAACTCATGACGACCTACAAGAAGGCTGAGAACAAGGCCAAGGCAGACAGGGTGAGTAACCGTGTAAAGAAATGATTGTGGTCGTTACATCCGATAGGTTGCAAAGCTAACTGCCCAGTCGGCAGTTAACGCCAGTCTGTTGAACTTGTCGGCAGTCATGAGACGACAACGAAACACGTGCATCACTTTTGTCCTCTGGTATTATGTCGTAGCCTTTCCCAAATACATTCTCATGATCGACAACTGTCTTTGGCTAGATTAGGCTTTTAGCCGTGCTGTTAGCTGATTTGGTGACACAAGCACTTACACAAAAAATAGCAAACTTGTCATATAAACAAACCATCTGTGAGTCGAACCTGGCCAAACTGTGAATTTTGATGAGACTGTATTTGGCTGAATCATCATTTCCCTACTCAACTCCTGGAGTGAACTTCGAACATATCTGGTTGAAATTTTTTTTTTTTCTTCTGTTAATTTCACCAAAAGCAAAATAAAAAAATATGCACAAACAAACTAGGATATCAGAAAAGTGAGGAACAAAAAATCAAACTGAGGGAGTTGTAACAGGATTCCTATCGGAGCAGATACCTCATGACAATTGTACAAGGAAGCCTTTGGTTTATCGAGAGTCCAACATTTTGTATCTGTGAGATACATTTCCGAGATATTTGTTGATTTTATTTATAAACATTCATGCCGCTAGCATTTACAGGCACCAGATAATCCATTTCATTTAAATGGAGCCAATCTGTTCCTCAATCCAGAATTAGCAGGCGTAGTAAATTTACTAATTGAACATGCTCTGGTGTCGTACCTTCCAAATTGTGACTGTTGTTGTGGGCTTACTAACACAGTTTGGGCAGTATACCTTTAACATAGTTACTATAGTTGTAAGAACATGACATTAATTAATAAATGAAAAACTGTGGACAGACTGCTTCCTTTTAAAACGAAGTGACCAAGAGCTCGTTGAAATCTGCCACCGAGCGCCATTACCGCACAGTGATTGGTTCCCTGTGCCAAAAGAGCACCAAAGACAAAGGGGGTAATTAGCATAATAATAAACATTAGGAGACATTAGGCCAATCATCACTCGTCCTGCATTGTTGCCAGCACAAAAATACATATGTGACACGGTGCCATGGCCGCATATTCTCGTTTATGCAAGCACCAACACAAGTCATGAATAGTGATGAAATAAGGCCAAATGAATGATGTTTATTAAAGAGATTAAGTGTGGGCTCTACATCCCAAGGCCAGGCCTGTGACTGAGCCCATACTAGTCTCCTGTATCTCTGGATGACAGAGCACACATTTCAGCATATACAATATTAGCAGTATTGTTATAGATATATAAAACAACAGCATTACTACTGTAATCACAGTAGACCTTATGCACTGTACTGCTCTGTGAGAATGATTACTTTCTGATATTTAATCTAACGTTACTTGTGTCTGGTTCAGCTTACATATCGTAAATCTTTCTCATTGTGTCCACAGCTGAATGTCTGGCGGTATGGAGACTTCACAGCCGACGACGCCCGCGAGTTTGGCTATCAGCCATAAACTGGCAACCGGCAATGCAGCATCGACTCAAGTTAAATATAGGAATATTTTCGAATTTGTCATTCAAACACAAGTGGACGCTAGGATACATGAATTAGATTTTAGCCATTGTTGTCAAACGATGTCGGTCAGGACTCAGAAAACCACAGCTTACAGAAACCAAGCATTGTGCCTTCTCGTTGGATCTCTACGAGTTGTTGTACTTCAATAATGATACCGATTCATCTAGACGCTGCATTCAGAAGTGTCTGTATATATTTATATGAAAGGCCTGTGTGCTTAACTAACATGATTGACTCGTCAGAATGCCTATGGCAGATAGATCAAGGGCAGCTGTATGTGAACATAAAGGTTTTGTGCAACTAATCAATGTCATTGTGTATTGGGACCGTGGAATGTATCGTTGATGTTTGGTAAACAGGATGAAATGCGTATTTCGCATTTGTATTCACAAGATATGAGCCGTCAAGTGTGTTTGTCAGTACACTGTACTGCTGTTGCCATTTCTTTTCTTTATATTCAAGTCTGTGAATGATTTACTTACTTAATCCCCTTTATGCCGACTGGCACGTTAGGCAGAAAAGATTGGTTTTTGACGTATCATAGTAATAATGACGTGATCGGGCCTAAATCAACAAAAAATTTTGCTGTTGTGTATATTGATGATGCCGCATACATAAAGTATTAAGTATTATTCAAGTTGATTTAGTTGTTCATTCATGAACTATTACAGCCTTGTAATATAATAGCAACCCAATGGATGTGTGAAGATGCATATTTGTTCTGTCGCTAACATATTGTTTACACTTATGTATCCACACAGAAATGTGATTTATGATTATTTATTGGGACAGAAACTTAGGTTTTTAAATAGCCACATCACACATTTTTTTCAGTCATATGCACATTATAAAGTTTTCAGCATAACCACAGCCCCATGAATCTTCTTTCACAAGTCACAGGACCTGTTAGCTCGTGTTTTTTATCAATATTTGAGATGCGGAAACAGATCAAGTTGAATGATTTGATGGAGTTCTTGTATCTTAATGTAAATTAATGACCAAACACCTAGCCCAGTATGAAGCATCCATCCATTCAGGTAACAGGCCTAACTTAGTAGTTTCAATCCAGTGTCACACACTGTTAATACTAGGACGACCCAAAAGACAAATGTCATATTTTCAATTTCCTTTACAAAACTACAAACATACAACTTTCAATGATGGCTCTGAAAAATGTCTGAGGAATCTTATCATGTTAGACTTGATACATGACCAAGCTTGTTACATACTCATCACGCCCGGACAATGCTATGGTGAACTTTTTGCTTCTGCTTATCCAGGAACCCACATACCATTAGTTGTCTGCTTCCTCCCACACTTCACCAACTGGCAGTCTCATTTAATTCACAAACTTACAAGATTTTTTATATATTTGCATTTCGGACAAGTACATTGCGCATAATAGAACACCGACAGGAATGCCTCCATGCTTGTCTCGTCACAACAGAATAGCAGAATCACGCAGGATCATGTTATTAGTCCTCAACCACATTGTGGTTGGAACAATACAAATCAAAGAGGATACAAAAACACACAAACGGCATTAAAATTGTTACAATGTATTACATACAGTGAGTAGAGACATTTTATCAACGAGTTTTCCAACATTAAATTTGTCCTATTATAGCATGACTTGGCAAGTTTTAACACTGTTCATGGTCCAGAAAAACAATCGGGTTATTGTTTTCCAAACGCAAACCTCTAAAATGAGCCAAAATTACTCCGGGTGTCACATTACCAAAGTGTAATTATGTAAACTGAACTCAAACAATTACAGTTGCAAACTACACAATAATCTTTGGACTGATATTTATAACATTTTAATTAGTGTCAAATAACACATTACACTTCTGCAAACAGATCATGTAGTGTATGTTGAAAATTATTGAATAATATCAAAATAACTTTGCGAAACAAAATTATTTCATGTTCACATCTTTTCATAATTGCAAATTATGTTTGCAGATGTACGTATAGAAGCTAGAAAAACTACAAATCTGTATTTGACTGAACTGGCAAATGTAATATTAACTAATTTGTGCCGGCTCTGAAAGATTTAAAAAAAAACTATATTTTTTTAACAATGTGCAAAGTAAAAAATTATTTTACATAATATGCTGTGACTGGCTGTTTCTATTTCTCCCTACTCATTAAGCTAGATCAGACTTTTCCACTTGTGCTTTATCTTTCGTCTCGCCACAAGACGAGCTGTGAATCTGTAACGAAGTGTCCATTGTTTCGGGAACCAGCCCGTTACTCTTCACAATCACACCACCTACAGTAGCGCCACCTAGTAGGGGAACTGTGTGACCAACGACTTTGTAGTCCCACCCGCAGCTAAACAGTCGCCCATCCACCGGGTTCCAGTCAACTCCATGAACAAAGTCGCTGTGGCTTGTCTCGTCTTTGAATCTGAAGTGTCACACCAAACATCATCTTATAATGGTGGTTATCCACGGCCAGTAACAGCTATGAGAGAGGTGTAGGATATTCTTCAATTGTGTTGTCTACACATAAAAATATACCAAAATTATATGTAAGGCATTTACTTATACCATCTTCATACATACACTTCTTAAATAAATTAAAAGTGACAATGAGTACCACTTAATATTGTCAAAGATACTCATTTAAGACAGAGGTTGCAATGCGCTAAACAACAGCCGCTTTGATAAATAGGACAAGATGAATAAATGGGGCTGAAATTTTACAGGCATGCTAGCAAGCCCAGTTGGGTAGTTTGTAGATTTTTAGTTATTTCGTCCAGGGAGGGTAATGGGAAAGGGTCTTGAGGGGGTTCAGTATTTAAAAAAAGACTACCTGAAGTCGCAACTGTGAATTTGTTTTTCCTATATTATCATAAAGATAATATTATAATCTATAAATGTGTCGCTGGGTGTTGCTTTTACTTTTTGAGTTATTGTTGTTTAAAAATCATGCATGTGTAACCCTGTATTATACTTGCAACTATATTACAATTTTTTTGGACTACCCCTCATTTCCATTACCAAAACACTGTCTACTGTGTGATGCCTACAAGATGGCCACCATAAGAGCACTACTGTCGTGGCACAACAAGTGATGCACTTACATTAACTTGGGTACACTGTCTGAAAAGTCGGTGACGGCCGCAGTGCAGTCGTCGGAGACAGACGCCAGCAGGTGACAGCTAGAGGGAGAAACCAATGGGCGAGTGAGAGACAAACGTTTCAACGAAGTTTGCATTTTTTTGCTGTATTACAGATCTGCATTACCAATATTCAAAATCAATCTTAGACCAAACAAAGCCGTATTGAGTGAACTAGTAAAACTCTGCACAAGTGGACAGTGGCTTAACATTGCATTTTCAAACAAGACGACCATGATTAAAACCATTTCCTGCCACTTGACCCTTAGGTGATTTGGATTAGTCGCAGTTGCCTCAGTTTCCTCGGCTGTATTAATGAGCACCTGGCAATACATGTTTCAAGAGACGTTAGAATGATGTTTGCGTAAAGAAGTCTGCATGGTACAAACCTCTCTGGGGAAAACACAATTCTGTGCACTCCTCGATCATGACATTTGATGGTGCAGCTAGATGGCACTGCCAGATTGCGCAAGTCTAGCAGCAACAAGTGACCTGCTTCAGTGCCAACAGCAACTGACATATTGATGCTCGGTTGCCAGGCCACGCATGTTGGAAGTGCCGGCAGCGATGTGTTCCCTGAAACACCATATTCTTGTTGAAATATTGTACAAATATTGCAAAGAGAGACATGGGTACTGCTTCACTAAGGTGATGAATTCATCAGGAAAGCCTATCATTAAACTTATGTTTTCTACGATTGTTAGAATTTACATAAACCATCAATCAGTCATTTGGAGACATTTTACGTAATTTGCTACAATTGCACAAAACGTGAACAGCGCTGCAATTTTTTTTTAAAGTTACATAATCTTTGTTAAACATCCGGTACAAATACTTGTTGGAACCATTTTCTGTGCCTGTCTGTATGTAGCACCTCCTGGCTCGTAATATTGAAATAAGGACTTAATTGCTTGATTTCTGATATAACATAAAGATGATCATCTAGCACTGCTTATGCACAACTACATTATCCAGTCCGGGTGATGACTATTTCTGCTATGCAACTAATCAATCAATCAGTAATTTATCAATGTTTATTCAAAAATATTGGCAATACTTAAAAAAATACATAGAGCCCAATGAATATTCATATCGATGGTTTTCTAATAAAACCTCTTACGTGAAAGAGCTAGTTTTGACCATAACAAGCTTTTTTGTATCTTTATAAGTATTATTGGTATCTTTACAGGGCATTTTGCGTTTCTTTATGGGCATTATTGGTATCTTTACAGGGCATTTTGTGTATCTTTATGGGTATTGTTGGTATCTTTACAGGACATTTTGTGTATCTTTATGGGTATTGTTGGTATTTTTACAGGACATTTTGTGTATCTTTATGGGTATTATTGGTATCTTTACAGGACATTTTGTGTATCTTTATGGGTATTATTGGTATCTTTACAGGACATTTTGTGTATCTTTATGGGTATTATTGGTATCTTTACAGGACATTTTGTGTATCTTTATGGGTATTGTTGGTATCTTTACAGGACATTTTGCGTTTCTTTATGGGTATTATTGGTATCTGTACAGGACATTTTGTGTATCTTTATGGGTATTGTTGGTATCTTTACAGGACATTTTGCGTTTCTTTATGGGTATTATTGGTATCTTTACAGGACATTTTGTGTATCTTTATGGGTATTGTTGGTATCTTTACAGGGCATTTTGCGTTTCTTTATGGGTATTATTGGTATCTTTACAGGACATTTTGTGTATCTTTATGGGTATTGTTGGTATCTTTACAGGACATTTTGCGTTTCTTTATGGGTATTATTGGTATCTTTATAGGACATTTTGTGTATCTTTATGGGTATTGTTGGTATCTTTACAGGACATTTTGCGTTTCTTTATGGGTATTATTGGTATCTTTACAGGACATTTTGCGTTTCTTTATGGGTATTATTGGTATCTTTACAGGACATTTTGTGTATCTTTATGGGTATTGTTGGTATCTTTACAGGGCATTTTGCGTTTCTTTATGGGTATTATTGGTATCTTTATAGGACATTTTGTGTATCTTTATGGGTATTGTTGGTATCTTTACAGGACATTTTGTGTATCTTTATGGGTATTGTTGGTATCTTTACAGGACATTCTGTGTATCTTTATGGGTATTATTGGTATCTTTACAGGACATTTTGCGTTTCTTTATGGGTATTATTGGTATCTTTACAGGACATTTTGCGTTTCTTTATGGGTATTATTGGTATCTTTACAGGACATTTTGTGTATCTTTATGGGTATTATTGGTATCTTTACAGGACATTTTGTGTATCTTTATGGGTATTATTGGTATCTTTACAGGACATTTTGCGTTTCTTTATGGGTATTATTGGTATCTTTACAGGACATTTTGTGTATCTTTATGGGTATTGTTGGTATCTTTACAGGACATTTTGTGTATCTTTATAGGTATTATTGGTATCTTTAGGGGCATTTTGTGGACCTTTATAGGTATTACGCCACTTAAATTTGGAATAACACTCAGGTTGTTACATGAGAACAGTTTTGCATCAAAATGTCAATTTGCAAAAAAAAGTCATGAGGTTTCACAAGAACAACATCGATATGTCAACTTGGACCTACCAAATTAACATGGAAAAAATTGGCAAACAAAAACACATTTAGCCAGTCAAGAAAAGCATCAGTATAAGATCATCTTTACACAACATTATGATACAAACAGCCAGACATTCTTTTAAATGCCCATCCAAGCACTAACTGAAATAAACAGACAAGCCATGAACTCACGTAATACAATAGCAGGCTTTGATTGTCTTGTGTCCCACAGAATAAGTCGGCCATCCTGTAATCATCAACAACGAGGCTTTCAACAGAAATATCTACACAAAAAACTAACATTTACAAACATCATCAGGCTACTGTGAACAACTTTTGTTATTTACCAGTGTTTATTTTACCACAGGTTCTTGAAAACGGTGACAAGATATAACAATAACTTTTTATTAATTCTGGTTTCCATTTATGAAACTTTACCAATAGGCGACAGACCGTATAATAATTATGTAAAGCTAACACATGTGGTTGTGGTAAAATACTTGCCTGTGAAGATGAGAGGAAGACAGAAGTTTCAGACGGATGCCAGGCCGTACTCCAAACTGTGTCCCAGTGGGCTGAGGTCAGAACACACGGTTAAAGCCACACCACCATTGAGCCACACCACTATAGTCACACCACCATAGAAGCACACCACCATAGAGGCACACCACTATAGTCACACCACCATATAGTCACACCTCCATATAGTCACACCACCATAGAGGCACACCACTATAGTCACACCAACAAAGTGGCACACCAACATACTGGTAATGTCTTTGTTAGAGAGCTGTAGATAACTAGTATTAGTAGTAGCTTTGTTGTTTTTTTGTTTTTCTGTCTGCCTTATGCAAGGTTTATTAGTAGGGTGTATTTTTATCTATTTTGTAGGAGGTGGGTTTTTCTTTCCAAATGCCAGATCCCCAAAATAGTGGCAGAATAATCAGATATTGACTGTGGCCACTTAACGGAACATACAGCCACACCACCATAGAGCCACGCCATCATAGAGCCATGCCATCACAGAGCCACACCATCATAGAGCCACGCCATTATAGAGTCACACCATCATAGAGCCACACTATCACAAAGCCACACCATCACAGAGCCACACCGTCATAGAGCCATGCCATCACATAGCCACGCCATCACAGAGCCACGCCATCATAGAGCCACACCATCACAGAGCCACGCCATCACAGAGCCACGCCATCATAGAGCCACACCATCATAGAGTCACACCATCATAGAGCCACACCATCATAGAGTCACACCATCAGAGTCACGCCATCATAGAGCCACGCCATCTTAGAGCCACACCATCATAGAGCCATGCCATCACAGAGCCACGCCATCACAGAGCCAGAGCCACACCATCATATAGCCACGCTATCATAGAGCCAAATTATCATAGAACCACACCTACACAGCCATATAGTCACACCACCATAGACATAGAGCCACACCATCATAGAGCCATGCCATCATAGAGCCACGCCATCATAGAGCCACGCCATCATAGAGCCACGCCATCATAGAGCCATGCTATCATAGAGCCACGCCATCATAGAGCCACGTCATCATAGAGCCACGCCTACACAGCCATATAGTCACACCACCATAGACATAGAGCCACACCATCACAGAGCCATGCCATCACAGAGCCACGCCATCATAGAGCCACATCATTATAGAGCCAATACATCATAGAGCCACGCCATCATAGAGCCTCACCATCATAGAGCCACGTCATCATAGAGCCACGCCATCATAGAGCCACGCCATCATAGAACCACACCTACACAGCCATATAGTCACATCACCATAGACATAGAGCCACACCATCAAAGTCACTACCATCATAGAGCCACGCCATCACAGAGCCACGCCATCACAGAGCCACGCCATCATAGAGCCACACCATTATAGAGCCAATACATCATAGAGCCACATCATCATAGAGCCACGCCATCATAGAGCCACACTGTAACAGAGCTACTTATGCCATCATAAATCCTTACTTCTTCTTAGAATAACAAATGTATTTTTCTAGTACAAAATGCTACAACCTACTGTATATTACTTTGCAGTGTTTTTTTAACAAAACATTAGATCACCAGATAGCGTTAGATGTGCTCTGAAAGTGTGCAAGAAAACAAAAGAAATCTGCGAGTTGAACTACACACCTTGGTAGGTTGCTGTACAAGTGAACTCTTCCACATCCCAAAGTTTGATCCTATAACAACAAATACATCCCTTTAATATGCATGGCGAAGCAACTCTGGTGGACCGTATCTCTTCTATTAGGCGTACAGTCCACTTAACAAATATTTGAGGCACGAAAATGTCAAATCTAGCGGGTGTACACCCATTTACCGGGGTTCTTGAGTACAGTCATCTCAGCAGACTTGACTGGCAAAAGATATTGCAGTCTGATTATTTAAATATTTTGATATTTTTTCATCACTGATCTTTGAATCTAGTGTGACATTGGTAGATATTTAATTACAACGATGGATTCAACAGTCAAGGTTGGCATTGGAGATCACTGTCAGTGTCAGATGCTGCTAATAGGGGGGTGTATGCTAATCCGGGCATGTATGCTTAATAGAATGAAAATGTAAAATGTTACTATGATACATGTATGCAATCTGAATGTCACAGTTTTTTCCATTTCCTTTGGATACCTTGCTAATGCTACTTCTAATAATTAATTTATTTGAATTTGATGTCACCGAATGTTACCTTGTGTCCTGACTTGCCGATGTTGCCTTTGCTTGGTCAGCGTTGACACTGACAGAAGTGACAATGTCATCATGTGCCATGGCCTGACTCAGGTGTTTGAACGTGTGACCTTTATCACACAGTTCATATAGCGCCAGATTACCTGAAAGACATCATGCACAATCAACACCGGCAAACCATGTCTCTGGGAGGCCATTAATAGTGCCCCCAATGATCAAAAGAAATATTCTAATAGAATAGATAAAAAAAATAGGAGTTCCAATAAGATACAGAAAAAAAAACATATTTTTTTGTTTTTTAAAAGTAACTTGAGACTGAGATTATTCCTTTGTATAGATCAATAAATCCTGATACAAAATATGTGACTGAAATTAGTGCATTAACCCTGGTAACAAACACAAAATAATATTTTCATTAAAACTCGTAACAATTACTTGTTTAATGAAACATAGCAATGACATGTCAATTAATTTATATTACTACATAACGAAAAACTGTAATGATTTAATATTGAAACATTGTAGCATCTATGCTATTCTTACGTGCATGACTTCCATTCAGTCTCGCCATCACTGTAACTACAATATAAAACTTCTTTGCCAACCACAAAAAAGAACCACCAATGATGATATAGAGACAACCTGATGGGATGCAATTCTCACCCGAGTCACATGCTGCAATGACGTTACTTGACCCGTTGATCCATTTGGCGTCACTGATGCCACAGTTCAGTTCAACACCAGCAGCACAGCGCTCTGTGTCAGGCGCAGTGTCTGGGCTGTCGAAGTGCCACAATGAGCCAGTCCAGTAGCGGTTTGTGAGACTCGAAGCAGCCAGCAGCAAAGCTCCATCTGCAGCAACAGTCGATTTTCTGAATGTTTGTGTGGGTCATCATTTCTAACTAACAATACCACTTTCATTTTGTAATATTCATTTTTTTCAGCGACAATAACTTAATTTCAGAGGCACATTATATTAACATGCTCAGTTGAGAGTGCTATTCCAACTGTTAAATGCACTATCTAAATAAAATAGTTGCATCTTTGCTACCTTAACTAATGTATCGTGTCATCTAATGAATGCATTAGCATAGAAAAATGGGTAAGAATGTAGTTTAGCAGTGTAAATAATTTAGGCTAATCTAACACAGGTTTACCTTATCATTTTATTTAATGACCATATCTGACAAAACAAAATTGCTCCAATTTGTGTTAAGGGTACCGGTAGTCACTGGTCCTAAATTAGTTTTTTTGCCATTTTGGGATTTCATCATTTTCCAATAGATTAACATGTTATGCATTACCGATATATAGCATGTTTCAAGATTCTGATTAGAAATACCTATGATCGGATGACGTATACCTGTCCGTACAGAATAACGTATGACTTTCTTATTTTGTTTTGGCCATTTTCTCAAAACAATATTTTTGACCATTTGTGACAATAGAAAAATGGGCCAAGAGGCCCTGTAGTCCTTTGGACTATTATTGTGAGTTTGTCATTATTAATTAAATGTTTTTTGGTGAATCATAGTTACAGATCATTAAGGGTTATAATGGATGTGAAATGTTTACATATTACTATATGCATGCCAGTGACGATACACCCGGAAATAAGTAGACCGTTTTGTGAAGATTGTATATGTTAGTTAACGTGTTATTAAAAATACTGTTGAATTTGATCCCGATACTCTGCTATTTAGACCGATTTCCAGTGGTTGTAGAAACCTTGCAGGAGAGTTGGTGAGCTGCAATCTCACATGTAGCACAGTTAAAGGTTGTTTAAGAAAATATGCACACATTTTCGTTTCTCATTTTGTCCCTACTACCCTCCCCCAGGAAGGAAATAAGAAAGAGATGAACTATGATAAAACGTTATTTGTTCACAAGGTACATATACATAGCATGCATTTTGACTTTAAAACAGTAGCAATTAATGACATACTGATTGAATTGGAGTGAAGTAATAGCTGGAATGTATAGTAAAACATCTGAGTAATATTCCTTATAATTTTGGCTAAATATGCTTTTACCTTTTCCTCAAAAATATTTACTAAGAAATTACAATTTTTACCATTGTGATTATGTAAAATTGGAGATATCTTGGTAAATACAGTTGCAGGGAGCAGTGAGAAAAAAGTTAAAACATATTTAGTTAACATTATAAGGATCATTTTTATTTCCCTAGAATCATTCCTTTTGTTTTTGTTTATGCTGATTTTTGGGTCTTTATGGAAGGAATATCCAAGAATTCATTTCTCAGTAATTCACTGTAGGAAAGGATAAGTCCTAGAAGCATGGTTGGCACGTTTCTGCCCAAGTGGCAGAAACCATGCAGCAGAAATACTTTCTGCCCGAGCGGCAGAAATACCTTTCTCCCCAAGTTTCTGCCCTAAGGACAGAAACTCCCAAAACATTCAATTTTTCTCAGTCAGTACCAAAAAACCTTCCAGATTCACATGTGATGTTCACCCCAACTGGTTACCTTCATTGCACCCCCCAACCATTCTCCCACTTCATCTACACAAATACTCCAGTTCACCAAATACTGCCACTACTAAAGCCAGTACAAGGCTTCAAACTCTATTGACCACCCCCGATGACATTTCAACAAATAATAAAAGTGAGCTGACTTCACGAACTATCCAGACAATAAAGAGATTCAACTTGCCAGAATATCTCCACCTTGTATTAGGGCAATACTTGGCTTGGCAACAGTTTGAAATCAGTTATGCAGTATGCACAGACAGCAGTCACGGGTCTGCATATACCGGTAACTGGATTTAAATTTGCCCAGTGCACACCACAAATCCAGAAACATGGGGCAGGGGTCAGTTGCTAAGAGTGTCTCACTCTCTACATAAGTCTGATATACTGCTGTGTTGTAACCATGTGTTAAGGTGCTAGGCCAAAGGACAGCATTTGGGAGCATTTCTTTGCCTGTTGAAGGGAATGGAAGTAAGTTGGCAAGATGCAGAAAATGTGGCACTGGGCAAGGATGTAAACCATACAGTAGTATTGAAGACCTGCACCCGCCACACCAGCACAGACTGGCAACCCTCAGACCGTGCTCCCAATAAACACAGAGGAGTTCTAGGAGGATGAAGTGAGGAAGGCCATTGCGACTCTCAAAACAAACAAGTCACTTGGCATGGACGGAATCACAACTGAAATGATCAAAGCGGATGGTGAAACAATTGTTCAATGGATGTGCGGACTGTGCAACCAGATCTGGGACTCGGGACTTGTTCCTGAAGACTGGAAAGATAGTGCTGTTGTCTGTATCCAAAGAAAGGAAACCTAACCGAATGTGACAACTGGGGAGGTGTGACACTGCTGTCAATACCAGAAAACGTGTACTGCCAGATGATACAGAACCGATGCGAGATGTGGTAGATGACAAACTGCGTGAGGAAAAGGCAGGCTTTAGGCCCAAACACTCTTGTGCACTATTGAGAAATGTCAAGAGTACCAGTTACCCCTCGCAATCAGTTTCATAGACTTCACCAAAGCGTTTGACAGCATCCACAGACCCTCCATGTGGAAAATATTAACCACATATGGAATCCCACAAAACATTGTAACAGCAATCGAGAAGATATGTGAAAACTTGAGATGTTGTGAAAAAACAGAAGATGGCTACAGCGACTGGTTCCATACGATGACTGGTGTCAGACAAGGCTGCATTATTACCCCCTTCTCTTTGCCGTGGCTATCGACTGGGTCATGCGGCTAGGTCAAGCAGGAGCGTTTATCAGACCTGGACTTTGCTGATGACATTGCTGCCCTATCAGACACCACCCAGGGCCTACAAAATCTCGTGGAATCAGTCAGCAAATTATGGTAATGGCTTGGGACTTATCATCAGTGAAAAGAAGACAAAAAACATGCTGACAGGGGAGCACCAACCACCCACACATGTTTGATAAATCAGAAAAAAGTAGAAACAGTCAAAAACTTCATCTACCTTGGTAGCTCCATCAACGACCAAGGAATCATCAATCATGAACTAAACCACAGATTGGGGAAAGAGTCAGCAGCCTTCAACCAGGTGAGGAAAATTTGGAGAAAAAAAAAAAATTATATTGAAATCTAAACTCCATTTTTATAACTCAAACGTTATACCAACCCTCCTGTATGGATGAGAAACATGGCAATTAAAAACAAGCCAAGAAAACAAAATTCATGCTTTTGACACTAAATGCCTGCGAAAGATCTTGGGTATACATACACTGGAGCGACCATGTGACGAATATAAATATCCGGATATGATCAGGACAACCTTTGGCATCATCTACTATCTACAGAAGATGAATGAGCTGGCTCGGCCACGTCACAAGGCTCCCACCTACTAGACCTGCCCAACAAGCACTATGGTGGATACCAGCTGGCCAGAGAAAGAGGGGACGACCAAGAATGAACTGGCGCCAAAAAATCAACCACAACCTACAGCTGGTCAACATAAGCGATGTCAGAACACTAGCAAGCGACATATCTGGATGGCGTGCTTTGACTGCCTCATGCATCTATAGATGCGAGAGCCGCTAAGTCTAAGTAAGTCTAAGTACTGAAGTTCAATGAAATTGTTACAAGTTGAATTTGCATTATGCTTCTGTGATCAGGGTATTTAATTATTTACAAGAAAAAATAGATTCCTTTAGTTACTCCAGGCTTTATGACTTTACATAGCAGCAGACACTAGGACAGTGTGACTGCTGCCTGGCTAAATGGATGCAATGGTGCTTTGAAGTTAGTTCTTCTGCCAACTATCCTTTTCACACAAGCCTATAGGTTTAGTGGCTGCCAGCACACTACTGAGCCTAAACTACCATGTAGGTGTGAAAAACATCCTGATGTATTTGAACTTGAGCCACTAATTAACTGTCCACCAAGCAGTAGCAGAGCAGTTTTTTAATAATAATCCACAAGTTAAGTGGCAGTGATCTTCCTTTTGTCATTCATGTGATGTTTCTTGTTTATTGTGAACAGGCAGGACAAATAGTTATCACACATAGACAGGTACAGAAAGAAACTGATGTTTTCTATAAAAAGAACATGTATTTCCTATTGTTGCCGTTTCTACCGGGAATACTTTCTACCATATTTCTACCCTGGGCACGCAGAAATACCTTTCTGCCCAGCAGAAAACCAACCCTGCCTAGAAGGCATATTCCCAAAAATCAAGTTTTGAAGATACAGCTTAAAGCCTGCAGGCACCCAGAAACGGTGAAATTTGTAGCAGCAGCATGGGTTAACTTGCCAGGGTCTAATGGGTTAAAGCTGTACACATTAGTCACAGTCCACACAGAGGCATTCATTCTGTTCAACACTGGGGCAATAGCAGGCAGGGCAAGCTGGCCAGGTTCTCTGGCAGTGACCAATACACAGAACTTGGCAGCTGGCCAGGTTTTGCCACAGTAGTAAGGAAACAGGCAAAGTTTGTGAAAATTTAAGGTGCCCTTAGAATGATTCAATCAAATACAGATTTCTTGTGTATAGTGGCACTACCCTAAGATACGTATATGCAAAATTAAAGAAAAAGTGACTGAATGGTTTCTGAGATATGAGACAACGCATGGCAGACACAGTGATGGCATTACCGAAAAGTTCTGTGTATAATACGCATTTTTTTGTTTCACTTTTTACTCAAAAGTTGGGGTGCATATTATACATGGTGCTAGGGTTAAACAAAATTTTCTCTGACCAATTTATCAATGTTTGCAGACCAGGGTAACACTGCTGGAAAATTAGTAATATTATGAAAGCCATCGCAGGAACGCAAACGAAAGGCAAGAATCGCACTCCCGTAACCGCCTCTCTAGCCTTAAAGTAGCAGCGAGAAATGATAAAGACGAGAGCCCGTACGTTTGACATCGCGAATAACACCAATGAGAAGGAAGCATACGAGACCGGGAAGTGCAGCCTGGGAAGAACAAGTATTGCTCCCTGAGCGCCAAGGCATTATAATTGGCATTCTTGAATCACGTGAATGATGCCCGTGTCACGGGTCGAGTGTCAACAAGTGTGACTCCATGTTTAAAGTTGTGAATGCAAGTGTTGTGAATGTAAATAAAGACGAATGTAGCGCATGTATGCTTCGCAGTTGAAAGTACCAGGTTTGCATGTAGCATTTCAGAATAGAACTTGGTGTTAATTTAAAAGTGAAATCAGAATGACACAATGTAAGTTCTAGCAAGCGCTGATTTAATCAGTTGCGCAATCATCAAGCTACAACACAAGTTACATAATGCTTACACACTAGTCACTAGCAAGCGACAAGCCGGCAGCAATGCCGTAACTTGCGTAGGTAACATATTTACGATTCTGAGATGGATTCATGGGTTCAAGCAGAATATTAAAAGCGGAGAAATCGGGGATTGATATCAAAAGTCAGGGTGCATATTATACATGGTGATATAGAAATTCTAAAAAAAATTTGCAAAAGTCATGGTGCATATTATACATGGGGGCGTATTATACACAGAAATGTATGGTAGTCTGTTGGACCTTCCGCCCCAAAAAATACACAAGCTAAAAAATTGAAATTTCCACCAGTTATTCTGTGGAATGTTCCAGTTCCAGGTGCAATAAGCTATTTTGGATGCCACAGCTTTATTTTAAGGGTTTATAAACAAGGGTCAACCAATTAGGGAATACAAAAATCTTCACCTGAACGGCACAATTCACTGAGGTCATAAAACTTGTGAAGTCAGAGCCCATTAGTGGATTACTGGCAAAAATACTGCGATGTAAGTTATTTATCATGATGGGACAACAGGAATTCAAGATTTCATATCAGCACCCCTTTGTTGCAAAGCAATAAGCACACAGTATGTCATTAGGTTGGTATATCTCTCATTACTCCAACAAGAAGCCAGTAGGCCTACTTCTATGGAAGAAGAATGAATTAACACATCAGCTAAGGAAGGCAACGGTCTCACCTACACTGCACATTTTTATAATCAGTGGATTTGGTGCCAGCAGGCTCAACAGGCTGAAACGTCTGTACCAATTCTGGTGTGATTTGAATTGTTATGTCTAACTAATATGTCTCTTTTAATCATCAATGCTGTATTATACTGCTTAATATATTAATTCAGTGACAATTTTTCTTGGGAAATAACATGACATTTGTATCGTTATTTAATTGTGTAAGATGCATATATGGCCATGGCTAGGTATATCAGGTAAAAATTCAAATATGTTATTTTTCAATTAAATGATATTTGTTGTGAAGTTTATGACACTTTTTGAATTTTTGTGATATCTTCATTATTTCTGACGTTATTCCACTTTTTGTTCTCAGAAAAACAACACTTTTTGGTATTGAATTTCAGGCCATTTCTTGTGCCCAAACTGGCCCTGGAAGCTTGATGTGCTGCATTTGATTATATAGGAAAACGGCCATAAAATTGTGTATTTTGAAGATATTTATGCAAAATAAGAAGTTATGTGACCCAAAAAATCATATTGATGATTTGACCTTGACTTAATTAATTGACTTTAATTGTATATTTGACCTAATTACTGTGATTATTTGATTGCAATTAATTAGGAAATGCCTACTAAACTATTGGAGGATTGGAGATTGTTAATATATATTATATTGTTATAGCACACTATGAAATTAGTTATTTAATGACCTTATTAATTGACCTATATTTAATAATTAACCTATTTACCGTTATTAATTACATAAATCGGGTTTAATCAATTAGGAAAAGGCCTATTATAGGTTGAACTCTGTCAGTCAGTTTATACTGTAATATATTATGACTGCTACCTCTTAAAATCCATAATTTGTTGATGACCTAATTAGTTAACCTAATTTCTTATTTGACCTATTTACAGGGATTAATGGCATGATTGACCTACAATTAATTTGGAAATGGGCATACCACTCTTAAGGTAGGTAGTATGGATTTTTTTTTTAAAGGACTTTCTTTGCTATTTATGTACTTTCATATCCTTACCTCAATATGCAGTTAGTATATTAGCTGAAAAAGTAATAAAAAGTGGCAATATTGAGGTTTCTTCGGATGGCTTTTGGCAGAATTTGGTTATAAAAATTACCTTATCATCGTTTTCTTGGAATACCATTTTCGCTGTGAGTACTTAAAGTTGCTGCGCTCTAGTAGAATAAATACTGGGTATAACTGCAAAACATTTTGCACCGCAGTGCCTAATCAGTATATCTACTGCATGAATTAAAAGAAATCATAATATATTTAATGGTTTCTGAATTATAGGCATTAATTATGTGAAAAAGTTACACAAAATAGTTTTTTTTGACAAAAAATCTTTTTTCATGTAAACAACACAACATATCTGATTTCTATGATATTCATGCAGTAGATATGCATAACAGTAATCCCTGTGCTAAATTACAAGCTTGTAACTTGAATGCGTTTTTGGTTAGAGCGCGGCAAAAAATACCTAATTTTCCCTATTATTGTGGCCATATTGGATGCCTAATTTATGCGAAACATGAAAAAAACCTTAACTATGTTGGTATGTATCTGCATACCATATATGGTTGATCTGTGTTGAAAACTAAAGATTTTTGGTGGAATCCATACTACCTACCTTAAGAATTAAAGAAATTGTTAATAGATCAACTTGAAATGTTACCAATTATGCATGACATAAGTAATTTAATATTTTCTTAATTAGTTAAACAATTTGTTAATACAACAATCTGAATTCAATGTGACTTTGTAATAAAATGCATGCAGATTAACAGATGAACATTTCTGTAATTAGTATGCCACAAAGGGAATTATATGGATAAACATTACAACAGAATGAATATTAAGAACATTTATTATAACAGATTCAAACATAGCGGCAACATTAATAATTTCATTAAATACTGGATGCATATAATGCAATGCAAATGTATTGCATAAATGTTCATATGTCCAAGGATGCATGTCCAATGCAACATTATGAAGTCCTGCAGATGTAGAGTAGCATGTTCTGTAATTCTGGCAGCACAGCAACATGCAAAGTCCTGCACATACAACAACAGTTGTAGGCCTACACAGTGCAGCAATGTGTGTAAAGTCATGTAGTTATAACGAGTAAAACGTCCTGCAGATAAAAATCATTAGTAAATCTTTGTCTAGTAATTATTGTCAAGTCTTGACGTTTAATGATTGTTTTGCATAAGGAACCACATCAGAATATCGTCCACAGAGAGAGGACCATCTCAAATCAGCTTCATGCAGCATTTGTTTGAAATTTCGGTAGCAACATTGAATTTGTGTGAAACTTGCTTTTAAGAATTCATTGCAACTTAAGGTGTGCAGTAATGTTCTTCACTTTTAAAGCAGTCTTTTTGCATGTAGTGGGACTTGCAAGCGTATCAACTGATGTGTAGAGATGCTGACACCAGCCACTTGCAGAGATCAGAAATGCCAGCTGTCGAGGAAGACCTGACCCATGCCAGCATCAGTTCCAGTCATTGGTGTAGGCCCACATGTTGAATTAGGCACAGTCTCGTGCGTTGATTAAGAACTTTTTTGAAAAGTAGCTTTATGAAAATGGCAATTTGGAGAGAACTCAGAATTTTGAAAAGTAGGTTTAAAAAATTGCATTTTTAAACAGTACTTTGAAAAGAAATTTAAAAGAATGATTTTGAACTGTCAGATATGAATGAAAATGTCATATGTAAAGAAGATGAAGACTAACGATGGATGGCATATTACACAGAATTTCAGTTGTACATGCAGTGGCATCAAATGTGTTCATCGTCAATATAGGAAAAAATTATCTAGGCATAATTAATGTAACTGAAGTGGTGATATGCCAAATACTGTGTTTTGAAAAAATTTGAAAGTTACATCAACAATACATAATGCCTCTTTTTGATCAAACTGGTTTTGGAAGAGAAAATCATGGGATTAGACATTTTGAAGATATATTTATATATTATATGCATAAATGTGAAGAAGTCTGTTAGAGACAGGACACATGATGTAGCAGAGGAAAGCAGTTAAACCTGCTTCTGACATCGCATGAAAGCATGAATAGCTGCTTTCCTCATGCTACTCACAGACTTCTCCATGCCAGTGGCACTCGTATGTACTCCGTCTCTCGCAAAGTTCTTTGCTTCAAATAATTTACGGTGTGGCCAGAAGTGTATATTATTACAATCACTTATTAACCGAACAACTAGGTGACTGACTGCGTGCCGAGCTTCTTCAAAATCACTTCTGACTACAAAACAGCCGCTGGTCTTTGGAATGCGAGTTAGTATATGGCATATCACAACCTGAAACACAGAAGGTATAGTGTAAGTTTGCGAGAAAACTCCACAATACCTTCCGCCAGGTCCTCAGCTACACAAACATTGCCTAGGTCATTTGTACCTATATCAATCAAAACAACATGTGGAGCTTCTGCACGCACAGCACCAAATTCCCTAAATAAACCAACCAAAGTTAGTCCCCCCTTACCAAGGAAGGTGACCTTCTCAAACATTTCTGCCAGACAGAGATCAGGTTTATAGTACCGATGCAGCACCTCACCGGAACAGACTTGGTGCTGCATGCGATGCACGAAACTGTGCCCAACGATCAATAACGTGAGCCGACCGGTCGACCATTGCTGAGTTGCCATTCTGAAACGAAAATACATAACAGTGAATTGTATGCACATTCTAGAGAATGTTATGAACAGTAGATTATCACACTGTTCTTAGTGCACACAACATCGATATAATTTCAATGTTGTGATTCACGACAGAAGCCACGTGGAGACGACAATGTGATTTTTCTGCCTAGGTGTAGTGTGAGTATGTAATAGTGTGTGTATGAGTTTGCATTTAATAAACCACCAGGTGGACATATTTCCAGTGTCATGCTTGTCTACATATGTTGCTAAGTGTTTCATGTCTAGGGTGATAGCTCACGGGCTGTCATCACACACACAACAGAGAACTAAGGAAAGCGGTTACCAGGCAGGATAATGCATGCAGTTCATCAAGGCTTTGCATACTATCTATACTATCCATAAGACCAAACAACTGCACAAATTAATACAAATTAATTTCCATCATCTTACAACTGTCTTGAACACTTAAAGATAAACACCATTCATAACTATTCAACTACAATTTAAATTATTTCAACAATTGCAGCTGTCTTATTTGTGAAATATAAATTAGAAAAAAAACAATAACCTAATTAAAAAATGTAACTATATTTCACTTATTATTAATTAATAATAAAAAATAATATTACTATTAATTAGACTATTAATTAGACCTACATAACAAATTTAACTTGAAACAATATAGACTACAACTTATATCAAGACTACCCGTTTGATCTTCCAACACTGAAACATGAAAGTCACACTGAATCACTTGATGGAAATGATGTGGTGTAGTATAAAAAAAGAAATGTCATAACTAAAGACATAACAAAATAAATTTGTTAATATTAAAAAGTTAATTAAATAATAATTAATTATAACTTTAAGTACAAAAGTAAAAGCAATTCGTTTTATAGATTGAGATGGTTTGGAATTTAAATAACGATGCTATGGAAAGCGTCACTAACAACTGACAGTGCAATCAACAGACACAGATTCAGCCAGCATTTACACATTTTTCTTTTAAACATTTAATTTTGGCATGTTAATATCAGACTAAAACCGGTAAATATTAATTATATATAGATCTTGTCACTGTTATAAGTGAACAATAGCACCAATGATATGTGATGGTTGCGATGGATATGGATTTAATTAATGCTGCAAAAGCGCCTACTGATGCCAGCGTGACACGGCGTCGACTGTTGAAAATGTATGCCGAGAATGCCAAAGTTGCCCACATCGGTGTGTTGCTCGGCAGGCATGTACAATTATGCAACATATATCATTTTAAAGCTAATATTTCAATCTACACTAATATCGCAATTTCAGTACGTAATCTTTACATTTTATTTACGCATTTAGCAAGCATAGAAAACATTAAACTTCACTTACCTACACACACAAAATGCCGCAATCAAAACGAAAAAGAAGTATTTCCATATGTAACAGAGTTATCCATTGGTCGATTCCATGCTCAAACGTCATGGTGACATCATTTGCATAGCAGCAGCGACGTATTTTCTGCGACCATGTGATCTCTGACGTGGCGCCGGCATCACTTTCATGCACAAGAAATGGATCAGTTTTGGCAGCTAGAAGGAAATACGCCATCTAGCGGATACTGATATCACTACCATGACCTGGGTTATTCATCATCATCCTTTTGGCGGCAACAATCAACTTGCTGATTATTCTGCCGCTCTTTGGGGGTTGCGAGGAGGTAGAATTTGATTTTGCCAAAAGAAGAATATCTAGAGTGACAGACCTATGGAGAACATTCAATCGCTATAAAAGTTTTATATTAATAATAAAAATAAACCCAAATAATTTTTTTTTTTTATAAATAAATAAAAAACAAAAAAAATACGCAAATGAAATCAAATGTAAAACAATTAAATAAATAATGAAATGAAAATCCATACCCCTATATCTAGTCTAACTATGTAACATCTAGTTTTGTGGCACCCTTATTTAAATGGATCATAATGGCATAATGCTGTTTCAGAAATATGCAATAAATTGTATTATAATAGACTCCTGTCCACCCCCTGTTTGTTTGAAGTGGGTCAAACTATCTGTCGGCGTAGACCGAACTTGTCTTGGACTGAACCATCCGAGGCACGCATTGATTTAATGATCGAGTAGCCCCACGATTTCGTCGCCTGTTATCTACCCTTTTATCGCTCAGCATTACTTATTACGAGGGCAATTGTGTTTAAATAAACGACATCTCATGTACCTTCGGTGAAGTGTATGCTGTCTAGATGTTTGTTAACCACTGCTGGAATAAATTCCATTGTTTTTTTCAAATGGAAATGTTATGACAAAAACAAATTGATGTAACGGACAACACACATGCCCCGCAAACTGTGAAGTTTCTACTCAATACACAGCCGTGATGATTTAGCCGCGAAACGTTCAAGCTGTTGCTGTTTCACAATATTTGTTGCCCAGAGATTCTGTATGATAAGAAATTAATGTAATAATTGATGTTTAAATTATTTAATGTAAATAATGATCATGGTTTACACTGTTGTTAAAATACAAAGTAATAATAATAATTAATTGATATTAATTATCAACAAAAATTTAAGGATTTTTGAATGGCGACCTCTCAATGAACAATTAAGCCCTATGTTAATTAACCTTTCAATAATTATAGTGTATTTTGTGTTTGTATTATATACTTTGAGTAAATGTGTGTATCTATTTAAAACAGTAAAGTATTGTTATCTATCTGTATTTGTATATTACGTTGACCAATTAATATTGATAGTTATACAGTGCAGTTGGTTTATTGTTGGAGGAAACCAAACAAATATACAAAAGGTCTAGGCCAATTCGGCAACAGTAGCGGTCCCCGGAGATTAACCCCAGCCGACACAACCCTAGTCCCTCATTTACCCTACTTCGGTCAAGGTTAATATGATTTAAACATAATTCATATTGTTATGTTAAATGTTTTCAGCATTTAAATAATTTTGTGACCCACTATAACGTGTAAGCGTATACATTTACAAGGTCGTATCTTTGGTGTGACCCTTCACTCGATAGCACATTTATTTACGTGAACATAAGAATGATGGGACTTCAAATTAGCTGTTGCATTTTTATGGTAATCGCTGTTATTACCGTTTAAATATGTTTTACATATTGCCATATGCTGAGCAATTGAATAAGAACATGTTATTAATTTCGATCACAATTTCAATGACGCATTTACGCTACAGTTACACATAACGTTGTTCAAATTACTCGTCGACTTGTCTAAATTACTGTCGTCTGCTAGAGCAATGCCAATGAATACGTTATGATGTACCCGTTAAAACGAAACTTGTAAATGTATGGGGATCTGTCTATAATTTTGTTTTTCCATAGTTGATAACTTTTTACTCATTCAACACCCACACACATAATATATATATTATATTAATAATTTCCTTTTTAATTGAGCCCATTTTGGGTATGCAATGGTCAATGTTATTTTAACTATTTCATAGGCTACATGATAGGTAGTCTAGCTATGGCCTATGCCGCCATAGGCATAGCCATGGGGCATGGCATGGCATATGCCATAAGTTACATAACATAGGTATCAACGTCATCGGCTCATAGAAACAGAAAATGCTCATGAAAAGCGGGAAATATTCTCCACCACTCAACTTCAGTTTTTATTTGTCGTTTAACATGCTGTTTTATGGGTCTGAATTTTATGTGCCGTTTTCGCTTGTGATGAAACTGCATGAGAAAATGTGAAATCACCAGAGAAACAGTTACATGTCTTATGCTTAGAATGGCATAATATGCATTGCAAGATGCCACAAATAGATCTGTTTAATTGTGAATAGTATTTTTTAAAGAAATAAAGCACATTTCATCAAAATGAGGGACCTAGAAAAAAAACCATATTTCCTACACAAAAGTGATATTGTTTACACCTCAGGCTAAACTGTCTAGTACTGTTTTCTGTTGTTACAGTATTTTTAAATAAAACACTTGTAATAGTTCAGAAAGCAAAGATTTTTTGACCAGAAAGTATATTTATTTCAATATGTAACTTTATTTAGGTACACATCATTAATCACTATCAACACATTGCAGTATTAATGAATAAAACACACATATTTTCATGCGAACAGAAATTGCTCAAATCACACAAGATATAATAATTACATATTTATCAGATATGTACAATTTCAGTAACTGTTTATCTTGTGGTGAACAAGAATCTGCAAGAATGCAACATGACGATTACAAATGTGCCAAAGTTAAACAGAATGGAGGACTGCACAAAAATGCACCAATTAAATTCATGGAAGTAAGAACGTCAGAAGTATACAACAAATACTAAATATCTTCAACGAGGCATAAGTGTGTTGCTAAAGTACATATAGAACTGATGACGAAATGAGTTTGCTATTTCAGCATTTAATGCATTTATAACATTACACCAATAACAGGTCCCTATAGCGCAATGTTTATCTGAACAAATTCTCAGCATTGCAACATTTTTCATGAAAATATGATGCAACACTGGCTATCAGATTACACCACGGACTAGCTTCGCTATTGCTAGAATACCAATCCACACTCAACCACCATCAAAACACATAATAATATTACCTAATTCCAGTCACAATGTTCTTGTAACACACAGAGATGTAAATTAAAATAATATGATATTGAAATGGCTTTGCTGGTTACAAAACCCAACCCAATACCTGAATAAATAACGGCTCATCAGCCGATGGACATTAACAATTCTCAATATTTGCAAATGAATATAAGCCTGAACACTCATCAGCATACATCCTATATAACAATTAAACTTACAACTCTCATCTAACAATAGAATCATTAATATATTAACATCTCTGGAAAAAACAGTATATGAGAAATTAGAACAAACTATTCTTGCCCCCATTCCCTATTCAATAATGCATTCAGTTTGTATAGAATGAAATGAAGGTAAAACAAGAGCATCGACAGCTAAACCTTAAATCACCCTTTATACTTTCTACTGTTTACATACAGTAAGATCTCATTTTACGTTGCCACACGACACACAAGAACATAATGTGAGAACAAAGAGTATGCAATCAAACAAATCATTGGTAGATGCCTACTCTAGTGACTTACCTATTAGTCCGACAGATCTTTATTAAATTTATGATCTTAGGAGACATTTATGACAGTTTCGAGTAAGGTTTTTTATTTCAAGAAACACTTAGTTGGCATACTGATGACATACCATCAGTTCTAAACTCATGCAAAGAATGACCATCACAGCTGTATTACCTGTGCGCAGTTTGCTCAGCACAGATGTTGATGGTAATTATGCAGGTTTACAAATATGCAGTGTTACAGAGTTCTCTTACAATTCATATGGGTGTCGCTACTCAGGTTTTATTATTAGGCATTTATAGTAATATGGCTTATCCTGAAGGTGAGACAGTGTTGTAATGCATGGCACTGAAATGACACTATCAAACATGACCTACCAATAACAAACGTTAGTCACAAAGTTAAGATTAAATAAATGATATGTTAAATTATTTTGTAGCATGTAAAGTGCAGCTGCCTTTTCCACTGTGACAGACACGACTAACAATGTAATACATTTAAGACACTGAATACTGACTTATATTCCCCACGGACATATTGCCATAGTTTATATCATTAACAACCACCAAACCAACAATATCTGGCATTTAGCCAAGTGCCCACATCAAGGCGAATTTAACAGGTTTGTTGTAATACAAGCACCAGAAGCCAACTTGTTGAATCAAGGGCTGATTGTCATTAAAACTCCCAACAAAATAATATAATTCATGTTATAAAACTAGTGAAACCTACACTGGTTACATGGCAGGTGATGAAAGCACGGTGGCACATAATTAAAGCTTCAGTAAACTTCACACACCACACATTTGAATCGCGCAAACCACCACCACCACCCGTTTCAATAATTCAGTTTTTCAGCTAAACTGCATAGATACTACCCCGGAATTAAAATACAACACATATATAAATAAATTCATATATGTACACGGATACATACTCGCAACTAGGCAAACTGAACAAGTTAGACTCACAGAATATATACACAATTATGTGTAATTTCCAATTAAAAACCAGTAAAATACACAAACCGCAAGTATGGAATCATGAATTTTCTCCAATTCAGATTTTAAAATGTTAGCTTAAAACTGAGCAAATGGGCACATTTTTATGCTAAGAATTATATGGGATTTCACTTGTACTACTAATCAGCTACCAAGGATGCCTGGCACACGTTCTAGCCTGTTACTCGTAGCATGTTTGTTTCTTGTAGATGGACGGAGATTGCTTGGAGTGTGAGGTTAAGGCTGTGGGTCAAAGTGCGTCATGGTGAGACGTCTGGCAGTGGAGACTCCCCCTGAGACTGGCTGGAAGGGACTAACGCACTGGAACGCCGAGTTCTGGTTGAGGAGCATGTGTTGGGAGTATGCGGCTGTCGACACCATGCCTCCGGGCGTGCTACGGAAGAACGTGTTCGGCGTCGCTGCCACTTTATTACCGAGAACAACATTGCTGGTTGGTGTGCACATGTTCTGAGATGGCGACATGAGTTCCTGGCTGAATGATCGCGGGGTTCTCATCACATATTCGCCCCTGTTCATTCCCGATGCATCAACTTTGACACTGGCCGACTGTGATAGAAGGGAAAAGCTTGACTCGAGAGAAACTGGAATCGGCTTTTGCAAACGGTGCATCGACCCACCAGCATGCATCTGGTTCCCTGCATGGTTAATCACTTTCAGATTTCCACCTTGTGGCGAACTTGAGAACAGTGGCACGAGATTGACAATGTTTCCCGAGGTGGGAGTGTAGCCACCAGGTGGCCGCGAACTGCCCGATTGGAAGCCGCCCGTGGGGAGAATGTTTGCCGGTGATGCTTTCGGTGTTGAGAACACAGCGTGACCTAATGCACCACTCATTGAATGAAGTGGCGATATCTTTGTCGATGGTGATATACCAGACAGACTATAGCCGACAGTGCTTTGTATAATACTGCCACTATTCCCTACCAGTGCCCGTGCGTTCATCGGTGGAGGGCGAGACTTGATCAGAGGCTGCAGGGAGGAGAGGTACTGTTGTAGTGGCGTGGCTGGCAATCTGGTGTCGTCTGTCAGGCTGTCACTGTGGCGTGATTGCAGCAGCATGATGGGAGAACAGGTGCTGGACAGACGGAATGTGGGTGTGTTAGCTTGTGAGCACTGAGACGGCCCCGTGGCCAATGTTGGCTGCATAGGTGGCCCTGGGGCCAGTGTAGGCTGCATGGATGCCCCCGGGGTAGCTACACCTGTAGATGAGGCAGGGAACTGGAAGATAAAGGGTGCACTACTCTGCACGGAAGTCTCCTCCAGGGGCTGCTGCAAGATGTAGTCAATAGGGGGCGTGTTTAACTGTGACACGGGCGAGATCTCCTCGTTGAAGCTGTGCAGCAGTGGTGACGCGAGATCGTAGCCAATGAGCGTGACTTTGGGCGGTGACGGCGGGTAGATGGGGTGGTGAATCAGCGGCGATGCCATGTTGTGATAGTCTGACTCCACATGCACTGCCTTGAGTGGCGATGGCACTAGTTCTGCAACTGGCGTGGCAGCACCAGGCATGACAGCCATTTGTGTAATGGTTGCCACTTCAGCATCCTGTGTGTTCAACAAACTGGTCATCTCCACACCCGAAGCTGGTCTCGCTATCTCCACCGGAGCCACCACACCCACAGCAGTCACTGGCGGGAATGCTTCTGTCCGCTGCCGTTTTACCTGCGTTGCAGCGTCGGTGCTCGCCAGGGGGCGCTTGTGGTTGTCCGCCAAGGTTGTCTTGTTGCTGTTGGTAACAGTGGTCGCGGCAGAGCTACAGTCCAGGTGGATGATCTTTACGCAGGGGGTGCCACCCACCGGGGCACCCTGCATGGCCCCGCCCGCTCCACCCAGGAGCATCAGTTGGCCCTGTTTTGATGGCGCCTCGTCCAACTTTTTCATCAGGTTCACTATCCCATTCGGCATCTGCGGCGACGATTGAGTCGATGCATCAACGTACTTTGCATTTGCCATCGCCTCGTCCACAACATCAGTGTCGGTCGTGCTAGCACCGCTGCTGGTCGACAGCGATCGTATGACGGCATCAAGTTGGTCTTTGGTCAGCGTCACAATCATCGGCTGCTTGGTGGCGTCGGGCTGACTCAGCTGAGCCTTTATCAACATCCGTGGCTCTGTCTCTTTCATGGAGTCTGCTTGCTCCATTCTTGCTCCGTCCGTCTTCCCAGACTGCATCTGTGCAATCGGAGTGAGCGTGACAGTCTGGATCGGATACTTCTGCACCAATGTGTATCTCATGTCAGCCTCGACCTCGCTCATACTGGTGCTGCCCTCTGCTGGGTTCCCCTCGCTCACTCTTGCACCGCGGATCACCATCAAGTGTTTGAGACTGCTGGCATTAGACAGCAGTGTTGACATGGAGCCGCCCCGGTTTGTCGACTGGAAACGTGGCAGAATTGGTTGTCCTGTCAAAGAAACCATTCACAAGTTGTAATATTTTTTACCATAAAATTCCCTGCACAATTATGAGTCAGGTTCATTTAAAGTTGTAGTGGTCAGTGATAGTGTTGTATGCAATCTGCATTTGTTAATCGTTAAGTCTTCCGAAAAATTATTTTTATTGTTAGATTTGGTAACTTCCAAACATGTGTATGTGTTATGATAGAGAGCTGGACCACTTACGTATTTCCCCCCATAAAATGTGTACAAACGAGCTAGCCTGTTGTAGTGGATACTTGAAAGTATGATAAAATAGTTTGTTTTGTAGCCTTCATGTGATATACTTTGTAAATAATCAAATGAATCCTGTTGGAATAGGTTTATTCAGTCCTTGAAAGTTGATGGTTGCAGATATGACAACTAGAACAGCATCATGTAGGATAACATGAACAGATTAAAAAAACTCATATCACGAGAAATAAGTTGCGCCCCTTACGTTTGATAGTTGGACTAGAGGGTTGAGAGCGGGACTCGAAGTAGAGTCGATTCCTCTCCTGCTCAGCGACCTCACAGATCTGTTCGAAGGACGCGTGACGACTGAACTTTGACATGGCGCTGTGGGACGTCATCCGACGGTGGCCTCTTCTGTCTACAATGACATGATGCATATTCGGTGACACATGCAAGTATCATTATAATTCAAGTCTTGCTCAAACTGTTTTCATACTAAAAATCATTTTTAACTATATATAACTAAAACCATCAGTATGCTTTCATATTTTTAATTATGTAAATTATTCACATATAAGCAACTTTCATGAATCTGTAACAAAGGGGTAACAATTTTAAGAGTGGAATGATTGGCTCTCCTATCATATTAAGGTCTGACATGTTGTGTAAAAAGAATGTCATTTATGTCAACCCTTGAGAAGGTTAGGTTTTATTTGTGCAGGCATGGGGTCAAATACATTTGTATTTGAATACTTTTTTATAAAGTATTTGTATTTAAATATTTGAAATGTTCAAATACTTTTTCAAATACATTGGACATGGTTATCAATAAATGGCAACTTAAAATTTGCTTACACCTATTATTCTTGTTTGAATTCTTAAGAGTTCAACATTTGCCTGCATAATGACATTGGTTCTTGTATATGTAGTTATGTATGATATTAAAAGCTAGTGGATGAAGATGATGTGATTTAAGATTTTATACTGATTAAATTCGGCTACTGAAACATATACAGTATATCTCGCCATGATTGTACATAACATCATAACAATTATGCAAATAAACTACATATCTCAATAAAAGACTTGCTTTTGTTTTAGCTATATTGTAATGTATTCTTAAAAGTATTTGAAATACTTTCCAATGTATTTGTATTTCAATACATTTGACCCCATATCTGTATCTGTGTAGTGGTATTCATCAGACAGATCCCTGTGACAAGATTAGGCTTGAAAGAGTGGTACTCACCAGAGAGACCAAAGTCTTGGATGGGTTGACTGAGCAAGGAGTGTCGACTGATGGGTTTGAAGCACTGCTGGTTGCTGAGGATGCTGCACACTGCAATCACATCAAGACAATGCATTCAGAGCAAGATAGACTTCCAAATGTGTCCTTAGTTGGCGTGGGACAGCTGGTCACACTGATGGGTGGCTTCAACCACACACGATCTCACGGTTCCAGTCACCAGGATCAGTTCTAGCAATCTGGATTTGGTCGTCCCCCATAACAGCGTTCGAAATAGCACTTGTCCGTTTGTCCGGGACAAGTGATTTTTGGCCCGGACAAGTAAAATGCCTCTACATGGTTATCCGGTGGACAAGTGAAATTTACAGTAAACAAATGACGCGTGCAACATTTTTATTTGAGGAAATTCAAACGTAAATGAAGTTCGCTAGCAATCGCGCACGTTGCAATTTTGTTGGTGTGTCGGCGTCTTGTTGTTCCGCCACCAGTGTGTTGTACGTCAGTGTTCGACCGAGTTTAGTACCTGCGTTAACAGGGTCATGCGCTGAGCGCACTGACCTACCTCTGTCATACGCGTAGGACAGACTCCGCATCAGCCATCGTTGATCGAGGCTGTATTTCGTTTAGTCGACGTACAACTTGCTTCCGCGCACGGATCATATTTGATGAACTTTGGAAATAGTAGACTTTGTATCGCTTCCGTGTTATTTGAATAAGTATATACAAAGTTTTACCCATTATTACGCCTAACCCAAGCGGACTCGGCAGTCTTCCAAGACCACGTCATCGAACTGTCATTAGCCGATCCAGATCGGTAACAATTTTCAAAACATGTAACTGGCTCTCAGGTAAATTTATAGTGCTGGTTGATAAACGGAATATTAATGACATTTCATAAATGTTGTTGTATCTGTGTAACATTTATAATAACCATAAATTGCGAGTTTTTTAAACCGAATTATTCAAGACGCGCGGCCGGGGACGGTGCACCAACCGCCATTGACATTTCGGCTTCCGCCAACTACGATGTAAATTGTAACTAAATCTATAAATTATATTCCGCCTGGTAAATGTAATTCGGGCACCGTTAAAACTGTTTTATCATCATTGAAATGGTAATATAACATTTAGGAAAATTGTGTTTGTCTGCTGATGATCAATTGAATATTATCTTCGTTTGTAAAATACAGAACTATGTTAATATTGAAGTTCATAGATGTTGAAAAAAATATTCTCATATTAGGTCTATATAGTTTATTATGATTTTTTGACAACATCTCCTGGCTTTGTATTGGTCATGTTCCTGGTTGAATGGCGTCTTCAATGACAAACTGATGCAACAATTTTACATCAGTGTTATATATATATATAACACAATATATACCATATTAAACATAAACAGTTTTTGCAACATTATAAAACGAAAATAGCAAGAAAAACAATTGTCTAATTCCTATTATCGTAATCATTATTTGTTATTAATAAAAGCGTTCATATCAGTATCACTAAAATATTGATATACATCATGTAACGTGTCTGCTTTTAATATTCGTGATGAACAGTAATGGACCGGAAAATAGTTGCAAATATAATTTAGCAATTTCAAAATTTGCAGATTAAATCAAATTGTGTCATTAATCACAAGTCACTCAGATGTACATGCAACGAAACAGCAGGAACATTGTGTTGTCATAAAAATAAGAGACTTTTTATGTTTTTTCCGGAGCTTCGATTCCCATTGACAACCACTCGAACAAGTAAAAATTTTGCGGACAAGTAAATATTCTGGCTTATTTCTATCGCTGCATAATATAACGTCTTGTGACACTCGGTCTTCCGTATAGTTATGTTTACTTGTACTGCAGTGTGATATGCAGTGTGATACACACAAACAGTTTACATTGTTAAACAGCGCTACAACACATAGTATCAACAAACACAATAGTTATACTACTGAGTCAGGTTTCATGAAGTGTTCAGAATGTACAAACCTTCATGCAAAAGGTACTTCTTAGTTACATACAATTGTGTTTTCTGCAGTTGTTCAGAGTTATATAATTTTCGTCAAACATAAATTTTTTAAACAGTACGAACGCTTCTTGAAACTGACTCCTGGTTTCTTCTGAAGTTCTGAAAGACTATTAATTTCTTCTTCTGTACCTCCACTGGCTTATAACGTAATGACATTTTTATAGAGACATCACATCAATAGCATGCTTTCAGTTTTTATATAGAAAACTTAAAAATGATGTGACTCAAGATGGAAGTGACAGCTGTAAACTAATATTCTACTGTGTCTTCCATATGTTAGTCCCTCACCCTGTTGGCTTTGTATGCTGTCAAGAAGGGAGTGCTTCGACATCGGCCTGTGGTTGCCATCAGCAGAACAGACTGGAAGGAAATCAATTTTAATCACACAAATCTTACATTGTAGAATGATTTTCCTAAAAAGCATGCTTTTAATGTGATCCAGGAAAAATGCCATATTAAAACAAATGTGAATACCACATTACTGAGTTACCTAACATACTCAGCATTGCAATTTGTAGGTGCTGGCATTATGGAGATAGTCTCGGTATGTCTGAGTTCATGTAATATAAGTCACCATTGACGTATATAGTATTTAATGTCATCTTCCAAAATACTGGTAAAGTTTCGCATAATTTAACATGCATACATCAGCCAGATCAACCTTTCTTCTTGTGTACTGTTTTTGCCTAAACAACTTTGTCTTTTGTTTTTGTCTCAAAGAAAACAATTCGGACTAGAATATCAACAGAACAAATTACAGTCCGACAGCTTCACATCAAAGGTAGCAATTTAATTAATTAACTTGTCAGACCTGGTTGCTAGGCAATATATAAAGAAATTAATCCATCAATTAAATTATTGGTTTGAAGAGTTTCCTACCTTCTACTTCCTTGATATCCTCCACATTAGGTCCAACGTACTTGAATGCTGGCTTCCTACCACGAACCTCGGTCACGTGAACCTTGCGGATCAGATCAAGGCTTGTCAGAATATTGGCAATGTCGTAGAGGCGTCGGATCTTGGCTGGCAACAAAACATGAACATTAGCTAACAATGAAACAGAGGATCTTAGTGTGCAACAAAGAAAAGCTAAATTGTTAATGATTGCCTGTGTACACTATACATCTATGAATGGTCTGGTCCTGGATATTTATGTATGGCGTTAAACAAATATTAGTACATTACACATAAAAACAATGAAATAGAGGATCTTAGCTAATGTCATAAAACGTGACTGGGTGATTGAGTGCAAACAGTAGATGTAAAAACATGCAATATCCAATTATATTTTTAAAGAATAGTTGCTAATATTAAATAGTTATGATCTATGTGTGAAGCTTACTTTTGAATTTGCCGTTTTCTGTTCTGTCTACATTAGGATTACCAATGAGAATCTTGGCAGATATGTCAAGGTTCACCGTCTTTGGCTGAAAACATAAAATATAGGCATAACTGGGTTTGTTTACATCAGCAGTGTTTCCCCCTAGTATATAACAAGCGAGACAGGCCGCCTTGCCATTTTTCTATGCTGTCTCGCCCAAAATATGCAAAAATTGCTGCCTCGTAACTATTTCGTGCAACAATTTTTTGCTCTTTCACGATATATTCAGTGTCGGCGAGCGGCACGAAATTACACCACAAAGTAACTTATATTCCTGCAAAATCGCAGATTTGTAGCAACGTGTACTTGTGTAGTCATCTTAATATCACTTAGGATTTATCTCTTGGAATTAACTCCAGTGGACAACGTGAATGACATCACTTGTTAATTGTCCAATCACAGAATATTCCGCGGGATCCCCAGTTTCTCCAATGGTGACACCTTGTTGAGTTTCGACATACTAGAAATCTATACATTCATGTAACATAGCACCCAAACGGTAACTGTGTTTGGGAGACATGTGGAACTCGGAGAACAAAACAAAGAAAACTGTAACTGAACTAAGATGTCTTTTGCACTAAATTTTACTATTATAGTATGTGCCCACATTAAATCAGGATGCTGGTGTAGCTGATGGTGAATTCCTGGTTTATGACGGTGATGGGAGTAAAAACCGTGCAGGCTGATGGCACTACGTCACTAGTGTCGAATCCAGACTCTTTTGAAGACCAAATAAAAACCATGCATCCTATTCACTAGTCGGCACTTGTATTGAATCCGGACCCTTTTGAAGCCCAAATAGTGACCCGGTTTGCGCTAGTCTGCTCCTCTGCAACCGAGCGTGGAGTAAAAGATCGCCCGAGCGTTACTGCACAGCGCGCGTAAAAAGAACGATATAGCAGCGTATGTTGCTACAAATCAAGGCGCTATTTATGCCTCAAATGGGTGTAAGACGAACATTCTTAAAGGGAAACATGTATAGGATAATGTTCAATGATGAAACTATCTCACTGAGGTATCAAAGTTAGGCAAAACTCGAGTTATAACAGCGAAATCGAGGTGGGTCCGGATTCGACACAACTGCCCACAAATCTTAAACTAATGTTCTATGCCGGTAATTTTTGTGTGCAAAATAAAGAATGTGATTTGTAAAATATAGTTGTACTAATACATATTCTAACAAAGTTATGCAATATGCAAACAAACTTTTACAGAGATGAGTGACATTTAGAGACAAAACCGGAAATTTTGCTGTTGCCCACATTTCAGCCCGAGAGGACTGTCTTATCTAATTGGGGGGACTCCTCAGAGATATTTTTTTATTGTAGACGACATATGGTGTATTTTAAGCATTAAATAGAAAATCTTAACATTTCCAATAGCAAAAAAAAGCACACGGACTCACGCACACATTGTCATAGTACTAACTCACTTGTTAATGATATTTTCTGGGCTGAACCCGAGTTAGCTGACGGGTAGCTTTCTCCTTGGCCAGCTTTGCTAAAATAGTCCGTTGATGGGCCATTCTAGCTTTCTTCGTTGCCAGCTCAACTGCTTCCTTAGCTTTGTACTTGGTGGCTGCCTTCGTCTTTGACATGTTCAGCTCAGTTTTCTTCTCCTCCTTTATCTTTCCTTCCTCGGCAAGATGGATGGAGTACATTTTGTGTGCACCCCTCATGTTGTAAAGGAGGGGACCAGTCCTGTTTGTGGAAGTCCTGTATAGCAATCTTGTTGCTTGCCATGAGTGAGTACTTCGCTGTCTGGATAGTGTTGAATGTACTAACATTCTTTCTGGCAGTGGCAGTATTCATGATGCTAGACATGCGACTAAAACACCCTTCCACTCGAGGACAATGAAAGCAGCTCATCATTGCAGCCACCAGCTTTGACAAGGCTGGGAACTTGCCAGTAGAGAATATGGTAGCCCACCACGAGTCCAATCTTGAACTTGTGGGTGCTTGTGGAAGTGTGTTGTCTACATGGAACTTCCATGTGATACGCCCTCTGTTCAGGTTCTAATAGAACATTGGTGACCAGCGTGGGTAGTGCCAGCGTGTGTATTTCAATGCCTTCGGTTCCCCTCTGACTGTAGCCTGTAGGATCCAATCCGCATAGTTTATATCAGATCTACTCACATTTCGACCTGAATCGTTCCGCTTTAACGGTTGCGGTTCAGCAAATGGAGGACTGTTTGGGTGAAATAAAGAACTGGATGGCATGGAATTCTATGTGCATGAACGACGGCAAGACACAGTATCTTCCGATTGTACCCAAGTCTGCGAATGCAATCGCTGACGGCACTGTGATTCGCGTTGGTGGTTCTATAATTACAGCTTCAAGATGTGTTCAAAGTCTCAGTGTCTCCATTGACAGGCACCTAGATATGAAAAAGCAAGTGTCGCAAACTGTCAGCGCATGCTCATTCTACCTCCGCCACATCAATCAGATTAGCCGTTTTTTTACCCAAACCAACAAAGGAACACGTAGTCAATGCCATCATCACATCGCGGATTGACTACTGCAACGCACTCTTGTACGGCACGTCTGCAGTTAACATCGCGCGTCTGCAACGAATACACAACTCGGCTGCCAGACTGATCCTGTGTCGTCCACGTAGTGACAGCGCCACGCCCCTGTTACGCGAACTTCATTGGCTGCCTGTTGCGCGCAGAGTGGATTACAAGATACTGGTACTCACGTACAAAGCCATGCACAATGACGCGCCCGTGTACTTGTGTGAACTCGTGCACCCATATCAACCGGCAAGAGCACTGCGCTCTGCGAGCAGTAACATGTTGGAAGTGAAGCGCACTCGTATCAAGGCTGGGGACGGCTCGTTCGCTGTAGCTGCTGCGTCCCTATGGAACACTTTACCGAGTGCTGTTAAAACCTGTGACACTCTCGCCAGCTTCAAATGTCGTCTGAAGACACATTTCTTTTGTGTTTCATATTAGTGCCACTCTACATGAACACTGCCCTCTACTAAAAACCAATTTTAATTAGTTATCATATTCGTATAATGATTATTCATTATTCCTCACGTAAACTATTTTATATCAAATGTTTTACTAAATTATTTATTATTAATTTTATATAGTTATTGTGCTAGATTGATTATTATTAATGTTATTAAATTTTGATGAATAACTTATATTTATTTACTTGTTTATTTAGAAATTCTACATTATTCAATATGTATGTATTTATTTATTTTATTCTTTACCACTAATATTTATTTTAAATTAATATACATATTTATTGCAATTCTACGATTTTTATGTATTTTAATATGTTGTGAAGCGCCATGAACAATACTGGATGTGGCGCTATACCAAATAAAATATATTATTATTTATTATTATCGGCCTCGCACCACAAACAGTAAGCTTTCCCTGGTGCTGATAATTTACTGATGAATATATCCAACATAGTGTCTCCAGCCGATCTCTCCAGCCACACCCAATTTCACTTATTCTTGACACTTTTGTCAATGTCCTTCACGCAACATTTGTCTTGCCGTACAACAAATCGTCGATTAGCCATTGTGTTCGAAAATGATCGACATCTCCACAAAATACATCGTCATTTCCTATTGATCCACTGCTTTTGTGCGTGCACTTCGAAAGCGATGAAGCGAACAGCCGACAGAACTAAGGGTTTTACTTTGCAGATTTACGGGTTCGGTTTTGTCTCTAATCGCCAGGCAGCGTCATTAACATGTGGCAACACCTGGTGGATAGATGATTAACTCAATCCGCAGATAAATCGTCAGTGAATTGTCCAGGATTTTATATGCCCTACCCCCCTAACATTCATTTTTTCTCCCCAGATTTACACGATTCACAAAAGTGATCTTTGGAGCAGTATAAAAATCGGAATTCCGGCAAAAAACGGAAATTTCTCATCCCTGCTTTTAGGAAAGTTGATTTGAGTGAAGTACTTATGAATATAAACCACTGAAGTTCACATCTCATAAAAGACGCCTATTGCCCCAAACCGTGTATACTAACGGGTTTTCAATAATTAGGGTTAGACAATGATACATTTGCACAGAAATATGATACCTAAACAACTTATACTATTGTATAAAAAAGGACACAATTTGATAAACGTTCTGGCATTTAATAGAAACATACTTTTGTGGCATTCCAGAAATGACTGTTTACTGAATTGCATAGTATGCTAGCAACAAATAAGAGAACTTGAGATGGTGTTCAACTGAACTGGTCTGCCAGGAAGTAAAGTGTAAAGCGCTTTGAGCAGTCCTTAGGACTGGATGCTGCGCTATAAAAGAACTTACCTATTACCTTTTTACTGACTCTGAAAAACATCACCACAACCAAGTACTACTGGTCAAGTGGGAACTGCAACTCAACTGAGTACCACTGGTAAAGTGGAAACCACACTTCAACACGATGGAACATCCGTGATTACTGACTTTTATTAATCATGATTACTACATTTACAAATAGTGTCTTGTTGTGTATATCTCCACCTCTATATTCAAGAGTAAATCTTAAAACATACCTCTGAATGCACCAATTTTAAGCTACTTAAAAAAAATAGATAGAATAACCTCCTCAGTGATATTATCATAAGTAACTCGGCATACTATAGATTCCCGTACTTTACTGATATGGAAATAATTTGGGACTGTCTTAGGGTCACCTTAATTGTGAGGAGGCTGTACTACTGAGGTGACCACAAAGCAAAATTCAGCTGTACTGGTATTTATTTATGAATACAGCATAACAAAACTGGCCAGTTTAGTTGATATACAACTAATGAGCATGACATACCTGTGAAACCAAGAAGAGCATGAGGAACTTCTGACTCATGATTCCAAGAGATTTCTCCTTGCGAACTGTCTCAACTGTGACAACACAAACAAGCGGCATTAAGGTGGCTCTGGTGGCAAAGACATGCTTGTTTTGAATTAATCATTTCTCATAAAAGTTTTGAAGATAGACTAAACATTTTTTCTCAGACTGCCTAAGACATCAAACAATATTCTAGTCCAAAAAGAATTAAGTTTCTAGGTTGTTTAGTGACATTTCCATGCTTTTAAAGACACTTTAAAAATATGTCGAAAATCACCTCAAAATGGCATTTTATTTTGACAAATTCCCCGAAAGAAAAATGTGCATGTTTGCAAGCACAAATATATAACTGACATTCATGCGGGTTTGTTTTGTGAACAAAAGCGTGCTACAGCTTCATAAAAATGTTACAGTAACGTTGATAGACAGCCAAAACTTGAAGTGTATTTTTGGCACAACCTCTTCACCGATCGTAAATCTATCCCGTGCAATTTGGCGCACATGTAAGGCCAGCTTGCATGCCAAGTTATAGCTTCGTAACTATTGCAGTTTTTAACATTTGAGGATCTAAAACATAGCCTATTAGTGTAATAAATAAACTGTGCATGTTTGAGGAATAAAAAAATATGTATCTTGCAAGTTGTCTGTGGTGAGACAGACCTGCTGTGGGAATGTCCTGGATGTTCGACTGGTCGCTGGTCTTGAGGGGCTCCTTCTTGCGAGGAGACACAACGGAGGGCACGTAGGAGGCAGCACAGATCTTCTTCATTTTCTTCCCCTTGTTCACGCTTCCTCCTCCGTCCAGCTCCCGGCTCACCTCGTAGTCCTTGATCCTCTCTATCTGCTCCGCAAACCCCTCCATCTTCGCCAGCGCCTGCACACAACATATCAATGACTGGAGGCGGGGCCAGCAACATACTCAGTGATTGGAGGCGGAGCCAGCAACATACTCAGTGACTGGAAGCGGAGCCAGCAACATACATCAGTGACTGGAGGCAGAGCTAATAACATACAGTGACTGGAGGCGGGGCTAATAACTTATAGTGACTGTAAGTGGGGCTAATAACATACGTTAACTGGAGGCAGAGCTAACAAGATACACAGCGACTGGAGGTGGAGCTAATAATATAGAGTGACTGGAAGCAGAGCCAACAACATACACTCTGAAACCAAATCAATCACAAAACCGCTGGCACTATCAGCATCACGTGGACCCGTAAGCCATCACTAATGTACCCGAAACAGGTTGTATTATACTCTTACCTTGAGTTTAGACAGTGTGTGACTGAGGTTGTTTTTGCCGTGCCACACGTATTTGTTCTTTGCCATCCGACTCACAATTTCGACACTCTCAAGCACATTCACAATGTCATAGATTCTCCGCCTCTCCACGTCTGAAAACAGAACATCTCGCATGATATTTATGAAAAGCATTTGGCAAACAGGAAATTACATCTGTTTTAAATTATGGTAATACTGTGCTACATTTCTTCGAATGTATAATTAACTTTGTGAAAATCAAAATTCAATCATAATTGATTATTATAACGAACCCTATTTTAATTCTTTACTGATATCAACAATTTGCTTGGTCACTTGGTAAACAGAATAAAAAGTTTGTGAATTCCATCGTGCAAGTCAAAATTACGAAAAGAATACACATATTACTAGGTACATGATTTATATTTAAGTAAACATGTTTTTTCTTACTTTTATACAAAGTTACAAGTGCTGCATTAAAATTTTTTAAAACACGATTTTATTACGTATAGAAAAGTGTCTCACTTAAGTCTTTTGCCACTTCATCCAAGCAAATTTCAATGGTGTCAAAAAGTGCTGGATACTCTGGATACCGAGCCAGAAACCTACAACAAATAAACATATCCCTTGGTTGGTATATGTCATATGGATCTTCAATAAATATTGAATACCAAAATGTCATGATTTTGTTACGTACAAAACCATGATAACGCAAATAACCACTTTTTCTGTAAAGTTTATATCAACTGCAGTTATTCACATGCATGGTTGCGTCTATGTGGCTGCATCTTGCAAAAGCTGGTTAACATTGTGCTTTTTATCAGCCGATATTTAATAGTGTAAATTTCATTTTGTTTTATTTTGATAAGGGTCACTTTTTTGGTTGAAATGCAAATCACTGGAGTAGCTATAGACAGAGAGACGTTAACTGTGTCTCCTTCTAAAGTCACACCTTGTTCAATATTTCTAAGAGGGGTGGAGTGGTACTTTCAAGTTCAAGGGGAAAGGATTAGGAGTGGAGTTTTCGGTAGCTATGTTCTAGGGTAGCAACTGCACGGGTAAATTTTGATGGCTGACTTTGGGTATGTTCTTACCTTTGACACAGTAGACCCAATGATTTCTGTTTGCGACTGATGACATGTTGCGACACACCGTCGATGCAGTCAGAGTCCTCTAGGTTGAAGTCTTGATCGTCGTCTGACTGTCTCACTGAACTCTTTGGACGTTTCGCTGCTTTCCCATTTGTTTCTGTTGCTTCTTCAGGAGAACTGGCAACTTCTTCTTCTTTAATAATCTTATGTGTGATGGCTTTTAGTTTTTCACGATTACGTATCTCTGGACTAGCAACACTACTGAGCATCTTTAAATTTGCAGTTGGTGTCAGTGGGTCTATGGTCTCTGACACTGGCTTGGTTGGCGTGACAGGATTCAGTTTTGTACCTAGGTCTCCACAACAGCTTGTGAGACCCTGAAAGGGTGTCTTACTGCGGGGAATCACCACCACGTCAGACGAGACAGGTTTGTTTGTCACCGATCCTTCAAATAGCACCTTACATTTAGGTGGCGATGACGGCGACAGAAAATCTGATTCACCAGCGAGGTTCTTCACGGACACCTGTTTGATCATCATCTCGACCTCACCAAGTGAATCCTGGGAACTGTCATTTTGATCTTCCCTGTCACTCTCGCTCACTGACACCAGTGACACCTGTGAACCTAGTCGGGTAGCGAGTAGTCTCAAGTCTGTAGACTGTTGACTAGAAGAACTCAACTGTGCACAAATGCTCAATGTCTTCACGTTATTGTCCTTTGAGGAAACAGGACTAGTTTGACTAGCGGCCTTCAGGGAGTCCGGCTCTGTAACCTTCAAGGTGCCGGACTCCGTGTTGTCCGTGGATGAATCCTTATCATGACTCTCCAAGCCCGTGCTTCCAAGAAGCAGGCTTGGCGGGCAAGGTTCTTGGTGCATCTTTAGCAACAACCATTCACTACAAAAATAAAACAATGTATTATTTACTACGTAACATGTGTCTGCTTTTTGGCAATACATGGTTGGGTGAATCAGGATGTTTTAACCTGACTTTAGTTTTGGAGTCTGGTTTGGTTTTTATACATGCCTATCTTTATATAATACATGGGTCAAACTTAGCGATAGCACGGGGGTCTGCTGGCCCCTAGATTCACTGTTGGGCCCGTAATAGTTCCAAATTGAGGGGCCTGACTCAGTGACTGGCCAGACCCAAGGTTACTGCAATACAGCAAGTTATAATTATAGATGGGCAGATCATCTCCTGGTACACTGACACAATTGTTGCCACATCAAAACATAGTTAACCACAAGCAAGTTAAATCAATTCCAGGCATAATCGTAACTGCTCACAATGGTCAATGCAAGCTGTGACTGCAGTGCATGAGCCATGATTGATTGTGTCTTTTTATTTGTACAGTAACACTGTCAATGACAAAGTTGTTTCAAATGTCATTTTTTGGTCAATAAGAAAATTTAATTTTAGCAAAATCAAAATGTTGAGATATTTTATGTACTTAACATTAGCGCTGTTAAGAATATATGATTAATAAAAAGCATAAATCAATAGTTAAACAAACCAACGAAGTCCACGTAATTTTGACAGCGCTCGAAGACTTCAAGTTCAACGTCAACGATCAAGAAAACGTTTAAAACTTTAACGCCAATTGTTATCTGTATTTACGTTCGCAATATTGATATGACGTAGCACTCGACATATACACAATGTTACCTGAAGTAATAAAATCTGTGTATGCTCTATCGGCGTTTGAATGATTTCTCTGACAGAAGAGACGGTCAAAAAAACGAGCGTTCATCAGATGTTCCTGCCAAATTTCAGTAACTTTCAAAAATGGCGCGTGAAATAGCTCGAGAGGCCCCGGAACATGGACATGAACTACTTTCTATAAAAATGTTTCCGAAGTTAAAAAATCAACATAATATTTTACGCAACATGACTACACTTCATATTGTCATCGTGTGTAGCGTATATGAATAAACGCATGAATTAAAAATTAAACATATGTAGAAGTAAACGAAGCTTCCAACTGGCACGCCCCGAACTTGCCTTCGCAATATCATAACAAGACCTCCCTGGGCCTGGGCGGAGCGTGATTCCGTGACGGCTACTGAATAATACTCTGTCTCTAAACAGAGGCACAGCAGTGTCAATTAATTCGTATGCAGTTTAGCATACCTCAAGCTTTACGTGGGTATACACGGTGTAATGTTAATGGTAATAATTTACTTAATAATTAAACTGGTCTAAAGAATTTTAGTACCCCAGCAGCAGGTAACAAGTGTATCAGTGATGGCCAAGTCGACAGTCCCTGCATGGTTAATATTTTTTGACCAGTTAATATGTTAGTAATACACACAATTGTATATATACATATATATATATATATATATATATATACGTATATTAGGAACTTAATGACTGGAGTCATGCATACGTGTCAGCCTCTCTAGTCTAGCTCAGGAGAGTCAAGACTCAAGTCTCGATACTCAACTTCTACTATGATTCTATCTCACAAGTTTGCGTGCACACAATAAATTATAAAGTGTGCTTCACATAAATTAATATATATAAAATACAAACAATTCAGACAACACACAAATTAAAATCACATGTATCCGTAAACACACAGATTAATCGACGCCGCTTACCAAATGTCAAGCTCCAAGTCCAACTCGCGAGTTGTGACTCGTTCGCGGCTGTCTTTGACTTTGGCAGAGCTATGTTACAACATCACAATCGTATATGTTTCTAGTTGGATTAAACATTAAAAAAACACAATATGATATGTGTATAGTGAAATTTCACCTGTGTTCATCTACCGTATTTCAGCTACCTGTCCTCTAAGTTCCCGCAAAAAATACATCGAAACCGAACCAGTGTTCGAACATATTGAAACAAATTTGGCGCGAGTTGACATATAGACAACGATCGTGAAACGCCCATCAAACTTCTGACCAACTGGAGCGCTCATTTCAGTTTGATTGACAGCGGATTTCGAAATCGCGCCAATCAAATGCGCGTATTTAATATGGGTCAAAGGTTATGTCAATGGTTTTCGTCTGGACAGGTATCGGCGGTACTTCAAAAACTCCGCGAAACCGTTTCTTGCCTGGGCCCGCGTAAACGCACGCTGTGGCTCGTAGATAGCGGTCGTCGTTGTATATATATAACTGTAAATATAAACCCATAGGCTGTGCGATGGGTGCGTACGCACCCCGTTTAATCTGAGGCAAGAGTTCCGCTCAGCTAATTAGATTATTATTATTAAATAAATTCTGATATGGCGCCTTGCAAGCGGCAAGTCAAGGCAAAGAGACACTTGGTGTGCGACGACTGCCACAGTTGGGTAGATTTTGCCTTATCCGGCTGTACGAAGTCATGGACAGAAACCAAGGAAGAGGGATTCACCTTTCAGTGCGTGGGGTGTTGGAAGGTGAAATGTCTGGAGAAAGACGTAGCTAGGTTGGTAGATATTGTGAAGGGGATGGAGATGAGAATCAGCAAGGAGACAGACGGAATGGAGAGAGACGACAGGGATAAAGTTGGGAATACTGTGAAACTGAAGGAGCAGAGTAGTGGCAACAAGACCGAGGAAAGGAGACTGAGAGGAGGGAAGGTGATCGGAGGGGAAGAAAGTGGAGGATCGACGGCAGGTAATGTGACAGGTGTGAAGGTGGCAGGAGAGAAAGAGGTAGGAGGGAAAAAGAGACGGGAGAGGAGAGAAGGAAATGCAATGGGAGGAAAGATGACGGGAAGAAAGGAAGTGAGAGTACATGTGACAGAAGAGAAGTCGGGAGGGACGATGACAGGAAGAAAGGTGACAAGAGAAACAGCGTCAGGAAAGAATGGAACGGACGAGATTGTGACGGGAGAGCAGAAGACAGGGGAACAAGATTACAACCAGACAGATGCAAACCGTAGAAAGAGCTACACTGAGGCAGTGATTGAGGGGGCAATGAGGAAAGAGAGGGTGTTTATGGGCGATTCGATTATGAGAAAGACAGATAAGACTCTAAGCGAGGGGGAGGACGTCGTTGTTTGTCTACCGGGGGCTAGGATAGAACATGTAACTGAAAGGGTAGAGAAGGTACTGGGGCATGGCAAGGGAGGGTCTATACTAGTACATGTAGGGACAAATAACGCAGAGAGGGAGGGAACAACTGGGATAGTTCATAAGTACAGACAGTTAGTGAAGAAGTTAAAGAAGACAAGAGTAGAACAGATTATCCTCTCAGGAATTTTGCCAGTAATGGGAGGAAGGGGGCCGACATATAGAAACTGCAAGAGGATGGCGATCAACGCACTAGTTGAGCAGATGTGTAAAAAAGAGGGGGTGGGATTCGTAGATTTATGGGGATACTTTGTTGGGAGGGAAGATATGTACATGAGAGATGGCCTACATCTAAGTGGAAAGGGGGCAGCAGTTTTCTCAGAGAACTTGCTGCAATCTGTTGACAGTGGGACAGGCTGCATCTATTTAAACTAGATTCGCAGGGGGGATTCACAGAGAAGCCTGAAACTGGAGGCATAGATAAAGACAGCAGAAATAAATCGGCAAAGAACAGCCTGGAAAACTGTTCTGAATCAGGATATAAATGCATTTGTTTAAATGCAAGGAGCATAGTAAACAAAAGAAGTGAACTAAACATTATGGTAGAAGATATTGACCCTCACATAATAGGTATAACCGAATCGTGGGCCACCACTGATATATCAGATGCCGAATTGGGACTAACAGGATAGGTAATGTTTAGGAAAGATAGAATAGGAAGAAAGGGAGGTGGAGTTATTTTATATATTAAAGAATCTATCCAGGCTTATGAAATAAAATTAGAAAGAGAAGCAGATTGCGAAGAAGCTGTTTGGTGTAACATAGTTACAGGAAACTCAACGTTAACAGTTGGGTTAGTTTATCGAAGTCCAAACATAAGCATAGAAGAGAATGAAAAAATACAAAACGCTATAAGGGAAGTAAGCAAACGGAACTGTATTATTATGGGGGACTTTAACCATGGGCATATACAATGGAAATCTCTACAGAGTATGGGGAGTGAGGACCACAAGTTTTTAGTTTTAGTACAAGATAGTTTCCTTTCTCAACATGTGCTAGAACCAACCAGGGGAGAGAATGTGATAGACTTAGTTTTGTCCTCACAGAAAGAATTAGTTGACAATGTCAAGATATGTGAGCCACTGGGGAGTAGTGATCACAACCAGATACATTTTACCGTCAAAGTAAAATCAGAAAGGAATAGTAATAAGCAGTATAGGAGAAATTTCCACAAAGGAAGGTATAAGGACATGAGGAAATATTTAGCAAAGATAGACTGGAATAACACACTGAAGAATAAGACAGCAACCGAATGCTGGAATATCTTAAATAGTGAAATTAAGTGCATAGTCGATAAATTTGTACCTTTCAAAAAACAAGGGAAACGGTCTAAAAAGAAACACTTATCGAAAGAAGCCATTAGAAAAATTAAGTATAAACAAATGATGTGGAAGTCATATAGATGTACTGGAAATGATGAAGACTACAACATTTATAAAGAAGCACTTAATCAAGCTACAGCTGAAATTAGAAATTCAAAGAGAAGCTATGAAACAAAATTAGTTAGTAATATAAAACATGACAGTAAGAGTTTTTATGCGTATATTCGAAGCAAACAGAAAGTTCAGGATAAGGTCGGTCCTCTAGAAGATAGTGCTGGAAATACAATATCAGAGGGATTCTTATTGGCAGAAGACCTGAATGAGTATTTTAGTTCAGTGTTTACCAGGGAAGATATTAGTTCACTGCCAGTACCAGAGGCTAAGTTCAAGGGGGCAGATTCAGACTATTTAGGACAGTTAGTTGTAACCTCGGAAATGGTAGCTAAGAAAATAAGGGCTATGAAGGATAATAAATCACCTGGAGTGGACGGGATTCCGCCCAAACTACTATTGGAAATTGTAGAACAAGTTAGCGCACCGCTTGCAACAGTTTTCAATTTGTCATTAGAAGAGGGAGTGGTTCCTTTAGAATGGAAAGAGGCAAACATTATACCGTTATTTAAAAAAGGTTCGAGAAACAAGTCAGAGAACTATAGACCAGTGAGTTTAACATCAGTGATTTGTAAATTATTAGAAAGACTAATTAAAGATCACATGGTGGATTTTCTTGTTAAACATAACTTGATAAACCCATCTCAACATGGGTTTTTAAAAGCGAGGTCATGCTTAACAAATATGTTATGTTTTTTGGAAGACATCACTAGGTGGGTAGATGAGGGATCACCAGTAGATATCATCTATTTAGATTTTCAAAAAGCTTTCGACAAAGTACCACATCAAAGATTACTCCTTAAGCTAAAGGCCCATGGCATAGGAAATGGTATAATAAACTGGATAGAAAAATGGCTGAATGACAGAAGATAACGTGTAGTAGTTGATGGGGAGGCTTCAAACTGGAAATCGGTATTGAGTGGGGTACCACAGGGATCAGTACTAGGACCTATATTATTCTTAATATATGTCAACGATTTGGACGATGATATAACAAGCAAGGTGTTAAAATTTGCGGATGATACAAAAGTGTTTAGAAGGATTAAAAGTGATAGAGACAGACAGCATTTACAAGATGATCTTGATAGGTTGATCAAATGGTCTGAAAAGTGGCAAATGCTGTTCAATTTTGGGAAATGTAAATGCCTCCACACAGGTCATGGGAATGAAGAGGTAAAATATAAAATGGGGGGTACTGTTCTAAGTACTACTGTAAAAGAAAAGGACTTAGGGTTAACCATTAGTGCTGATATGAAGGTTTCAGAGCAGTGCGGAATTGCAGCGTCAAAGGGAAATCAAATCCTTGGATTAATTAGGCGAAATATAGCGTATAAGAAAAAAGAATTAATAGTACCGCTGTACAAAACAATAGTGAGGCCTCATTTAGAATATTGTATACAAGCATGGAGGCCATATCGCAAGAAGGACATAGATATGCTAGAAAGAGTACAGAGGAGAGCGACTAAAATGATACCAAATCTGAGGGATCTTAGTTACGAAATACGCCTAAAAGAATGTGGTTTAACAACACTAGAGACCAGGAGATTGAGAGGAGATCACATAGAAGTGTTTAAAATATTGAATGGTTATGAAAATATTGATAGAAACATTTTTTTCTCAGTTAAGAAAGATGGAAGGACCAGAGGACATGAAGCTACATTAGTAAAGGAGCAGTGTAGATTAGATATAAGAAAGTTCTCATTCTCACAAAGGACTGTAAATGAATGGAACAGATTATCTCCTGATTGTGTTGGTGCTAGTAGCGTGAATATGTTTAAAAATAAAATCGACACACACCTTAAATAGGCGGGATACATGTAGATAAAAAGTATTGGACTCTCGATAAGCCAAAAGGCTTCCTTGTCCAACTGCCATCCAGAGTAATTTTCTGGATGGCAATCTTGTTAAATCTTGTTAAATCTTAATTGTGGTCTAAATTAAGCGGAAGGTTTTATTTTTTAAGGAGCACAAACATACACCCCTCCCAAAAACAACCACGCTACGGGCCTGTACATATAAAACAACTGTGCGTGCGTGTATATATATATATAGTGTGTGTGTGTGTGTGTGTGTGTGTGTGTGTGCGTGTGTGCGTGTGTGTATGCGCGTGTGCGTGCGTGCGTGCGTGTCTATATAGTGGGGGTTCAACCCTCTAAGCCACTCACCCCCGTTTCCGACGCCTATGATACAAGCAAACAAATATCAACGTTCGTCTTCAAAGGTTCCTCTTTTTTACATCGTCTCGACGTGTCACCACCTCGACTCTATTTGACAGTCAGCATGCGTCTACCCGCAACAAGTTTGTGGAGCGCAGTAGCGCAGTGACAGTAGCATCGGATTCTCATTCGAATCATGTGCTGCCGTGTCGAACCTTGGGCAAGTTCGTTCATTGTACGTTGTTTCAGTTCACACAGCCCTGTGAATGAGTACCTGGCTATAGATCGTTGTGGATATTTGTGTACGAGTAGTCTTCGCGCATTAATTACAGCGTGGCTGAATGCTTCCCAGAAAAGTCGAGATGGTGTTCGAGTGAACAGGTTTACCAGGAACTAAATTATAAAGTGCTTTGAGCAGTCCTAAGGACTGGATACTGCGTTATATACGTATATTTCTTTAACAAGTGTCTCACAATGTAACATCATCCGGATTTATAGTATTCTTCCTATTAAGTTAACAGAGCTCTAATATTTCCTCTCGGGTCATCCACCCCCCCATGCTGACCATATTGACTATTTTAAGCCCAATTGTTCTTATGCAATAATAAATTATGCATCCAGCAACTATATGCTATTAGTATTCTTCGCAGTGACGTAGTACCTGACCCACAGGCGGGAGGTGCACCCGCACCCAGGCGCTGGGTCGGTTGCAATTACAGTTTGAACTTGGCTAGTATTCAGTTTACAGTCGTGAACAACTTGTAATATTCTTGAAAATATAATTGGTATATGATTTTTGGCAAGTTCAACTCGATTTGCGGTTGGAGTTATAAAGGCAGAAGGGGCCCACCATAAAGCTGACGGGGTCAACCATAGTTAAACAGGATTTCGATTTCTGGTGTGCAAGAGTAAAGTCTGTCATAGCTAATTGATAACGACTGTTTCGATGACAATGTGGGGTTACGTGAGAGGCCGTCTGGGGATCTTAATGAATCACCTGCAATCATGGGTATAGGGATATTGCCCAACGGCGTCGTAGTGTGACGCCAATGCTTTGTAGACGAAGGCAAGCTGTGGTGCGTGGACTGGGGAGTTCCGAAACACGGCATATCTCGTGGAGTTCGACTGATCCACCATCCGTCATACACAACTGTATTCATTGAAGTAGTATTTGCAATAAAACAAAATTCCATGTAGGCCTACCGATATAAATTTTACACGTACAAGCCTAAGTATTGTTCAATTTGCACGACTGCATGACTTCGGAGAGGAAACATGTAAGTGTATGTGCGTGTGCGTGCGTGCGTGCGTGCGCGTGCGTGCGTGCGTGTGTGCCGAAAACCCTTATTACGACACTTTGTGACTCCGACTACCCACTGCTTGCATAATAAAATGAGTTTCTCAGCCAGGTAGAGTTTCGACGATAGCAATAGTGTTCTCGACCTAAGAGTATACCCACTGCCAGATTTTTGAAAATTTCTGTAATGTCTTCTTTCATAGTTATATTCAGATGGAAGTTATCAAAGGTAGCGATGCTACCTTAGTAACTTCACAATAAATTGTTAATAAATAGGAAACGTACGTATATGTCCAACATCATTACACACTGTGTTGCATACGTGAGCCATGGGTGCGTACATCACAGCCATCGCCATCTATAATATATTTTTGTCAGTAGTGCTAAAGTGTTGTTGACTCATTCTGTGTTTGCTGTTTGTTTATTCATTCTGAAGCAACTAATTCAAGCACAAAACGATCTTTGTTGGGTATTTAAAATACCGCTGGGTTAACATTGTGGATCATGAAACCCATAGAAAAAAGAAAAAAAATTTGTCATAATCAAATTTATAAGGAAATAACCTGCATGGACATGTGCATGGTTGACACCCCTGGACGCTGGATCTGCCCATCCATTTTGACGTATGCCTGACACTGGCTGCAGTAGGATCTCAAACGGTGGCGCTGGCGTCTCCTTATCCAGCTAAAAGCCTTCTTTCGACGGTTTCTTGACATTTATACTGCCTATCGGTATGGTAGTTTTGGTAATTTATTTTGTTTATGTATTATGCATTAATTAAGACGTTGTCAGTCGCGACACAGACAATTGTGCGCTTGAAGAGGTCAATAGTCCCGAGCACGTGGCGCGAAGACCAGCCGCAGAATGTCGTCTGCTTTCGTAGTCGGGACAGATATGCAGACGCAGGACCTATTGGAGACAGGAATCGATTTTGAGACGCCGGGTTGTTTGTGTGGTTGCGCCCGCCAGTCTATAACGTTATTTGTTGGGCAGATGTTGTAGTATTCGCGCCCGGCCGTGACTCATACATTAAATTTATCTCGGATTATAGATGTGCGAGTCTCGTATCTAGCCGTGGCCAGTTGGTCAAGCCGGTTTAGCGGTCACGACATCATAGCGGATGTAGCGTCGCCGTTGAGTGAATCGCGAATGACACCGTACGGGACACGAGCCCGTCGCTTGGCCCCGGTTGAGATGGGATGGTTGCGACCTATCTGTGATTGATGCGGCTTTTCACGATTCCTATCGGTTGGACGGAACTGTTCACCCGGCATGTGGCAGTGGAATATTTGGACGCTGTCAAGCATACATGACGTCGACGCGCACAATGTGACCAATCTGACGGGTGTTGAAAGTACGGCTGACTGCTGTCACTGTCAGACCTCAGTTTGAAGAGTTGTGTTGTCGGCCAGTTATGGCGTATTGCAGATATCGATATACATTCTAATGGGACAAGCTTACGAGGAGTAGCCGAGCAGGATGGCTTCAAAGAAAGGTGCAGGGAAGCCAACTATCAAACAAACCGTGAAGGTTAGTGCGTATGTGACGTCACATAATGTGTGTCTGAAGCCGTGATATGGGATCACAGATCATGTTTCTTTAATTTGACATTGATTGACGGAAGTCATTATGTGATTGACAGTTTTGACTGGGCCTCCACTGGCCCCAGCATCAGATGTATGCGACCATTGGCATTGGTTTGGGTCAGTCACAGTGTGCATAACTTCACTGGATGTGGCTGTCATAAAATGACATAATATTAATAATGCTAGGGGGGTGGTCACTATTTATGTGGGTTGGCTGGAAAAATTGGGAACACACTGATTTAAAATCCAAGCCACCCCAAATCCCCTCCAATCGCATGTGTAGAAATCTGCCCCACCTTTTGTACATTGTCATTGGAAAAAATTATAATTATTGCGAACATTATGTGCTTTGGCTTTCTCAACACACATATCCAACACTAACATCTAACCCACTCTAGTCCATGTGCACTGAAAATGGAGCCCATACCTGATTTCTCCACTCCCCACATAAAATATAACCACTCCTAAAAACCAGAACCAAAACAAAAACACAGTCGCGGTGTGGCAGTGGTTACGACACACTGATTTGAGTAACAAATTCCACTGCTCTTAAAAATACATGATAAAATATAACCACTGATCTGCTGTTACATTGCCAGACTACCTTTATCATGTCAATTTTCCGCCAGATTACTGCTGTCAATTACGATTATTTGTTGATACACGTCAGCTTCCACGAAGTAGTGAGTGGGTAGTGACGCATGAGTACATTCTCATGGAGCAAAAAAGTAATAGCCTTGAATGTGATACGACATGACTGAGTTATGTTAACAGTCCATATCATGGACATTACTATGAAAAAAAAACACCACATGACCACCAACATTATTTACATTTGTGACATCTATCAGTCATGAGTTTCTAAGAATTCTCTATTTTTTTCTAGAAAATTGCTCTCTGGTGTTTTGAATCATAATTGTAAGAAATATCTGTTGCATTTATATCTACCACCACCAAGAATTAAACTGAATAGTACAGAGTACAACAGTTTTACTTGATCTGAACTTTGAATACAACACTGCTTCCACAAAATGTTTATCATTTGTTGGAACATACTGAAACATGAGGATATTCTGAGCTGATACGTGGACATTATGGATCAAGACAGGCTTGAATGCAGTCCAGAGGCACTGTTAAAATATTACAGCAAACACTGCCTTACTGTAAAGTGTATTTATTTAGTAGGCTATGATGTCACACTTCCATAGGCCAACTGAATGTTGTTTCAAGTGTGACCACTGAACCAAAGATGCCAGGATTTGGGCCTTTTCCTTCTCTGATATTTTGAGATAAGCTTGGGATTGATAATGTATAGTCCTCCTTGGATACTCGGTAAACCTTTTACATTTAGTCAATTCTCTGCTTATGTATGTCTAGTTTTCTTTTTAAGCTACTCTAACGTGTTATTAATACACAGTTTGCAATAATATTTTTGTGTTTTATTTTTTATAACTGACAGAACTAACTAATTGTTATGTAATATTGTACAATTTTAACCAGTACACTTATGTCAAATAAAATATCAACTACATCGCACCAATATGTCACTGAGATATCTTGTTTCTTATTCATATTGAACATATATTTTGACACTTGCATTGTTTTTATAGTGATTAACAATTAATTACAGAAATATTGCTATTATCACTAAATTAGGTTTTGACCGGGTTTTGATAAGGTTTTGACCACTTTTCAGGGGCAGTTAAAACTGTTCAATCCTGTTTTTTGATCATTCCTGTGAAATTATGGAATGTTGTGTGTTGCCTTACTGTGATGTCACCTTAATCAGTGACTCACAAGAGAAAAGGATTACTAAATGAATTCAGACAATGATTTTTCACTCAGAAATCTTGATGTTATCAATGGCTGAACATGGTGTGACTTGAACCAGTCTAGTCATCGGCCACCATGACCACCACCTGTCTCATCTGTCTTGTTTCAAGGGCAGAAATCATGGTTTAAATCTCTGAGCAAGTTATTTTACATGATGAAGCATTATTTGATGACTGCATATTTGTCATAGTTCTGTCAGATAAGGAGATTTTTTTCAAGAAACGGCCATCATTATTGTAGTGTGATGTTATTTATTAAGATTGAACTAATGCCCTAGTGTATTGACTCAGAGTAATTTCATCTAAGTACCGGTGCAGTGACGACATTGGGCATAGCCTAAACATCTCGTATGACTGATACAGAGGTATAGATTCACTTTGTGAGTTTGCTTTGATTTAACTCTGAGTTGGTATCCTGCACCACTCTACAAGTATATATTTGAACTTCCATGAGTGCTTTTGTGCTTAGATTAGAATTATGTTATTGGGGGAAGAAACACTTCATACAAGTCGAAAGACCAACTTTCTTCCCCTGGTTCACATTTTCATGTTAAATTGGTGTAGATAATAATCAACGCACACTGTATTATATATTGTGAAATTTTGAAATATAACTTCATTCATTCATTCATATTCAAAATATTGTTATCTGTTCTAATATTGTGACCCTCCTTATATGTTTGAATGACCCACAATTTAATAAATGTAATTTAACTGTTATCTGTATGTCAACCTTGGTATACCGGGTAGGTACAGTACATTCACCAACAGCTGTTGATAATTGGCAATACCTGACTGTGGATTAGGTCTATCGGAATCATATGCTCATGTGATCAGGTGATAGACATGACTGGGCGCATCATTAACACCTCTAAATTACATTCCCGTCTGCACCGTATACATGATATTCTCCCCCAATATTTTCAAATTAAACAACACATTATATATTAATAGTAAAATGTTATTTATTATAATTTTTTGTGTCAAGATGTTAGAATTTGTAACTTACACTATGTGATATGAATATGTGTTAAGACTTCATACCTTGAAATTGGCTGTACGACAGGATCAAGTCTATGATGTGTGAATATACTGGAACTTAATGAAAGGTCATCCAGGCCTCATGTTGAGGTTGTCACCTATTATAAGGCAGTCTGTTGTCTTCTTGCTTTGCCACATAGTAGACACAAGTAACAAGAACAAGGAAAACTGTTTTGATAATCCTAGATACATTGATCTTCTGGTGAGAGATTTCAACCATTGGAAGGCGTAACTAACTATTATAAAATATTATTATTAATAATAATTATTATATTATAACATGTGACATAGACCAAGTTTTCCAAAGATAGGCAATGAATCACCCCGTACCTTTATTATATTTTGAAAATTGACGCAGTATTAGTATATTGAACTACTTTGCTGCACACAGTGTCATTCCATGAAAAATATGTCTAAAAATCCACAAAGATTGTGAAGAAATTACAGTATTTTATTATGAAGTATTACATTCCTTATTGTCCTCATTCTAAATCTATTAAGTCTAGAATTTTTTTCAGAAACCCTTATTAATTCATTGATCCTAGAAAACTACTAATGTAAGATCAACCAAGTTCTTACAGGAAGCAGTCTTTCTACACAGTGTTTTCAAACACAATGAAGAAACATTACTTTATAATGGCAAGGTGTCATTTGTCACACTGCAGGATTAGTGAAATGTTGTTTATCAAAGAAGTTTGTCAGTTAAACGAAGGAAATGACTCACCATTCAGTACTTTGTTTATCACAAAGAGACACTATGAAAGGACAATTACTTTTAACATAAAACTGTGGGCTACTCACTAACGGAGTGCAGTTAGTTTGCAACAATTTTGTATCTTGACCAGGGTTTCCACCAGAAAAAATAATTTGGGTATGGAGTTAGTCAATTGTGAGACCGCGGAACTGGCAGGCTAAGCCTGCCATGGGTGCCTATGGAGCCCTCTCCCAGAAAAAATTGGATTTCTAGATGCTCGGAGAAGTGATTTCCCGGCATTTGGAGTCGGAAATCCCGCCCGGCTCACAGTGATCAGTTCCATGTTTCATAGGCGAATGAATAATAAATGTAACAGTCGGCAGGAAAATTGTAAACTGTAGTATGGTATCTTGTTGCATTATTTTTCTTCACCAAGAAACAATGAATACTCAAAAACATCGCGAAAATGTACAGCCATGACAGCACGCCGTATTCTTTACACTAAGCCTACCAATATACCGGTACGCCATGTTCTATCCTGAGGTGAAGGCTTTGATCCCACAGCGAATACCACGTTTAGCCAATCACAGAATAGCTAGCATAAACGTGTTAGCACGGGCTAATTCTTCACCTTTAAAAACGTCATCAAGTATGAGTTTCATTGCACAGAATATTATTTAAAAAAATTAAATCTGGATTTAATTTTGGTACGTATTTGTACCCTAGAATTATTTTGGGTTACGTAATTTTACCCTTTTACCCTGCTGGCGGAAACACTGTTGACATATATTTAAACAGCTCATTGCACACATCAAATTCAGCTATGTGAAGCAACAAAGAACTAGGAGGTGTTTTCCTACAATACCATTAAAGCTGCTGTGACATGTACTTCATTGTAATGAGTAAAACACCATGGAAATCAGGTCTGTTTATTTTAACATGTATGGGAAATAACCCTGGTTCTATTGTCCCACTGTGCTAATTAGGCAAGCCAATTAGGGACTCCTGATTGCCTGTGAATTAGTCTTGATTGTTATTGATTGTCCTGTGGCCTGAGATGTGACATCTCACATGGCAATAGTCACCCCACTGCTGCCTTCACAGAGGCAACAATCACCACTCATAGATGACAGTAAATTATAATGTCCATCTTCATTGACTTCACTTGATGCCCACTGTTCATATGTGTGGCTTCATCACTGCCTCATTATTAGTTTGTTTTCTCTCTAGATGAGGGGAAAGGTAGATGTTGGACTGTCAGTCAAGAATATCAGGTTTTAGTCCACCTGCTGCTTTTTCTGAACTTAGCCATTTTGTTCACCCCACTTAATAATAGTATATATATTTCTAAAGCAAAATTTCCAATCAATTGCTCAGTGTTGTACAAAATCTAATTAACATAAAACATTAAATTAAAAATGTATCATAAATATTACCACAATGCAAATAAAATGCAAATCAAGTAAAATCACTATATAATAATTATAAGAACAGTCGAATAAATATAAAAAAAAAAAAAAATGTATCAATTCAACATGATTATAATATATATATTGTGACCCCGAGTGGTGTTCGAGGTGGAACACACGATTATACGACACACCACACATGTACTGTCATGTTTATTGTCAGTAGTAAAAGAACCCAGTGGCTAAAGAACGGCAAGACACTGTGCATGGGAACAAGAGAAATAATTAGCAAACAACATCTCATAACTTTTGCCACGGTGTCAACTAAATCAACGAAACATGCATGTACTTGCATAACTGCTTATCTTTTAATATACATTAATACGAAAGTCCAAATAAGTATTCTGAATAACAAACCAGTAATAATCATGTGCAGAATAATTATTCTGTGCCCTAAACACAGAAAATTATGCATTTGTTGACAATTTTTACATTTATAATTACTACTATAAGTAGGCCTACTGGCATCTTCACAAACTGTCCAAGTTTATAATGGTATGACACCCCTCTATGTGGACACACATGTTCAGCTTTATTGAACCCCATAAAGGTAGTAAGTATGAAATAATAACAGTTAATCTAACATAAGATTCCAATTACAAATGTATTAAGATTACTGGAGTAATGACAGTGCATAACTGCTGTCTGATGCAGCTAGCCCTGGGCTGGCCCTTCACGGTCGCCCCCGGTTGATTGGTCTGCAAAGCATCGTAATATTCAGTCATAAGCTTATATACACCCAGTTTCAAAGTGTGTGTCAAAGTATCCACTGGCTATCACAATACTATATCGCAAAAGTATGGTACATTATCAATATTTAGATTCATTTCTAATCAAGAAATGTGCGACAAAATACTGTCATATCTTAGAAATGACAGCAATATGGCCGACACACATATTACCATATTCACAGTCTTCAAGTTCCGTCCCTTGAAAATACTTTTTTCCATAAAAACAATTAATATTGCCTGCATGGATAACTCTATTATCCAAGTTCTCCCTGGAAAAAGTTTAATATTACTTAATACAGTAGTCCCTCTCTTCAGTGAACCCTCTGAGGGTACAGCCGCTATGTCGGGACAGTTTGTCAATGTACGGACCATTTTGTCATGTTAATGTCCCTCTAATGAGGGGACACCTCATGTACGCGGACAGCGGATAGGATATTTTGGTTATATGTCCCTTCTAAGACGGACAGTATTCATTAATTCGAAGATTTTTTGCCGAATTTGTTTAGAAAATGGAGGACACATAGCTTGGTGTGTGTCAATGGTAACACCAAGTACACGTGTACCCATAACAACAAGCTTGTCTTCCTTGTTGTAATCATTGTTTGTCCAAACTACTTAGAGTTCCTTTGATTACGGTCTGTCAACTTTAGGCAGAGTGAATGTGGAGGAAAGGATTGTTAATTTTGTGCTGTTAGCAATCACATTTGCCACTGGCAATGCCATGATGGCTTCCCCATTCACGCCTCCAGCCCCAGTCATCTTGTAAATTGCAATTAAGATTCACAAATAGGATGTATAAAAGGTTCACCTCAATTGTTTTCAATGTAGCCCAACATTAAGCCTAAACTGAGGTGAAATAATAAACAAGCATCATCAAATTATGCTGTGCTATGCCAAACGGCAAATATTACCAGTGCCTGGAAAAGGTGAACTGGTTGCCAGCGTAAACGGTGGAATGCATTATCAAGTGACGCACAATTTGTGCATGAATCTTTCGAAATTGGATGAAAAATGAAGTGAGACAATTAACGATTGTACACGTTACTGTTTTTAATGTTTAATTAACTTTCACGCTGCATGTAGCAACTGATTAAAATATTCGCTTGATCGTTTCTAGGTTAATATTTTAGCTGGTAGGGGGCAGCCAAAATCGTCAACTTGTGAATTACTTACAAAGTATTTTAGCTAAAGAATATCGAAATCGTTCGAGAATACCAATTTATAAAATGTTGTAATGGAGATGTTTTGTTCGACATTTTTGGTTGAATGCTGCCATACGCGCAGCAAATTCTACTGCAACGCCGGGCCGATACCATTGCATAGGCTAGTGGCAGTGAGTGAATGACCAGTGCGCGCTTGAGGAAAATCTCAGATTGACAGAGGTAGTCAGGCGGACGGTGCCGAGCGGGCGATATGACTTTATGACCAACTGGTTATTTTTAATACATCACAGTAATAATAAACATATATATATATACATTGACTGATAGGAATTAAGCACCATATATATATATATATAGTGCTTAATTCCTATCAGTCAATGCGTTGACATATTGCCACATCTTTACCATGTGTCGGTTGTACTGGTCTGAACTACGGCACTAAGATGCTTGTCCCTCCGATGAGCGGACACCCGCCATGTCGGGACACTTATGCTTGGATACAGATGTGTCCACTGAAGAGAGGGACTACTGTACTTCCAAAGTCAGCAAATATAATTTGCAAACAAGTTCCAGCACTTGGCTAACACGTCACTGGTCTGCCACAGACGTAGTGTGAACAGACAGCACATTACAAGTTACAAAAAGAAGCATTTGGAATGTTTCATGTAGTAATACACTCTGCATCATTTACAAAACTGTTCACATGGAGAGAACCAATTACACAAAGATAGTTTTACTTTCACTGGGGATATTGCCTTCCCTAAACAATGGAAGACTCTTGTCTGCAGAGCATGGGCCCAATCTGTAACTGGCTAAAATTGGATTAACGAGCACGCAACAATTCACAGAAAGCGTGTGCCCACGGGAAACAGGTGACACCAGGTTAATGCAATACTATCAAAAGGGTACATGGTTACACATAAGATAATTTATAGGATATATAATAATTATAATATTTACATACATTCAATCATGGATAGCTATATCAAATATAAGTTTAGCAGTAAAATGTCCAAGAAAGTAAATAGTAGTAAAAGTTGGCAGTATTCTGCTTTGAACATATGCATTTTGAGGGTCTGTTTGAACAGTGATAGGGTCCCACTACATCTTCTATCAATTAGAAACGGATTCCAGAGTTGAAGTCCAGTCACTTTGAAGGAATGATCACTGAAACTAACCAGCTTTGTTCGTGGCACATCATGTGGATATTGTTGGGACTTAGCCCCGGCTTTTAGAATACCAATAGACACTATTGTCTTGTTTACAAAAAACAACCCAAAACATTTATTTATTTGTTTCCATTACATATGCAGCACTAGAGCCAATGTGTGTACAATGCAAGCTGATCATTGAAGGATGGACACTTACTAACATATTTCCAGAAAATACGATTGATTTAACTTTAATTAACGTAATATTTAATCGATAACACCTAATATTCTGGAAACCATATTAAAATACTATTTGTGAAGAAAGGATATTAAAAATACTATTTTGCAAAGAAAGGCTGATACATATGCTGACGAAAAGCGTTTTGTGTCTGAAATTATTGCAAAGTGAATACAGTGCTGCTTTCAGTTTAAAGTGAGTTAGCGTTTAGAAGTTTCAATGTGTAACTGCAAGCTGCTACATTTGGCTAATGAGCACATTTTCTGGTGCCAATTAAATGTACGGGCAGGAAGAATCTTTCAGCATGCATTTACAAGTTGCCAGATGTTTAATCATACCCACCTGCATCTACCTTGTTTGAGGTGAGGTGGTGTTGTTCGCACGTTATGTTTGATTACAGCTGCTTCTGGCTACTCCAGGGAATTTGCCCTTTCCAGCCCTAGCCTTCACACAACTCCCTGGAGTCTGGTAATGGCGGTGTTGTTTTTGCAAGGATTGTCTGTCTAGGCTGTGTCTATCAACACTGAGCTGGCGGTCTCCCAGAGGAACCCTTCATTGGCGGGTGCAGAGGTGGGTGGGGGATTGTGATGTGTTTTGCAGATCGTAAAACTGCAGCTGTCTGGTTGATAAACTGGTGTGAAAGATATAGATCTGATAGGGAGGAGACAGTGGATGTTGCAGTGGTCGTTGTTTTGTGCTAAAAACAGGGCAGAATAGTTTTATTGCCCTGATCCTGAACTGAGGGTAATTCACTTATGAACAAGTCAGTAAATTAGAGGATATTAGTCCTGCTAATATGGTCACCTAATTATTGAGGTCACTTTGCCAGTCCCAATGGTGACATTAACCTTTTGAACCATGGAAATCGTAACCAAAATAACCAATATCCTAGGCTCCTAAGGGAAAATCGGCAAAATTACTGCAATGCAACCAACAGTGGTTTATGTCATGTATTTGAACCGTCAGAACACAATAAACTCACTGTGAACTGTTTCTACCATCAACTAGTGCCAGTATTCTTTTTTGTTGTGCCAATCTGTCCAGCACGTTGAGCCGTCTCTGATGCAAAGATACCAGCGACAGTAACCACACCAGAATGTTGTCTTCATCTTCTTCTAAGGAAGGTCCTTGGCAGCAACATTTGGGTTAGCCTTGTGATATTTGTTGTAGTTGTAAGCACACACAATGCACACTTTACTTCCTGTAGCCTCTATGGATCTCGCAGGGTGATGAAGGTCGACATTTTGCATGTGTTGAGGTAACTCAGTCTCATGCGATACACAACATTGCTGAAAGTTGTTGAACGTTCTAAGCCTCTTCTTGGCCACAGTGTGCACATTGTAATAGTTCATGAGTACATAAGCATTATAACATGCCCATAGACATTTCACAAACAGTCGACGAGGCCAGCAGTAGTGTAGCCTTGTTTTGTGTAGATGGGTGATCTGGTCATTCTTGTCACCTCCACCCACGTACTTGTTGTAGTCTGTCATGAGTTGTGGAATGGCTGTCATCACTGTCATTCCAACTTTGTTTCTCCTCTTCACAGTTCCAACTTCCATTGGGTCATGATAGCTGGACAGAAAGTTGGTTTTCTGTCCATCCAAATGACAACTGAAATGTTCTCACAACGTTTATAGTCATGCTGACCACGCACTGCCAGTGTTTTCTTTGTTTGTTTCATTGATTGTGGGTAATGCTTGCAATTGCACATGATCATTCCCACTCCGAATACTCCCATTGTATTGTGCAGGTTGTGGAATAGCTTCACTGAATTGTGGAACCTATCCATTACGAGAATGTGATTCTTGTGACCAGCAGTAGTCGCAAGATGGATGAGAACACTCCCCGTCGCCCGTAGTTCATCGATATACAGGCCACTGTCTTTCTCAGTATAAATATCTGCATGCATGATATAACCAGATTCAGATACACACACCAGAAATGATTTGATTCCCCATTTGACGGGTTTATCTTTGATGTATTGCTTGATAGTGAGTGTAGTCTTGGTGGGAATCATCCTTTCATCAAGACTGAGGTACTGCATTGATGAGAAATAGTTACGGAATTTTGTTAACAGAATGTCAAGCATAGGTCTCACTTCACCTCACATCACAAAATCCCGGCGTACAGGTAATAAACTTCTTGTCCGATCCTTGCCTGTAATTTTTGTACCTTGGTTTGATAACAGAGTTCTCCATTTGAAGCCCAAGTGCTACAAATGCTCTCAATTCATTTTGATCAATTCACTTGAATAACTTAGCGTAATATACATTTGGTTTGTCTTGTTCTTCCTGATCAAAACGAATAGTTGTTTGGGAACAGAGCAATTCCCATAAATCATTATCCAGAAACAAATCAAGGTAGTCTGCTTTATTTTCAGCAGTGATATGTTAAGGCATATTCTGTGGGCCTACAGTAGCATTGGCATATGTAGTGTCTACGGGGGTAAACGATGTCTTCGACCATCCATTATCCAACACATGGACACCATTATTAGCACACCTGCACCACAGGGGGCGGCCCATCACCTCCTCCATTATCACTCATGTCAACCTGAGCAGCTGTCATCGGAATCCATTGACAATGAAATTTCATCAGATGGATAATCAACGTCATTAACTAGTTCGTTTTCATTGTCCGAGTCTAACATTGCCAAAACCCTACACTGTAGTGAATCTACATGGTCTGCTCATAGTCGGTGTGGCATTGTCAATCAAACTTTTCATGTTGTTTGAAATCAAAATTACAACACTCGTTTCTATAAATATAATGTCCTGCCAATGTGCAAGTGACTTTTGCCGAAGTGTATTTGTTAAATGAATGCTGATTGGCTAGCTCTGCAGGAGGTAGGAAATGCATTTGTTTACATTTTCAAATGTCATGTGTGCACAGCCCGGAATATTGAGCCTACGGGACATAGATGAAATGTAACATGGAATGTGTAACATTTTGTCTTAGTTAACTATCCCATTGTCGCCAGCTGGGCATATCCACACTGTACTGCAACTCACTGGGCATTAAAAAGAACATTTTAAAATGCTGATTTGGATGGCAAAACAAACAGTTATGTTCCATTTTTTGGGATACATCTGTCATAGCCATCATAAAGAAAACAAATTTACAAAGTAAAGAAAATGTGCTACTGGATTGTATTTTTTTGTTGAAACATTTACAAAAATGCGGCTTTAAGAATGTTTTAAAGTGTGACATAAAAAAGTGCTAATTTTGAATGTTCTATCAAACCATTAAAAAAGTGTTTTGTTTTGCACGCAGTGAGGTAAATAAATAAAATACATACTATTCTTCATATATATATATATATATATATATATATGTGTGTGTTTTGTTCTTTGTTTTATGAAGGAAAACATTTTTTACAGTCTAGAAATCGTGTCATGGCGGTCATAGCGTAATATTAGTACCAATTAAATATCGTTTTTATTACAACCAGCGTTTTGCCTTGTAAGTTACTCTCCGATAGGTGTGAAAACGATTCACTATGTTTCCAACTATTTCGTGGCATACTCCCATATTTATACCAACGACCGTGCAAATATAACTAAATTGAAAGCGCATTATCAATAGAATCTCAGCATGTGAAATATCAGTCTTGCCATGTTATTTCTCTCGATATTTCACGGTGTCTTAGTGCGCGAGATTTCCGACAGTTTTATTGAGGATGTACAGTTGTAATGTTTGACCCTACAATTTATTGGGTCAAAAATCACGACCATGATTATCATTAAAATGTTCTGCAAATTCAGTCAAATCCTTTACATACTCATATTAAATCAATTCGTTATGGAGTAATTTTGTAAAAAAAAGTTAAAATGTGTGTATTAGTCTGTTGTTATAAAAAATTGTATTGCATTTTTCTACATCAAACATCACGACCGTGACATTTTGATTAATTAACATTTCATTACTTTTCTCTGATTATATTGATGAAACTATGTTTTCTTCAACAATTTATGTAAATAAAGTCAATTGCCTATAGACGAGTTTCCTGATGATGCGCATAAATTAATTTCACCTGGTGGCAGAAACAAACAGAAACAAGGCAGTTGCCTGTGCGTTTGAGTCATCATGCCATCTTCGTGTTGTGATGTCGGGTATGAGAATCGCTCAAACACACATCCACACTTATAATTTTACAGAATATCCAAAGCCACACATCCTTTTCACAAAAAACAGACGTCAATTATAGGTCGGACAGTTAGTTTGGCCTACATTTCACTGACCACTGTCACGCCAAACTTTTGCTTGTGTATAACTTGATTATTTCATATTTAAAATAATATTATTTAATGTCAAACATAGGTGTATAGTTAAATATGGATACAAACAATCTTGATAATTTCACTTGTTTTCTTTAACAGCATAATATTGTGCGTTAGTTTTTTTTATTGTTTCAGATTAATTTCACTATTTTTCATAGAATTGCTCAATTTATTAAAACAGCCCCGACTTTCTGCCTTCGGTATTCGTATATAAAAAAGTAGAGCTGATGATGTTCATAAGATAGAAAGACATGAACGTGCACAAAAACATTTAAAACTGACAGGAATGGGCATCCCACTGACCATCCTGTAGGACTATCAGAACTGGAGGTCCACCTGATAGTCCAAGTATTAACATCTTCTACATACAGTGTCATATACACTGGTGTTGTGCTTATGTGGTGTGACAGTGTATTGAATGTTGATGGTGTAATTGTGATATCAGGTATACAATTTGTTTTATTAATTAACACACCCAAGAATATATGTTAACATTACAATATATGCATCATTAAAATATATTCATATCTCTCAGGAAGATGGCGCTCCAATGAGTTGTACAGCTGTACATTGTTTTCTGGAGGCTGTTCTTAGGCTCACGGAGGACAGTGGTGCTGGGTTCACTTTTCTCCTCGACATGTCATTCCAGGCCGATGCCTTTAATACACAGGCCTCCGGCTGGGTGAAATCATTTCGAACTGCCATTTCAAGCTTGAACATCACAGCTGCTGCATGGCTACACTCTGATCCTTGCCTAAAACAGACACACTGAACGTGTACATTTTAATAAATATGTAGTTGAGTTATCCACAGTTATGCACCATGTCAGTTATTATGATGATTAAAGAATTAAAATATCTCAATACAAAATTGCCACGGAATTGTGCGATGCACAAAGTTAAGTCTTAAACACAGTTTTATGAATATTTTTTCTATGTATTAATAAATATTGTAGTAAATACAATTTGTTTAATTTGATTTGATTTATTCAGACAAAGACATTGTCACCATCATTTCCTTAAGTTTGACGAATGTATGAGTAATACAAATATAAAATTAATTATGACTAATAGACATAGCCTCCCCTCAGATAACCCCAAATGCCATAGCAGCGTATTTTCTTTGAGGTCTAGGGCCAGCGTAGGATGACTAGAGGGAACATACATGGCATGTATACATGATTACTAAGATACACCATAGTTTAGATTTAAAAATATAGAACATTACGTCATATAACATTCGGATAACATGACTAAGTCTAAGATTGTAATAATGCAAGAATTCGCTATAGCTCTATTCAACAGGAATTTGTTGACCTTTTTGCTTAAAACTATATTGAATCCTGTGGAGGTAGGGGGTTCCATAATTGGTATTGCTAGATGAATAAATAAACGTATTAAAAGCTGCTCCCGTGCTTTGGCATATGGTATTTGAAAGTTGTTGTCGCTATGCCTAATACTGTGATTGATTGGGATGTAATATATTTAGTTAATTAATACAAATATGGACAAAAAATAATACGTCTTATTTAGCTTAATTCTAAGAGTAAGACACTTACCCCGCCATACATATGCAGTGTGGTGTGTTTGCCAAGAAGCAGTAGTTGCAGATCTTATTTATAAATGATATTTCACTCACTGTACATGACAACATACAATATGATTGTATGCGTCCAAACTCTTGTAAGCTGTACATATGTTCGGTGTGTTATGAGGTAAATATGAATATGGGGGAATACTAATGCAGGCCACTGCTCCAAATCCAGCGACCACTCATTGTCTGGTAATGTATATGGATCTGGATGAGGTTCACCGGTATTGAGACAAAGTTTCACCACATAATTATCTTTTTCTGCGGCGAATTTGCTTTTACTCGCCGAGCCATCCATTTTTAACAAGCCGCTTGCCATGCACAGACGCTACTTCTGCCGCCAGTGTGCACGTGCATCCAAACGTGACGTTTGTTTATCAACATTGAAACACGTCTATACAACTAAAGCATTTGTGTCAATTTATTCAGGTTTCTAGACATTAAGCTAGATGTCACACTTCTTGCATTTACAATGTGGATATGCCCACCTACCAGGCTATGAAATACAGTTACGTAAAAAATTGCAAGGTTTTGTCAGGAATTTGCCTAGCAACAACAGTATTTTTTTCTTCAACTCCTACAAGTCTAACTTTCAGTGTTATACTTGCGTGATAAACACAGGCAGATATGTGAGTTACCATGTTGAAAAATGTGTGAAGATATTTTTTAGATTATCAGTTTGGTGTTTGGAACTATAGGGGCCATGATGACCTCTTCCTTATCATCTCTGTCAGCTGTCATGTGATGTTGTTTGTGCCCTTATTTGACTTTCGTAACATTTTGTGGGATGCTTTGGCTAGGAATCTCAGTTGAGAGATTGCTGATTTGAATCCTTGGGCGAGTTTGTTCACTCAGCTGTATGAATAAGTACCAGGCCATGCATAAACAGTGGTGGACTGTAGTAATCTGGGTACTGAGCAACAACAACTTTTATAATAGAATCTGGTATTAACCTACATGCTCATATGTTAATCTGATTTTTGTATCTGAAGCAAATCCACATTAAAACGAGATACCGGTATGCCATGCTATATCCATATTCCTAAAAAATTCAAAAATTTGAATTGCATACGAGGAATGTGTACTAAGTGACAGGTCTGTAGGCTGGTTATTAAATGAGAGGGACCACAGACCAGTACATTTCTATCTTTCTCTGCATTGATTTTATAATTCAAAATGTTACGATATAAAGGAATATTCTAATGGGAAGATTACATCTGCCCTCGCATTCATTAACTCTGGTAATTTCATTAAGACAGTTGTGTGAGTCATGGAGACATGTCTTTGTGTCATGTCTAATGGACCACACAGACAGGGAGACTGGGAAACTAAAAGCAATTAGCTCTATGTGACACTGGTCATTTGGTTGACTCGTTCCTTTCTTATGCAGATGGGGAAAATGGGATTTGCTATTTTTGGATATCGGTAAAGTGCAGTGACTCTCTGTGGGTTTTTTGGTTAGGAGTGAAACCATTTGTGTCGAGTCCTAACGAAATGAGTTACATGTACAAATTTAAAAATATTGAGTTATATATACCATTGGAAAGAGCATATAATCAGCTTTAATATGGTACATATATTGTGGGCGTAGCGTAATCCTAGCTGAAGTTATGTCACAATGAACACATATGGGGTAGAAATGTTCAAACTGAGAAAAAGCCGTTTGAAGTTTTGGTACGTTTACTGAAAAGTACCTTAGTTACCCTAAACGAATTTCTTTGAAATTCTGCACCATCTTAGATAGTGATATCCTGTTAAGTATCTGAAAATATGAACAAAATGTATGGGATATTAAAAAAGTTATGAGCAAAAGACTTTTCTATGTATACTAGTGGAGTGGTATGTTTTTTAGGAATTTTACAGCACACACAAAAACAGTCTGGTTTGTCGGGTAAATGCATTTATTTATAAACTGACATTGTTCTAATAAGTGAAGCTCATTGCTACAAACAAAAACAAAATAAAATTGCAAAAGAAAACTGCTGCAAGTTTATATGACTCACAAAACCAGTCAGTGAGTTTATTCTCATTTTCCCACACTGGCACCACCACGACCCCTGCCAGCATTGCCATGTCCCCTGCCAGGACTACCACGTCCCCTGCGAGCACTACCATGAGTTCTCAGATGCCTCGGTCGGAGAAGGCGATGGCGAAGGCTGGCGAGGACGGCGACCTAGGCCACGAATACCTCCTCTGCGTGGTGTGGATGCGACAGCATCGGGAGCTGTGGAGGGCCCCGCCATGGGGGCATCCTCCCTCTCAGACGGGCTTGGACACAGCACGTCCTTATACAGGTCCTTCACAAATGGACGAATGTTTGTGAGGAGGTAGTGTTGGCGGTCATGACTGAGGCCGGGTGGCTTGATGGCGACTGGTGGTGCAGAAGGCAGCAAGGCATCACTGCAAACCAGGAACTCGAAGCGCTCTTCGGGGCTGCCGCATGTTGTCTTTACAAAGACCATGCCTGGGCTGGCTGCATCAAACCTGTGAACAGTGTTTAACACAGTTTAAATAATTGTTTATCATCTTTCACTGCATACAGGCATAATGGTTGCATTTCACAGGAACACCTGCGAGTGTTGTCATAGCAGGCAAATATGTTTTCCTTGGTTTTATATTAGACAAACACAAAAAAGATGGATGCAAAATATCAATGTATCAGCCGTGCATACATTATAAGGGTCAAGTAACACAATTATTGTAATCGTATAAATAAAGTAACGATAAACAAACATTTTTTATGAACACACCAACTCACCTATGACGATAACCCTTTATATAAAGCCTTATTTAGCATTCATAGCATTTATTTCCTTAAATTTTATGTTATTAAACGATATTGTGGATACTACTGGGATAAATAGATAGCATTGAATGTACCTGAAGTGAAAGTACTTCTTGATGCCTAGCAGTGCCTTGAAGTGGGGATGGAGGTGTGCTTGCCAGTCTGCCACAGGGACGAGGGATGTGCCGTCTTCTTTGCCAACCAACTGGGTGGAATTCAGACAGGCGCTCCCATTCACCACAGACTCGAGCTCAGTCAGCGACGATATTGCGTGGCGTTTGAATGCCCGCTTGAGAAGCCCAAAGCAAGCGTAAGGGGCAAACTTTGTGTGTACCACAACTAGAAAGTTGAGTGTGATGGGCTGGTGGAGACCAATGGCGACCCTCCATGCACAGTACCACAGGACAAAACAGTTCTTGTTTTGTACAGTGAAGGTCGGCAGTGGTCTCACCCAGTCCAAAAACACTCAAAAAAGTAGTGTATGTAGGACACAACAGCGTTCGACCCCTTCGAAATGAGATGGGCCTCATCAATCAGGAAGTTCACCTGTTTCGGGAGCCCCTCCCAGCAGACCCCAAATATGCCACACTTTCTAGGAACCAGGAAGTACATGGGGCCTGGCTGGAGAGGGTCACTCGGCAGGTGAACTTGCTGCGCAAAGTCGAAACTGTAGTGCATCGAGATCTGCCGGCTGCAGGGAGCACTCCTGCTGAACTCCACCAGTTTCATTTCGCTGCAGGTCTGCTTGGCAGCTGTCACCATCCCGTTGTAGAATGTCCTGGCCATGTCAACAACTCGCAGGTGTTCCTGTAAAATGCGACCAGTTATGGTAGGCACGTCCACAAACGGCAAATATAATTTCATATGCATTTATAAAAAGGCCAATCATAATAGTCAAGTGCCTTGTTATGATGCACATTAAAAAGACATTGCCATGACATGCAATATCATTTTATGTCTCTTTGAAATGCGTAAAGTATCTGTTTTTTTAAGAGTTGCCAAAAACATTACTGTAGACACAAATGGAAATTTAGGCTACATTAATAATAATAATAAGGAATTAATAAACCTATCCTACTATCAGTGCAGTGGTGTATCAGTATATCTGACATCATTCCTCCATATCACAGAAAGTCACAACTTTAATTTACTCTATGTCAAGCCCTGACTAACACCAGTTTAATTAAACTCATATTAGCATAGTCTATTAGGCTTGGTTATAGTAACGATCTAATTAATTAGTAATCTGTCATGATCTCACCCTGATGGCCTGATAACGTGCACATGCATTTACCCAGATACAATCATGACAATGGCCTGTGCCACTGTTCATATAAATATAACGAACCACAGACAGTGAGACGGTATTCAAATAATAATTTCATAGTGTATATAATATACACTTCGATAGCATGCATACCTGAAACTTTGGCCAGTTCTTCGTCCACCGAGTCAAAAACTATGTCCTCAGACTCGGCAGCCACTTCCATGGCATCGTCGAAGTCATTCCTTCGGTCATCAAAATGGTCATCCTCGTCGGATGACCTGCTATTACAAACTTCTGAATCTGAGTCTGGTTCGTCACCTTTGCCACACTGTACTCCTCCAACAAACTATCGATCTTTTCTCTATCGGAATCCGCCACATTGCAATTAATCAACCTCGCTAACTCGAGTGCCATTTTTAAAGGGACTGGCAAAGAAAGCCGCAATGCGCATGCGCCGCAGCTGCGCAGCCAATGACAGCAGTAGCATTAGTCACGTGGCTAGCAACAAGGCTTCGAATGTTTACATTATAGCTCGCACGTCAAGCCCTCCTATTGGCTAAATTCAAACCAGGTCACGGCGGCCTCACTATATTTAGAAAGATGACATCCAGCGCTCTCTGGCGGTATCAAAATGTTGAGGGACAGCCCACAATTTCCGCGAAAAACTGCATTACAAATGTTGCGTTTTCGGCTTTGTTTTAGCAAATTCATGCATGACATTTTACACAGGTATCACAAAACTACTCTATAAACAGCAAATGAACGCACATTTAACAAAAATAGCGACGTCAGTCGATAACAGACATATTAAGGACCAAGTTTATTGAAAAAACGCACAATCGTAAATGTTGCGGTTGCAACACATTTTGGCATTTCCTGACGTTCGACAAATCTGTACATCCGACTCATTTCGTCAGGACTCGTCACATTTAAAGTTAGTCTATTTTATGAAAATTGTATGATAAAATAAATCAAATTAATAATAGTAATAATTAATAATAATAAATTAATAATAATGCAACTTTATGAGCATTCAAACATTGGAGGACGTGCGCTAAATTTTTAATGAATTATTAATCTTGATTAGTAGAGTTTACACCTTGAACTAAAATAGTGCTGCACATATTGTTTGGCTTTGCACATCATCTAGAAACTGGTCAGTAGAGAACCTTTATGATGGAGTGTGTTTATTGTGTTGTCCTGTGACATTATAAATATCGTAGAGATGTGGAGATATTGGTGGGTATGTGCAATAGGCACTGTCAGCTGTTTAATAAATATATCATGTCTTGTATTGAGTACACAGTGTTGTTAAGCCTCCACTGTAGGCTGTAGGAGGAGTAGCAACTATGTGTTAAATTTCCCCGGTGAGTCTGATATGGGATGCAGCTAGACCCAGCAGTACTCTACATATAGCCTTGCTAATGTACATCCGTATCAATGGCCTGCCTGGGGAAGCTCTTGGGGCAAGGGCCTTTTCATCTTCCATGTTCAATACATCAGTTAGGGGTGGTCACACAACTTCCATGTTCACTACATCAGTTAGGGGCGATCACACAACTTCCATGTTCACTACATCAGTTATGGGTGGTCACGCAACTTCCATGTTCACTACATCAGTTAGGGGTGGTCACGCAACTTCCATGTTCACTACATCAGTTAGGGGTGGTCACGCAACTTCCATGTTCACTACATCAGTTAGGGGTGGTCACACAACTTCCATGTTCACTACATCAGTTACGGGCGATCACACAACTTCCATGTTCACTACATCAGTTATGGGTGGTCACGCAACTTCCATGTTCACTACATCAGTTAGGGGTGGTCACGCAACTTCCATGTTCACTACATCAATTAGGGGTGGTCATCAACTTCCATGTTCACTACATCAATTACGGGTGGTCACACAACTTCCATGTTCACTATATCAGTTAGGCGGGGTCACACAACTTCCATGTTCACTACATCAATTAGGGGTGGTCACACAACTTCCATGTTCACTACATCAATTACGGGTGGTCACTCAACTTCCATGTTCACTAATCAGATAGGGGTGGTCACACAACTTTGCAATGTCCAGAAAGCCATAGCACATTGTCTTTATGCTGTAATTGCAGAATGGATGAATCTTCCCAGAGAAGTCAAGATCGTGTTTGATTGAACAGGTCTGCCAGTGAATAAAGTGTGAATGCTTTGAGCATTGGAGCATATTGAGAGATTTTGGGCTTGACTCCTGCTGACATTTTGAAACTGGGGCATTTTTGTACATTCCACATTGCTCCAGTTCATTCAGTTAGATAAATGAGTACCTGGCTATAGATGGTGGTGGATACTGGTAAGAAATCTTCATGCTGTAATTACAGCATGGCTGAATACTTCCCAGAGAAGTCGAGATGGCATTCAACAAAACAAGTCTGCTAGGGAATCTTATAGTATAAAGCACTTTGAGTAGTCTCAGGGACTGAATATTGCACTACATTTATAAGAACTTATGTTTACCCATTGTGTTTTGCATTGTTCCAACCCACTCCCACCAATACCTGATTTTCAGATTTTGAGTGGTCCAAACTAGCTTCCAAAACCAGTCGCAAGATTCAACTGCCGTCATAATGGCTGCCAAGACATTTTTCATTACACTGCCCAGTTCTGACATCTACAATAACATCAGTGGTTAGTAATATATGTTCTGCTCAACAGGTGGCACCACTGTACTGATTTATTTCCACCACACTATGTGGTGACGATCACCCACCCCCGTACATAATGCTACAGGGATGTGTACGGTTTTTGTGACTTGGGGAATTTATGCGACGACCCCTTACAGCTTTGTTTCCGTGATATATGTATATCACGGAAACAAAGCGGCTAAGGTGGTGAAGAGTTGTCCTTCCAGAACCATTTACAAGGTCTGTTGCTTCTATGTGCACAGTGACATTTGTAAACAATGATTGATTAAAATGTCTTCCATGGATTTTTTATTTATTCTCTGCTGTATTCCAGACCGCCGGAATTTACTGAAAACTAATAACAGGTTGCCAGGGTAACCACAGGTATCTGGTAACTACATAGCAAAGGGGGTGATCTCCAATTACAGACAGATGTCAGATTGTAAGTGTAGTTTTGCAGTTCCTGAAAATTACCATAAATAACCGAAATGTGTGATTTTAATAACAGTATTCAGCATTACTTTTTCTTATTAGTTTTGTGATTCAATAATGTACAGTGTAGAAAATGTTGAATCTTTCAGAGATGACCCCCTTAATTTGTGTTACATTTGAGATGACCCCTGAGTGTCATTGTTGAGTTACAGAGTCAATTATTACATCAGAAATGTGATGTAACCTCCTTGAAGCATCATCTATCCTCCCAACAGAACTTAATGGGCGGATGAAACTCCCCCTGGTCTAAGGCGAATGTGTAATTAAACGGATCGGTAATGGCTGACATGTAGGCACACTTTATTGGATGATAATTTATTTGCCTGAGGGTAGATAGTGGTGAGTACTGTGAACCAGATTATGCATTATATATCACATATTTGGTAAGTTAACCATAAGGATATGGTTGGCATTTTGATGTAGGGTCGATTGTCACCATTGACATCCTTGTGAATCAGTGGTGATATTGTCATTACAGCTGGTTAACGTTGACATGAACCAGTGGCAATGGTGAATGGCAATATTGTTTATTTTTGCGTTTTCTAACTAAATTAATTGTTTTTTTATTTTGTTGTTAACTTTATGTTAATTGGTACCATGTTCACTCCTCATTTATTAACATTTATTTGTAAATATTGTTCATAATCCTAGGATAAATATGTTGAAGGCACACTGCATGCCAAAGTACATTCGATAAGCCCAAACAGTGTTTGCAAATTTCAAAGTTGTGCCAACGAAATGTTCAAATAGTAAACAAAACATTCATTTGGTGAATAGCCACTATATTGGCACTTACGTTTTATTGTTTTGAAGTTGGCTCATTCCCGTTTGTTCCTGACCAAACCAAGACTAAGAACCACTGATTCAGTGAACATCCTACTAATAATTACCCAGGTAGGTCCTATTTAACCCTCTCATGGTCAGAACGCCCGAATCTACCCGACTCCCACTCATGGCCAGAACACCTGAATACGCCCGAATACAGGGGCTCATTTAAACTCGTACCGCGAAACAGTGTCATCCAATAACGGCAATTTATTTCGGCAGTTAGCATATAATAATATTAAAGTTTCGGTTGCGCCAACCACCACGCGGTTTTGTAGTCAAACGCAGCGACACAATTTTCGGTCCCTCTTTTACGCCATGCAGTGAATATTTTAATGGTGATTTTCAGCAAATGAGATTAAAGTTTTAACATTTGCTGCGGGCATAAACATGGAAGCACCCAGGAATTATTTCAAAACACGTGTCTGCAGGCGATTTCTACGATTAAATGCTAACTTTTGAGCGGTCTATTTTGTTGTAAAGAAGTATTAATGTGCCGCGTGACAAAGCGGGTGGTGTTTTTTAGCTTTGATGTAATTCTCAACATTGTCATTATGTTGAACTCCAGTAATTCGGACTTTGGTGGGATTTTCGAATCAAGTTTATAACGAACGCTGCCATCGAAGGGGAATGTTTTGCACTATGGTTACACATTTTAAATATAATGACGGGATGACGGCTATGATCACAAAGAATACCATTTTGTATAAAATCTTGAAAATACATGCACTCTGAAAAACTGAAATTATTTCAGTTTTATTTACCATAGACATTTAATTAGTTTTCCATTCTGTAGCATAGTAATTTATTAACATTTCATACGCAGCATATAACCGCAAATTATTAATGGAAAATATCTTAAAAAATGAATTGTTGAAAATTATTTAAGTATTTTATTTTTGTCAAACTTTAGCAATTTATATTTGGGTAATAAATTGACATATATGTCACATACTTGGCTTGTTACACCAGGAATTAGTTCTTCAGATGTAGTGAAAATGTTATTTGAATCGGATCAAAAATTATTTATTTGCATTCATGCAACTTGAGTATATCACATGATTCACTCACAGCACATCCTCTTGATTTAATAGGATTCAATAACGGGCACATATTTGCATTAATCTGGCCTTGAGAGGGTTAACGGAACAGACAAACTCCCTTAAAGTGGAGCAGCAACTCCAAGAATGCTCATAGAAATTAAATGACAACGACCATATGTCTCGGCAGGCCTCCAGTATTAGAGCCCCAAACTCCAGGGGACAAATGTTCATCCCCTCACCTTTGTTGCTTCTACAACATTTAATATTAATAATATTATGTCTCTCAATGAACATGTTTGTGTTAACCTTTTAGCTGCCTCTCATCAATGTATATGTCTGATATTTTGTTTTGGTACAGTTATTAAATGACCTTTACCAATAATTTATGTCTTCCTGAGGCAAACGAACTCAGGGTTCTGCAGTGTATTAACCCATTAGCACTCAACTGCCCGGGACCGCCCGACCATTTTCTCCTCACGCCGCCCGAGACCGCCCGATATACATATTTGTGTGTACAAGTGGCGCTATCTACTGGATAGCTGTGATACTTCTCCAACGTAAACACTGATGTCATAGCTATGAATTGTGGGTAATAGCAGCATCCGTTTCTATTGAAAGTTTCCGAGTATTAGACAGTTTTACGAGCGCTTTGTTGACTTTTGTGTGACCTCAAACATGGCGTCTGCACGGAAGTATCGTCGCTACACTGCCGAAGAAGTTTTAGAGATGGTGGATGCGTTGGATTCACCTTCTGACATCGAAATCGAGGTAAGAATGACGCCTGTCAAAATTGGTTATCCGGACGCTTTGATTCCGTTTGAAACCTTTGTCTCGACTTCGCCGATGGCGATTCAGTGAAGCCAAATTAGTATCAGAACTTCGTAGGTGTCGCTCACCTAACGTATGGGTTTTTGTCAGTAAGAATAATGGGGCTGTAATTTACACTAACGTTGCCTCTAACGCTTAGTTTATTAGTATTTTGTTAGCCGTTTCAGTTCAAAAATTAGTCATTTGTAAAAATGTAAGTGTAACATTGTAAACAAACTCAAACTGACAGTCACTGTGACACTGACAGCCGTAGAATGCCCATAGCCGTAGGCGCTGGCTAAGCCCAGGGCTAGGCGGCCAGGCTCCAACATCATCATCTTATTTCTATCTCTTCCAAAACACATTCTATGTCATAGTAATTATTGTTATGCTGTAAATCACTGATAGTATTTATAGTACATTCATAATTTTACTGCACATAGTTTTATTTTATTGTGAAAAAAGTTACATGTATTGTGCATTTGTAAAACAAATGGTTAGTAATATTCTTGCCTTTTGTTGTTATTTCAGGAGAGAAATGATGATGAATTGTCAGTCCAAGATAGTGTGGACTTGAATACAACTACTGTACACACAGACGACAGTGACAACGGTGATGATACTCCAGCTGAAGTACCTGCTCTGGTATCTGTGCCAGTACCTGCACCAGCTCCAGCACAGGGCCGTGGACGCGGCCGGGGACGAGGCCGTGGACGGGTAGTGCCAGCAGCTGCAGAGACATACGCTGTGACAGAAGGCTGGCAGAAAACTGAAGAAGTTGCGCAACCTAGTGTTCGGCCATTCACTCTGGCTAGTGGGCCAACAGAGATGCTCCCTGCAACAACTTCCCCGCTGGGCTTCCTGCTTCGGGTTCTTGGGGAGGATTTCTTCGACAGTGTTTCAGCAGCTACGAACCTGAATGCTGTCACCAAGTCTCCTCCTGCCCAGCCAGACCCAGACATGCCGTATGCCACAGCAGACCCGCACTGGCACGCCACATCTGCTGATGACATAAGAGCGTATGTGGGAATAAACATTGCCATGGGCCTCAAGGTGATGACCGAGTACAGTGATTACTGGAGCGAAAATCCTGTACTCGGAGATCCGTACGTCTCCAGTGTCATGCTGAAGAGACGGTATGAGAAGCTGTGTCAGTACCTTCATTGCTCTCTGCCGAATGAGGAGTTGCTGGTGACAAGCTGGCCAAAGTGAGGCCGTTCATTACCCGGTGCAATGAACGCTTCAGCCAGGTGTACTCGCCATCGCAGAATGTCAGTGTGGATGAGGCGATGATCGAGTACAATGGTCGCCTCAGCTGGAAACAGTACATCCCACTGAAACCGGTGAAGTGGGGTATAAAGCTGTGGTGTTTGTGCGACTCCGCCAACGGATACTGCATGCGGTTCCAGGTGTATACCGGTGCAGGCAACAACGCCCAAGGCAGGGATCTCGGCTACCGTGTTGTCATGGGGCTGATGGAGATGTATCTAAACACCAACCGCCATGTGTTTGCTGACAATTACTTTACGTCGGTGCACCTGGCCGAAGCTCTGCTGCAAGAGAACACGTACCTGTGTGGCACTACTCGTTCCAGCCGCAAGGACTTCCCCAACACGCTTGGCGAGAAGTACATGCGACAAGGGGAATCCACGAAGTGGACCAATGAGAAAGGCGTCATGCTTGTGAAGTGGCATGACAAGCGTGACGTCTGTCTCATTGCCACAGACGACGAAGGCAAGGATACAGTGAAGGAAGTACGTCGCAAAGGCCAGCTGATCGAGCTGGCAGTGCCACATGTTGTACAGCGATACAACGCATCGATGGGTGGTGTCGATCGGCTGGATCAGCTGCGGTCATACTTCCCGATTGGGCGTTCAGGGCGGCGATGGTGGAAGTACCTTTTCTGGGGCTTCATGAACATCGCCGTCGTGAACGCCTACATCTTGTGGAAGGCAAGCAACCGGCCACTGCCTGGAAACAAGCGGCTACATGGGCTCAAGTTCTTCAAAACAGAACTTGTGCAGAATCTGTGCGACAACGCCATCGCCTTGCGCAATCAACGTGTGGCACCACCAACACAGCAGCCAGACGCCCTGTACACAGTGCAAGAAAATGCTGTGGCAGGGCACTCACATGTTCGGTTTGATGGCCGCAAATGAGTGTGCCAGTCCTGTCGCAGACAAGGCCGGAAGACGACATCGGGCCGATCTGTCGAAACCTGTTTCGGCTGCCTAACTTGCAATCTGCACCTTTGCAAGGAGGGCACTTGCTTCATGGACCACCATGCATAGGTGCACTTGTGTCCTGTGTATTGCATGTTGGTGAAGACTTGCGTTTAGGCGCCAACTGTGTTGTTTATATGCAAATAAATATGCCAAACCATGTTCATTATTTGCAGTTCGTCTCCAAATAATAAAATTATAATATTTTGAAAAAAAAGATTGTATATGTATGTATGTATATATAGATGTATATATATATATAGGTACATAGACATCACGACACTGACACTGTTTAGAAAGAAATACTGTACAGATCAGATTACAACAACACATGCTATATTTCCAAAGTTGCACTGTAATGGCTTATCATGATTGTTATATTAAAAATATACTAACCGTCAGAATATAACATATTTGATATCACTGGGTAGATATTTTCTTGTTCTTTTGAACAAAAGTAACTTCCAGCAGGAAAATGTTGACTTGAAAAAAGTGACAAGGCAAAACATGGCTTGTCCGACATAAAATCGGTGTTCCGTAATTATTGTTTTGCTTTTTTGAAAAATGTTAATGACTATGACATATCTTGCATAAATATGTAGGGAATTTAATGGGGAGACCCATCATATAATTTTTATAACAACAAAATAAAGTACCTAAAAGTTACACATCATATAGTGACAACTCTCATTCAGACTTTCCAGACTGTCGCAATGTCCAATAGTATCCTACAACAACCCTCGTACGCAGTATACCAAAAGTATATATTTCCAACACCATAACATATGTATTATCATTGGATAGGTAATTGAATAATCTTTCAGATGAATGCAACTTGTAGCAGAAGAAAGTGAAGCATAAAAAAGTTACACCGCAGACAATGACATGCATTCTCAAAATGTGATTCATTAACAAAATGTCCAATTACCAAGCACTGTATGGTCAACATATTTCATGGCAATAACATATTAAAAGGTACCATCATGTAAATAATTCAATGCTCTTCAAAATAACACTTACTTGCAATTATAGAAAAATAATATTAAGAAAGATACACCCATAAAACTAACATGCGTCATATTTTTCGGAATCTAGGTCAAGCTTCTGAGGAACCGTGTACTCTATCAAAATAACATGCCGAGTGCTAATGGGTTAATGTCATTATTGTGTCTATGGTGGTGCCACCTGGTGAGCATGAACAAAACATGGTATCAAATTAAGTAACACATCACCACATAGGTGGCAACACTGTATTTATAGTCTTCCATAGGCATACTATTTTACAGCTTCCTGCAACCCCTCCACATACAAATGATTGGTTTGATGTGCAAAAAGGGTTATGTTTAGGGTTAGAGTTAGGTTGAAGGTACTTTTGACAAGATTTACATCAAGTGTTTAATTGCACTTGTAGTTTCGTGCGTGGAGGGGTTGCATGAAACGAGCTCCGTGTTACTAGCCATGGCAATTTTTAACTTTTTGATTCTGATTTAATCTACTTATTTTTTACTTAATCTACTTATTTCTATGAAACTACTTATTTCTATTTAATCTACTTATTTCAAGGAAATTTACAATGTTATCATGGAATGACTAAGGGCCAACTTATAATATTTTTCAACAATTTGTTTGACTAGCTAAGTTTGATGTTGAATCAACAGAAATGAACGCATCACGTGCCTTAGGCTAGGCACGGATCGAAAACAATTTTTTTGATACTTTTTGGATGTCGTCATTTTCGTACACTTTGATATCTTGCGCGGCCTGACTGAAAATGTCACTATAAATTACCGATTAGAAATACGCGAAAACGAGTACTTTGTTGCATGCCCCTTGGTCCAGAACTTTAAAAATCATCACGTTATCCGACTGATATGCACAAAACACGCCATTTATTTGTTTCGATTGTAACGCGAAGCGACGGCGCAATGCCACGATGTCGGGTATCAACAGACAGCTAAAAGTCTCAACTCTGCGTCTGGACAGTCCCTGAATGTGTATAATGTAATGCCTGACCCCATTCCCGTGTCAAAACAATGTAGAAACGTGCTTAAATACTCATTATCATAATGCATGCACTAGCTAGCCAATGAGCTGCTGTGTATACTCGCGGTAACCAATCGGTGGCGTTCCCGCGGGCCGCACCCCCAGATTGGTCAGACAGAACAATGGCGTCGTCCTGCACTACGTTTGTTGAAGCCGATGGATTTGATATTCTAAAGCGCATGTGGAACATGGCAGGAGGCAGTAAACCAGTGAAGACCGGTGTGTAAGTATGTATTAGTTAAGCTAAGATTAATATAAAGTCGCGTCAGTGCGAAAATTATTTAAAATCGCGACAGTTACGGTCTCGTTCCTTTCGTATTCGTTCCATTGACACGTTGTTCATGTTGACAATGTTGATGTTGTTGGTAATCGGATTATTATGCTGGACCATTGCGGCAGATATTGCTATAAAAAGATACTACCTTGTGTCAGTTTAAAAGCAGGATTGAATTGGGTACGTGAGTAGAATGAAAACGATAAAGTATTATTTTACCAATAGCTACGCCCACTGGCTCTGTAATGCTGTCATGGGCATGGCATGGGCTATGGCCATGGGCCGGACATGCAGTCACATGCAAGTTGTTATCAATAATAATTTTTTATAAAGACAAGTCATGTTAACATTGTTGCGACAGTTATTTTCCAAATTGAAAAACCTAAGTTTTATTGATTAATTATTTAATTTAAATATATTTCTCCATTCAGTATATTTTTGTTATTATCGTGTCATTCATAAATGGGTTGTGTAAGTTGTTTGTTTTTCACAAGTAAACAACTAATAATACCTGTTTTTGCGCCACAGCTTGCCACAGGAACATTTATTTACACTTGCTACATCAATGAATTCTTCTTTCAGTTGTGAAGCCTGAGTTTGCAAGCAACCACTTGGTTATTGGACTGCACATGGATGAGAAGAGACTCGGGCACGTTGTCGACTAAAGGAGGAATTGAGGACGAGCCGCAAGAGTGGATAGTGGACATTGTATAAACTGTTGTATTCTGCATTACAATGCCAATTACACTGCAATGTTAGTTAGTTACATTGAAGTACATTACTGCATGTTTAAATATGTTTCTTGGAATACTGATATAATATTAACTTCAAGTGAGTCTCGCAGATTTTATATAATAATTTCAGGATTTCCATCCAACCTTGTGAATATTGTTGCGAACAAAATATGTGATTGTGATATCTAGCCATCTGGTAAATCTTTCAACTGATCAAATGAAAAGCATGCATTGAAATAAATACAATACAGTGTTTCTGTGGTAGTGAATAACAGAATGTTCACACCTCAATGATACCAGTCATTGTTTTTCAAATATTTATCGACACTAATTTTTAGCACATGTCAATTGTATAAACATTATTACAATAAAACTATTAGATATACATGAATGACATTTTCAGCAGTTATTCCCAGTATTGCAGTGCACACAATAAGATGTTTGATGGGTAGTTAATGATATACGTCATGACGACACATCAACTTTACAAAAGTTGTTTTAGTTTTTGCCCTTTTCTCAACATTGTATTTTTGGCATACTGAAAAAACCTGAACAGGAAAACTATACAAGATACAGTCATGAAATTTTCAGTAATTGTTCCCTGTATTTTAAGATACAATAAGGTGGTTGGGAATAGTGTCAGGTTATATGGGGTGCTGGTATCCGGTGACAATGAAAAAATGTGTCTTGCTAAAATATAAAATCATGTTACGTTTGGTGATAACATGTTGAAAATACATAATCAATCATCTAAAACACCCTTATTGTATACAATAACCATCCTAGTTGCCATAGAATGCATAATCAATGTGGGTTTAATATATTTCTCAGAATAATGATTATTGGAAACGCACGCCAGTTGTTATAGGATTTTCGGTTACCATGGCAACCATTATGCAAATGAGCTGTGATTTCATATTTTGGCATGTTTTCCCTCATTTTCGCGTATTTCTAATCGGTAATTTGTAGTGAAATTTTCAGTCAGGCCGCGCAAAATATCAAAGTGTACAAAAATTATGACATCCAAAAAGTATCAACAAATTTTTTTTACACCCATGCCTATCTTTAAGCAAAACAACATACAGTAAAAGAAAATGTTATTGATAACTAACAGAAGTGTTTGTTTTGAAAAAGTAAGTTATCTTTTGCCCTTACATACAAGTTTGACCAAGATTTAACAAGATTACTACATCAAAAATTAGCTCCAGATGGTAAGTGGACAAGGAAGCCTTTGGCTTATCAAGAGTCCAACTTTAAAAAGAAATTATCTTTGTGTACCCCGCCCTTCCGAGGTACATATCAATTTTGTTTAAAAATATATTCACACTTCTAGTGCCCACAAAATCAGCAGATAATACAAACAATAAATATGGTCATAAAATGTTTGTATATATGTATTGCGTACACATTTTGTATAATTCTAGCTGTAATGTTGTGTGAACACTTACCACTGCCTTTCACATCACCACATGGAGCTGACATTAGTATCTCTACTTCAATCTGGCAGTCATTAGTTTATGTGAATTATATTTCAGGAAGTGCCATTATGAGTACTGGTGAGTAGCTGCCTGTATGCATGGCTGGTTGTAGTTACACCTCTGGCACCAAGTGCCAAAGCTGTCATTCATACGAGGCCTATCAAACCATGTAGGATCAAAGTTGGGTTGTTTATGACGATGCAGTAGGCCCATAAGTCTGTCACTAAAAACTGCCCTCATCAGAGACTCCATGACAGACAGGCCCAGGCCCAACATGGTTGTTGCATCTCTTGAAGATTATGTTCAAGTCTGATTGGCCACCAGAATGTAGCCAATAGTTCACACTGGTCAGGCAAAAGTCGGAGAATACTATATGTTCTCAAGGTCAGTGGATTTTTCCTTCATGGATAAAGTCAGAATTTTTAGCTTTTGTTAAATGTGAAATACATTCTTATGCCCAATGGCAATCTTCTGGAAATAATTGTAAAAAAGTAAAGGTAGGTTTTTATGTAGCGAAATATTCAGTCCTCCGGACTGTTCAATGTGCTTTATACTTTACTCTTTGGCAGACCTGTTCAATCAAACACCATCTTGACTTCTCTAGGAAGCATTCAGCCATACTGTAACTAATGCACAAAGACAATTTGTACACAAATATCCACCACTATACACCACTACCTATAGCCAGGTACTCATACAACTGAGTGAACTGGAGCACTGTAGAGTGAATGAACTTGCCCAAGGCTCGACACTGCAGCACGGGATTCGAACCCGGGTTCTTTCAGTCGAGAATCCATGCTCTAGTCACTGTGCCACTGCACTCCACATTGTGTGCCAAAGCTGCAACCTGTCACGATTCTGGACAAGAGGCTCCAGTGAATGATTCCCATGGAGTGCTTTGTGTAGAAATGGGCAATTTTTTGCATAAAATGATGACTGTTAATGTGATAACATAATTTCCATTAATGACACTAAGTGGATGAACAGCATTCAGATAACTATCATGTCCTTACTGACATTGCGTATATAGGCCTAGTATTATCCCAATTATATGTTGGTTCTGATATTTTGTAGGTTCATTTAAAAGGGAATCGAGCTCAGTAATACACTGTTGGTGTTATTAGGTGTAATACTAATAAAATATACAAAAAGTTATCAGCACATTAAAAATACTAAATAGAATGCCAAATAGAAATATCATACAAAGGAACTATTGAGAGTGCACCCATTTCTGCATTAGTTGTGACTTCCCCTCCCATAAAGTAAGTATTATATCAGACGTGCACGTCAAGTTAGCAATCTCGTCTCTCCTCACTTGGAATGCAAAGCTCAAGGTAAATCAAACGTCCATTGACAACTAGTAAACCACAGGCATCCGTGCAGTAACTCATGGTGACCACATTCTCTATGGGAACACTTTGGTTGTGGATCCTTCAGCTTGCCTGCCATGTTAATCTTGATGTACTGTGTGTAGGATTGTATGTTGCAGAAACGCTGACTGCATGCCTCTCTTGTGCATTAGCAAGTCTTGTCTTCTTTGCATTGTATTAATTTCTAGCTATAGCGCTTCTTCAACTGGCTTAGGCCATCGTATATCCAATTCTTTGTTGTGCAGATATGTAGTGATTGAATAGGTGAAGTATCATCTGAAGTTGATTTAACATAAAAGTGCTTCCTTTTGCTTAATTGGTCAAAAGAATCAATTGGTTGCTATGTCTAGTAATTTATTAAAATTGGTTGCCATGCCTACAACTATCCTTCAAATCACTGAACTTGTCAGCCACATGACTTTTGAGGGAGAAAGATCAATGTCAACAACATCAATGCAGAAACACACATAATTGTACCTCGCAGTCAGGTAGCTGTTATAATTTTGAGAATTGCATAGATTAATGCAAGTTAACAGTTTGTCACTAAAACTACCAAAAAATTGCACAAAATAGCTAACACACTGTACTGTACTAGGTAGGTTTGCTTTTTCACAAAATGAACTGGGAATAAGGTAAGTGGAACAATCGAATTGAGGAGGTATTTTTAACACACACAGTTCTGGCATGTCAGATTCTGGCTTGCAGGTTCTGACATGTCAAACATGAGATGTTAGCCATAGACCAGACAGATTAATGTTTTTAATCAGGAAACTAGGTTGCAATTCAAAAAATTGAAGCTAACATTTGGGTGCTAATTTTTACAAAGCATTTTCAAAGTGTAGTCAACCCTCACTTTATAGTCATCTCGGTAATACAGCCACCTCATCATTCAAGTCACTTTATAGTCACCTCGATAATTCAGCCACCTTTCTATTCAGGTCACTTTATAGTGACCTTGGTAATACAGCCACCTTTCAATTCAGGTCACTTTATCATCACCTCAGTAGTATAGCCACCTCACCATTCAGGTCACTTTATAGTCACCTCAGTAATACAGCCACCTCACCATTCAGGTCACTTTATCGTCAAATAGGTAATACAGCCACCTTTCCATTCAGGTCACTATCATCACCTAGGTAATACAGCCACCTTTTCATTCAGGTCACTTTATAGTCACCTCAGTAATACAACCACCTCACCATTCAGGTCAGTTTATAGTCACCTCAGTAATACAGCAACCTTCCCATTCAGGTCACTTTATAGTCACATAGGTAATACAGCCACCTTTCAATTTAGGTCACTTTATAGTCACCTCTGTAATACAGCCACCTTTCAGTTCAGGTCACTTTATAGTCACATAGGTAATACAGCCACCTTTCAATTCAGGTCACTTTATAGTCACCTTGGTAATTCAGCCACCTTTCTATTCAGGTCACTTTATAGTTACATAGGTAATACAGCCACCTTTCAATTCAGGTCACTTTATCGTCACCTCAGTAGTATAGCCACCTCACCATTCATGTCACTTTATAGTCACCTCAGTAATACAGCCACCTCACCATTCAGGTCACTTTATCGTCACATAGGTAATACAGCCACCTTTCCATTCAGGTCACTATCGTCACCTAGGTAATACAGCCACCTCATTCAGGTCACTTTGGCCCAGTCTTGAGGATGACATTAATAGTGTAACCACTGTATGTACATATTATGATCAACTGCTTGCTGTAATAAGACATTGACACAACAAAATGTTAGCGTATTACTTTTTGATGCAAACAAGGCCTTCAGTATGTTGATTAATTGTTTTTAATAAAAATATTTAAATACCAAAGAATTTATGATCAACTGCTTGCTCAAATAAAGCATTTACAAAATCAATCAAGTACTGAAATATTTATGATTAACTGCTCAAATAAAACATCTGCAGAATCAAATTTAGTCTTTTTTATAAAATAATGTTCAAGCTCTGAAATATTTATGATCAACTGCTTGTGCAAATAAAACATTTACAGAATCGAACTTATTTTTTTTTTTTTTTTGAAGTACAGAATCATCTGTGATCAACTGCTTGCTCAAATAAAACATTTGCAGAATCAAATTTAGTTTTTTGAGGAAATAATTTTTTGAAGTACTGAAATATTTATGATCAACTGTTTGCTCAAATAAAACATATACAGAATCGAATTGTTTTTTTGACAAAAAAATATTTTTTAAAGTACTGAAATATTTATGATCAACTGCTTTCATTTACAGAATCATTTAAAAAAAGAAAATATAATTTTTTTCTGAAATATTTATGATCAACTGCTTGCTCAAATAAAATATTTACTGAATCGATGGTGACCTATGTGACATGGTACTGCAACAGCAGTGCAGACCTTGGCCAAGTAAGAGGATCTATATTAGTGCGGCAAGGATCGTGCACCAAACATGTTGCCTAATTTATTGCAGACATAAATTGTACTGCAACATTGAATATATAGGAGGATCCAATTAGGCTGGCCCATCATATGGTCCTGATTCCTTCCAGATACTGTTCCTGTGTCTGTGATGTCTCTGTGATCACATGGCCTCCCATTTGGTGTGGCACCCGTTTAGAGTCCTGGGCATTCAGTTGGCCTGGCATTCAACTCTGGCATTTGCTGTAGAATATGTGGGTTGGATGAACGGAGGGCAGTGAAGGATGGGACACGTGTTGTTTTGATTTCATCTGTCCTGGTGTATCAGTTACTGTTTGGACACGATGCTAACTAGAATGGTACAGCATTGATATCCTCTAAGTTGTGGCATCAGACGTGGTTATGTTACAGCTTGGCGTGTGGTGATATTCTCAATGAATCTACATCTTTCTGGACACTGCTGTGAAGGTTGTATGTTGCTACAGCTGCATTGATGTCGCCAGTAAAATACACAGACGAGGAAGGATCAGCAATTGAATTAATGTGTGTTTTGAGTGACCAAAAACAGAGGATACAGATACAGGAAGTGAATGATATTTTATGTGAATGTTTATTATAAAGTAACAAAGACACAGAACATTGAGACAGGAAGTGAATGTTTATTATAAACTGGCCCAGTCAGCGGAGTGGCAGATTTTTATTGGTCCCAGTTACATCACAGTGGGTTTGCCTTTGGAGCAAGATCTTATGTCACTGATAAGAGTTTGAGGGACAGCATTTGGAGAAACCCAAGTCGCCTTCATGGCTATAACTCATGGGCTTATTTGTGCCAGAAGTTTAGTGACAAGAGCCACTTGACATAATCTCCACTGGAAAGCCACTGGAGTTGACCAGATCTGACGGATACTGCAAAAACAAGGAAGTGTTTGTCAACTGCTTCCACTCTGTGTTGAGCCGTTGAAACGATGGTGTTGAAATACCCGTTGAAATGTGCAGTTTGAAAGGTGTTTGATTGAACAGTCTGTCTGTGGATTACTTATTGCACGATGACGTTTGAGAGAGGTATACCAGCCTACTGTACTCAGGCTCGTTTCCGACTGAGATTCAGTGCCTACAAGAACAAGTTTGAAAAAGGGGTTAGTACTGGTTTTGTTGTTATAACTGTGCGTGCGTACATGCATAAGTGTACATACAAAAATGAAGGTATGTATAAAAGTTCCAACTGTATGCTTTATGTTTGGATTTCTTTGTGAATATGCAAGTATGCTAGACTATATCAGTTATAATTAACCCATTTTATTTGGAATAACAATCAATGTTCACATTTGATGTTTGAATTTATTTTTATTTTTCATAAACGTATCTTAGAGTGCTGCCACTATACACAAGAAATCTGTATTTGATTGAATTATTCTAAGGGCACCTCAGGGGCCCCCAAAGTACCAAAGTTTTACATTATCTAGTGATGTAGTTTTGAGAAGGGCCCGTGAGACCACCCCCAACAGTAGATGTTGTGTATTGTGCCAGAAACTGTGCTTCTGGCCTCACTCCACACTGCATTGTTCCATTGAGACCTTGACTAATCTTTAATTGGTCACAGGCAGAGCAGACACATTTGACCCCTGTTACACTCAGTTGCCTGCAGCTTTTAAACTGTATCTTCAAAACTATTGATTTTCTATAATTGCAAGTTGTGTTTATTTTGATGTTCATTTAATTATTATAAAATGGTGTTACTGTGGTGTCTATTGGTTAAAGATGTATTGTCACCTGTAGGTGACAAACATAGAAAATTAATATTCTGGACAACTATAGAATAAAATATCCTATACTTTATTGATATCAAATGCATTCTACTGTTCTGTTTACACTTGCCATGCCTTGTGTATACATGGTACTATGTAAATCAATTGTATCAATATAGACTAATAATTACAGATTCACAATATAGTTGACAATTGGAAACAACCAAATGTCAACCATTAGAAGAGTTGACATAGTTCCGCTTTACACAAGAAATCTGTATTTGATTGAATCATTCTAGTGTCATCAGCATATAGTAGAACATACATTTTCAAGAAAATGTCTACATCATCATCACTAAGGTTGTTGTAAATTTCACCAGCTGCCATGTCAAGTCCCTTATAATTATGACTAACAGTGTTCAAAATTCAGGTAAATAGCAAATAACAAAGGAGACAAGTTTTTGCCTTGCTGTACCTCTACATCACATGAGAAGAAGGTTGACATAGCCTGGCCCTGTTTTTTTATTCATTTATAACATTATCAATACCACTGTCCTTCTTGTTTTTGAGTTTTTTTATTTGCATTTGTACCTCATTTTGCGTGAATGGTCTGTTTATGTATTCGTTTGACTTGGAAGTCTTTCTTGGATCAAAAGGTATCTCACTAGCTGCACTTTCAGGTTTTTCACCGAGTTTTTCAAAGTGGTTCATCAACTTATCCAATAAAATATTTCCACATTTTTCACTGCTGTTACTTGCTTTATTAAGTATATCCCAGTATTCTGCAGGCTTGCTATCTTTTAGGTTGCGCAAGTTTTCATGTAACTGTTTATGGTAGCATTTTGATATTTGTTTTATAAAGTATTTATACTCACTAGCCAATTCTCTTAACTCTGCATTAGCTTCATCGTTTTAAATTTTCTTTAGTTTATCTTTTGCTCTCAAATAATCTGTCCTCTTAGTTTTACACAACAGAAGGTTCGAGATAAAATGGGACCACTTGAAAACAGTGCAGGAAACGTAATATCTTATGGGTTTCAAATGGCAGAGGCCCTGAATAAGTATTTCAGCTTAGTGTTTACCACAGAAGATATCAGTTACTACATTTGAGGGGGATGAATCACATAATTTAGGGCAGTTGTTTGTTACTCCTGAAATGATATCAAAGAAAATTAAGATGATGAAAGAAAACAAATCACCTGGAGTTGACAGGATACCACTGAAACTGTTTAAAGAAATTGTTGAGCAAATCAGTACACCACTTGCTATATTCTTTAATGTGTCACTTAAAGAGGGAATCATTCCACTAGAATGGAAAGAAGCAAACAGTACGCTATTATTTTAAAAGGGATCGAGGAGCAAGACAGAATTATACATCAGTTAGTTTAACATCAGTTTTATGCAAATTACTAGAAACGCTTATAAGAAACCACATGGTGGAATTCCTTGTAAAACACAAATTAATAAATAAATCTCAACATGGGTTCTTAAAGACTAGGTCTTGTCTAACCAACGTGTTTTTTTTTTAAAGAAATTACAAAGTGGGTAGGCGGTGGGTCACCCGTAGATGTTTTCTACTTAGATTTTCAGAAAGCATTTGATAAAGTGCCACATCAAAGATTGTTGCTTAAACTTAAATCACATGGTATAGGGGGTGGTGTGATCAGTTGGATACAAAGATGGTTGACAGACAGAAGACAAAGTAATAGTAGAGGGAGAGATTTCAAATTGGAAACCAGTTTTGAAGAGAGTGCCACAGCAGTCGGTGTTGGGACCTATATTATTCTTGATAATATATAAATGATTTGGATGATGATGTATCAAGCAAAGTATTGAAATTCACAGATGATACAAAAGTGTTCAGAACAGTTAAAACAGATGCAGATAAACACTATACAGGATGATCTAGCCAAATTGGTCAAAATAATGGTCTGAAAAATGGCAAATGTTATTCAATTTTGGGAATGTAAATGCATCCACATAGGATATGGAAATGCTGACAAACAATACATAATGGGAGATACTATATTACGTAAAACTGTAAGAGAAAAGGCATGCTTTAGGAGTGACAGTTTGTGCTAACATGAAAGTTTCAGAGCAATGTGGAATTGCTGCTTTGAAGGATAACTAAATACTATAGTTAATTGGAAGAAATATCATGTATAAGGAGAAACGGCTGATTGTACCACTGTACAAATGATTGATACATGTGGTGTTGACGTTCAGATGCAAATTTACCATGGTATCATGTATGTCTGATTCTGGCAATACTGGCCTTAGCATTGCACTGCAGGAACAACCAAAGGTGAAACCAAAAAATGCTGTTGGTGGGCTGATGACAACCAGCTAAAGTTTCAAGCCCCTATTCAATGGAAAATGTCAGCCACTTGTCAAAACTTACAGGTACTTGTCAGCTTCGTGAGTTTGTTTTCACTGACTTTAGTGTTGATACAAAATAAAATATTCGTGGAAAGTGTCAATGAATGAGTCAGTTGTCAATATTAAAAATACAAAGTGTATTTTGATAATATACGAGCTGATAATAGGCCTATATAATGTCACATATAATTTTTTTGTTTTACAGTATTGTTTGAATTTAAACTGACTTTATTATGTGATATGTACACGGAAGTGACACAACACTGACAGGGACTGTTGCCGTTGGCGCAGATGTTTTTTTAATTTAGGTGTAATAAAGTGTGTAACCAAATATGCTAAGATGGTTTATACTGGAGGTCCGTAATTTCACTATACACAACAAGAAAACATTGTTTTATCAATAAACCTGGACAAGCTCTTCCATCAGATGTACATATTCTAAATAACTCGTCATGGAAGTCATTTCTTTGCCATGGAAGTCACATACATCAAACACTCTCTAAAAACAGAACATGACTGAATCTTAATAGCTTGCCTCATTTAGGAATCTACAAACCTCCATGTAGCCAATTTTCATTGATATTTGGGTGTGCGGGCCTACGCAAAGACAAAGTTAAATTTAATTTAAAAAGTGCCGTCCGATTTTCTGCTTGGTAGCGAATTTCAGTATTGTCTATAATATTATCAGTAATAATAAAAATTTCCAATGAATGTTTACATGTAATACCTTTCGATTGTATGCATGGCCTTTTGCCCCACATGTCTAGAAGTGATTTTAGCATTTTACTTCGTTTCATGATTCTTTCTAGCGAACACACAGCGTGTGCGCTCTGGCAGACATTTTACTCCTTGGTAAACACAGCGTGTGCACTCTGGTGGATAGATGTATGCCTAGTGGATTTGTGTGGAATTAGCAGTAGGTAGCGTGGTGCGCTCGCTACATCGGCGGCCAGAATGATGATGTCATAATTATTTGTTGTTGTCTCTTGGCTATCTTGCACACAAATTCCAGATACCTACAAAATATCAAATAAATTAAATCCCTCATCAGTTAATGTAGACTTATTTTTAGGGCGCGTCAACTGAATTTATGTGCGCCAGATGCCACATTTACATGGGCGCATTCATGAAGTTTTGGTGGGTCATTAGTTGAAATATTGTGTCAATGGCGCAAAGGATTGAACCCTGTTAGATGTGTTTTTGCTGTTTTGGACAGATGTGGTTTGGGGATGTTAACGATTCAATCTGGGCAAGGGCCACCCACCCACCAACATTATTAAAATGGATCTACTTGTGTTGGGGGAAATTATGCAGTAATTCGCAGCAATCAGGCTCAGCTGTTTCTGCAACAAACCAGGAAGGATTCCAATCTGGATATGAGACTTCCTGGCTTAAGAACTTGAGAAAGATAGAAGTCTTCATCAATTTTGTAGGTGAAATTCCCAGATATGTATTTGGTCTGCAAGTTCAGTCATTTGGTATGATTCACTTGTTGGTCTAATTAATGCTGGTCCGATTGGCTGAGGAAAAAGTGTTTTGGAATAAGTTGTACAGTAGAGTGGTTAAAACTAAATTATGCTTATTTTTTATATCATCATGATTGAGATGGATATAAGAAGACACTGGGTACTGGTCTTATAAAAAATACTTGTTTGTAGACAAGTTTAAGAACTTATTGTACATGTTTAGACTTGTCCGTAGACAGACCACATGTTGGGCAACTTATCCAATGGAGAAGTTGAAAGTTATGATAATTTTGCACCAATATATTAATTTGCAAATCACAGATTAATTCTAACATTTTGAAGATTTCCCCGGAGTTGGTATATCAACAGCAACTTAAATACCAATTTTTAAAACTGTAGTATCAGTCTTGTGTTTTGATGGAATCAGATTGAATTTGAAGATTGTTGATGTACCAATATGCAAGTATGAAAAGAAAAGTATGAGATGTGGAAATACTAAAACTATAATGTGCAAGTATGAGATGTGACAGATATCTCTAGCTCATGTTGCCTTGGGCCCTGACAAGGCCGGCTTTAGGGTCTACTTTGTAGCTGCAGCTGTTTTAAGCCCGGAAATGTTCACTCAGAGGCAGTCTCAATTCGGTGCGTCTCGTGAAAAAATCTCGACATCAAAGTGACTCGTCATGGACACAGATGTCAAACACCCAATTTACCTGTCTCTGACAGTTAGTTGCTGTGGGACTGCATTGGTACGTATATGTGCGTCAGCTGACTTGTGTTATTGCGTCTGTGTATCAGGACATCACTGCAGGAGGGGCAGACGTCTCGGTATTAAGTAGGCCATCATTTTCTAATTTTGGAACTAAGGAATTTTCTATTGCTGCACCAACTCTTTGGAATATCCTCCATCTTAGTGTTAGATCAGTTGAAAATATTATATAATTTTACTGTCATTTAAGAAATTATAACCTTAGCTACCTGGTGTATCGATCCATCTGTTGAAGACTTTAATATGGCATATCAATTCTAAGATTAATGAACCCTTTTGTATAGATGTGCCTCTGAGGATTTAGGCACAAAAGAAGTTACCTTATTGTTATTATTTTGTTAAGGTCAATGAACTATTATTTGGTTCTTAAAATATGCATATAGCCAATGGTGAGATTGCACAGAGCTCATAATTTGGAGCAAGTTAAATAGTCATAACTTTGCAGATGCCATACAAATATGATAGGTGTTTGTTTGGCTAGAAGCCTCTTTATTATTGATTAAACTGCAATGATGATAACTCCACCACAACCCTTGAGGCTGTTGATAAGATATTTGTACATTTCTTTAGAATAATTGGTTGGAGCCGCAATTAAAAATGCAACAATGATATAAGTTTTACATCAACTATGGATTTCTGTGATGTTTTTAAGCTACTAAAGGCACATTTGGAAATCATTTAATAATAGAGTTGTTCTTCACTAATGGTGACAGAAAAGGGGAAAACTGGTCAAAATTTAAACCTGCAAATTTGGTTTTGAACTATAGTTTTTTGGAAAGTAGAAACGTAGTGTATTAAATGCAAAATAAAAAATATGTTGAGTACACGGTCGTTACATAATCTGGATGTAATTAGATGGATCCATGGGGTGTAACCTGTATTACACCGTGACACCATAATCACTGCCATAAGCCTGGAAAAATGTTATCTGTGCAGTATCATTTTAACATTGTTAAAAAAATCTTGTTATCAATGTATTCATATATTTTGTTCATACTTATCCCTTAGTATGGTACTGCTGTCAGAATGTTCAAGTTGTGACATCGTAGCACAGGTTATGCTGATGACATAACATTTTAGTAGAACTTGGATAAAACAAGTTCAGCTAAACTAAAAACATCATGAGTTGAGAATGGTCTAAAAGAACTGTGTGGTTGGAAGTTATCTCAGCTGAGCTCAGTTTTGGAATATACAACTTGTTTAATCTACTTTGTAACCTGCATTACACATGACGTCAAAGCAATAAAAACATGGAAAAAGAAGACAGTGAAGACCTGAATTGTAAGAACTGTACAGTAAAGTGTGGAAATTAAAATACAAGAATCGTGAAATGTTTTCATCTCTTTAATAACAAAATTAAAGGATTTTTCTAAATTATTTTTTTCATTTGTGACTTTATACCTGAACTTGCCGCAAAATGATACAGCATATTCTAAAAAACTACCTACACCTGATTGTCGTCACAATTTCTGATTGAAAACTAAGCTTTGAACAAAAATGAGCAGAGCTGCACAAAAACGTAATAAAATTAACTAAAACTGTCAACAGTGTAACTTGCGCATCATGCGACACCATTACCTGAAGTTGAACATACAACCTGCATATCATGCGACACCACCGAACTGCATTCATGATGCGCCGGTGATTTTCTCAGCTATCAAAGTGAATGCTGCTTAAAATGTTGTAAACATCTTCCTTTTATTACACAATTGATTAAATATTGACATAACAATGCGATAATTTGCATGTGAACGTTTATATTAGTGATGCAGCGTAACCTGCGATACATGCGACGCCGTTTTCTCCCACCGCATTTTGGTCGTGTATCGGCAGATTGGCTTCAATTCACACTCATCAGAGGTCAAACACTTCAGAATAAGCATGAAAATACACATCAAACTTTCACACCAAAATATTGCATTTTAAACTCAGCTTTTATCAGATCAGCCTTGCAGAGAAAGCAAAACATGTACCGGGGGGTAGACTACTACCGGGTGTTCAACGTGTAACCTGCGCATCAGGCTGGAACAACATGTGACGCTGCACTATTTTTGGTTGATGATGTGATCTCTGAAGGAGAATCCCTGTGTAAAATGTCATCACTCTTTGTTTTCTGTTCTTAGATGTCTGTGGAAAAGCCTAACGCCGGGGAACACAGCGTAGTTTTGGACACAGATCAATTCGAAAAACCGGGGTAACCTGCGCTTCATTTGCGATGCCACGCACAAAATCAGACCAACATTTACTGTGCACATGTGCTTTCTGGATAATGACAGTTTCTGATCCATTTTGATGAAATTCTGTGGTGGAAAGTACTTTTGTTTGATTTTAAGTCTAGCGATAGGCACACGATGCTAACAACGGAATTTTGAACACGTGACACCATTGTCGCGCAGGTTACGCCTTGAAAGAAAGTTAAATTTCCCAAAGTCAACACAAAGAAACATCGTCAGCTGTCACATGCTTTATTATCATCCCATAATGCAAAAACAAGGTAAACACATTCAGTTTCAGCAGCACACAATGAGACTTGAGTCTGTAAAGTGTCATCTTTACAATGATAGCCTTCTTTGAAATTGTGTCCCAAGACTGCAGTTACAAAATGGATCTGAGTGGGCATACCGCCACTTGGCACCATTACTGAAGAGCAACTCGATAGCATAGCAGCACTAGACTAAAATTAGACCAACTGGAACCATTTTGGTTGTTGTTCATTATGGGAGTCTGCAATCTGTTTACATGACATAAATATGTTACTTGTAAAAATACTGATCACATAAAATGTTATCCATTGCCTTTCCTGGTAAAACATAATGTCAGTTCTGGTTACCTGTTTAGTTTTAGCTTGGCCAGTGAACTGTGAACATCAACCAGAAAGCATCACAATCTGTCAGCATGGTTGTCATGATTGAAACTAATAATCTTCTGCATGTGATCTCTGGACTGTCAACTGAGAGAATGCGGGTTTGAATCCTGGGCGGCTGTGTCGAACCTTGGGCAAGTCCGTTTACTCTACATTGCTTCAGTTCACTCAGCTGTATGAATGAGTAACTGGCTATAGACAGTGGTCGTTATCTGTGTACGAATTGTCTTCGCGCATTAATTGCAGCATGGCTGAATGCTTCCCAGAGAAGTCGAGATGGTATTCAATTGAACAGTTGTGCCAGGGAGTAAAGTGTAAAGCGCTTTGAACAGTCCTGTAGACTTGATACTGTGCTATAGAAGAACTTACCTTTTACTTTTATGTGTGGTGAATTGGTGATGGTACTGGATAGTTTTGCGACAGCTGCTGGAAGTTGTGGAACCGTATGGGACAATGTTGTGATGCCAATTATCTACATTTTGTGATGATAGTGTCAATGTATACATTCACTATTCTCTGAATCTGATTTGTGTACTTGATGGTTGTAAAGTCTGACATAGATGGTCTCTCATTGCTGGTGTTTCAAGGCAGTCAGTGCAAGGCATATCATCACCAAGATACCTGTGGTACGGGGATGGTAGTTTACTGGGAAGATGGTAACAAGAAGTTGCAAAGATGACACCACAAAGACATCCATTTGGAGGCAGTCCACGAATCTTTCAAAACAGGATGTAATGATCATTGTCATGATATTTTTCAATTGACAATCAGTATTCACATTTTATATGAACGTTACAGTAGTCCTAAAACAAAACTAGCACTTTACCAATGTAGTGAAATTTCTTAGATGGATTTAGTACTTTCCTGTTCACCAGGTGTCAGCACTGATTCGTTGCTTATGCCATAGCTTTTACACAAGAGGATTACATCTAAATACATGTAAAATGTGAAGCATTTGAGAAAGCCTACCACAGTGGTTGTAGGCTTGTAGCATAATTACCTATTGAAAACTATGTAATCATTATCAAATTGTCATAATTTATAAGTACATAAATCTCACTAATTTTGAGTTTGTGTAATTTCATAAATTGACCTGCCAGAATTGAGCACTACACCGGTGTTGATGTAATTTATATCACCTGAAATACTAATTAAAAAACATAATATTAACTTTGCTGACCAGCTACGTTGTGTTCCGCTAGTATTTACAAATTCCATTGCTTCTTCATCATATTGTCCAACCATAACAGCACCTTGTGGCATGCACTAGTTAATTATTCTTGTCTGCCTGATGTCGCAGTCAATGCAGGAAGCAGTAAACCAACTGGTCTGACAAGTGTACTAGCTTTTGTGGCAGATGCTCAGGCCTTGACTGATGCTATAAATTCACTCCTTCGTTCGATTTTAATAATGTGCTAATGCAGCTTCTACCAGTGCACTGGGTGTTGTCTGCGCAAAATGGAAGCTTACAAGAAAAGGAGAAATGTTGTCAGTTGCATTTTGTTTGAGTCAACACCAGCACAGGAAGAAGGGAGCTTTTGTGTTGGCGGAAAACACTTGACAATGGTAACAGTCTATTTCTGTGCAGTTTTAGATGTTGAGGGAAACATAAAACATTGACTTAGGACTATATATACAAGAAATTGGTGTCATGTCAGTGTTGGGAGCTATTTCATACCAAGTACTTATATAATTTTCACAATTGTATATATTCAAAGATCGTAATTCACAAGGGTACTGAATTCAGACATGGGAAGTATACTAGTCTTATAAGCAAGCATTGTATGGGAAACAAATGCAAATAAAATAGATTACTTTTGTCCAATAAAAAAGCAAATCACCCCAGGGGTGTTAAGTGAAATGTGACTCCGATGTAGGGATTGTTAGGCGGATGTACTCTGAGTGGGTTGTTTGCAATGAACAAATATTTATAAAAACTCACCTGTAACTAGAGATGGCTCCCACGTAACCTCAGAATAAATTATTATAATTAAATCCCACCTCCATGTTTCAGCTGTTACATTATGCATTCGTGGGGTAATGTGGTATTGATTTTAAATGAAAGTGGGCCCATTCTAATGGTGTATTTCATAATGACAAATTTTTGGATCAAGTTTAATTAACTAATCACCTGCTGAGTTGGTACATTTTCACTGGCCTCCATTTTTTGTTTTAATACATACTAATGCAACTGTGATGGTTGTAATGTTGTTTTTCATACAGAAAGTTTAAACCAGTTGTTACACAACTCGGAAGGCATGACCTGATATGGGGAAAAAACTATTTTTCCAAGAAAATCAGTTTTAAGTGTGAATGGACAAAATGGAATGGCATCTTTGGTTTTAATAACAATTCTGAACGACCATTTTGTGTCTCACCTAGGTGTGAATAACCATTAGGATACCATTGTCTTGTTGAATAAAAAATTGAATGTACTTGTGCAGTACTCAAAAGGTCAAAAATGTATCACAGACTAAATTTTAATTATACAATTACCTACAAACAAGCCCTCTTGTGGGGAAAGTAGGCTGTCCTCTGGTGAGAATAAAATATAACTCATTAAAATAGCACTACAGTTGCAAAATTCACCCCTTTGAAACTCATTGTTTCCATTCAAATGGCACCATTTGATGAGTTCCAGTTTAGAAATGTATTACTTCTGAGGGCAAGATTATTCACAAATGCCCTTCATTGGTCAGGATTTATAAGTCATTTTACATAGCTGTGTAATAATTAATGCAATTTGTAGGAGGCATACTTTATTTGCTTACATTATTTTGACAGAATGCCTGCTGAATCACCTGTGTTTTAGATATACAGGTATATATATATATATATATATGTATATATATATATATATATACAGCATGCTCTCAAACACCCCTGTCTCCAATGATAGTCATATCCAACTTGTCCCACTGGCTCTTATGACTATAACCATAATTCAGCTAAATAATGATAACAAAATATATGCCCTGCATGCGGTGAAAACATCAGCATACTTAATATGTATCGCTCATGATGTATTGGTCATAAACAAAGCTGTATCAAAATTTCTCTGGCTAACAGCTGCCACGCTGGGTCTCCATATCAGCATTTATAGATGATCTGCACATTTTATAGCAATTCGAACATGCTGTGCAGAATTATCTGACAGCAGATTTGTACTTCTACTGAAGCTTAAACACACATGTACTAAGTTGTCATTTGTGTTTCTATCCTTTTTCCTGATTACACAGTCAATCCACATGTTGTAAAATGGAGGAGACTGCCATCTGTTGAATATACATCACAGTGCATGGTGTGTTTATATTTATATAAGCATCTAAAGGCAAATGCACTGGTTTAAATGCGTATATTTAGCAACATGTTGAAATGAAGGGTAAACATCGTTTTTTGTAGAAGCGCCAAAGGAATAAATAAAAATGGTCAAAGTGTCAATGCAGTTGTTCACATATTCACAAATCTACTGATGATTAGTAGTTTTGAAGGATATCATAAAAATAAATATGCATTAAGTTGCAGAAGATTGTGGCCTCAAGTGTAGAATTGTGCCAAGATGTCATTGAAACTTTTAGACATACTGTAATACCATATGAACCACTACCTCGAAGAACTAGATAGAAGTACCTCACTGGTGTCATTGCCTTTTATGCAACTCGACATATATTATAATCCGACTTTGAGTGGTAAACATTCTGCAAAAGCCCATATTATAGTGGGTACTATTTAATACAATTGTAATTGAAATCCCCTAATTTGTTATTCTAATGATTCAGCCACCTTCAGTAACTGACCTGTGTAGATGACAAATGATGGCTATCCTAATAAACATCTGTCAATGTGGTTGATTGACAGCTGTCAGTTGCCAGCTGTCAGTTGCCTGACAAGATCTTGACAGGTTGTCTTTGGGCAATTGGATACTACTTACTGGACATATTTCAATGGCTTCTGCAAACACCATTCAGAAGGACTTACTTTAGACTTTCAGTTGTTAGAATTATGTGAATTGTGAAACAGCTTCCTACAGGTCATGTAAAATGACAAAGACTTAAGAAGACTACAGTTGTATTGAATGGTATATGGGAGTGCTAAACCCTTAGCCAAATGTCAATGTCTACTTGTTTACCTCAGCCCTCGGTGGTGGAAAATATTACATCCATGAAACGGTTGATTTGCAGTGCTAGAGCATTCAGTAATGGAAAACTGTGTTTGTTGAGCACTTGTTACACAAATCTGTAACCATAATATTATGTAGTCTTAAAAATATAGATGTTAGGTTTGAGGAGTGTTTTCCAATGAGACAATGTCCATAAGACAATGTCCATGAGACAAAGTCTAGAAGGCAGTGTCCAATTATAAAAAATACAGTACCCATGTATGCTAACATCCAAGGTGCCAGCATCCTGTAAAACAATACCCTTATTATCCAGTGATACAATACATGTGCCCCTGTTTTTCAACCCAACATCTCATGATAACAGGAAGAAGATTTACATGTGAGGCAACCACCCAGTTTCCCAACAGTGGTGAGAATCATGATTAAAAAACCATCCCTGTAACTTATCCTGGGTGTGAAAGTCCGTCTTGTTTGTCTCCTGATAAACATTGACTGGGGCTCACCCTATCTCTAAGAGGTGGCACCCTTTGATGTGGCAAGCTTGGTTTCTTTGGCCATTTATTTAATAGACTTGTAAGCAACTAACTGATGTGTGCTTGGGGCGGGAGCCAACAAAGTCACCAGAGTCTAACCACAGACATTACACATTCCCAAATGGTCCCACTTTATGACAGACTCCAAATCAGTTGATGTGACCCTAGATAAACTTGACTGCTGGATAGTGGGAGATCCTGGGGCTACTTCCTGAAGTGTGACTGACCCTGTTATGGCCTGGGTTGTGGGCCCATAAAGATTTGAGCGAGACAAATGGGAAGTTGGAAGTGTGCGTTTGATGTTGTTGTAGTTCAGAAGTAAATACTTCTAACAAATGTTTAATATCACTCTGCACTGTTGACAGCACAGACAGGATGTTTATTTTTGCATGATAAAACTGTGTCATTGCGCTGTTAAGGGCGTGTGGACATTGTGGAGATGACAGTGTGCAAGGCACACAGTGCTGCTCAGTGAATGTCAACGAGTCACAGTCAATATATCACTGGAAATGGACTACACGAGAAATGCTTTGTTAGATATCACGTCATGCTTTTTATTGTGCCTGTAATACAATACACTGTTGTAACAATTATTATTGTAAAAAGATTACCAAGTTCAATGCTACACGGCAATATGAAGTGATTTATCAAAATGTTAAAACATTTGATTATTGACTCAATGGTGTTATTTAGCTGGTGATAGCGTATCAATGGAATGATGCCTCTCTCACAAAAAACTTCAATAATCTTTTATTCAAAAGAGTATTGGGCAGTGATTCGGCAGACTTTAGGGAAACCACATTGCAGACATAAGACATGTCTCTGTTAGCATTGCTTGGTAACACAGAGAGACAGCATGAGAATATAGACATGGATTTGGGTCTATGTAGTGAGGACCTGTTGCTGGTACAGTAGTCCATCTTTTCAGTGGACACATATGTATCCAAGCATAAGTGTCCTGACATGGCGGGTGTCCACTCATCGGAGGGACAGGCATCTTAGTGCCGTAGTTCAGACCAGTACAACGGACACATGGTAAAGGTGTGGCAGTATGTCAACGTATTGACTGATAAGAATTAAGCACTATATATATATATATATAGATATATGTTTATTATTACTGTGATGTATTACAAAATAAACAGTTGGTCATAAGTCATATCGCCCGCCCGGCACCGTCCGCCCGACTGCCTCTGTCGATCTGAGATTTTCCTCAACCGCGCATTGGCCATTCACTCACTGCCACTAGCCTATGCAACGGTATCGGCCCGGCATTGCAGTAGAATTTGCTGCACGTATGGCAGCATTCAACCAAAAATGTTGAACAAAACATCTCCGTTACAACATTTTATAAATTGGTATTCTCGAACGATTTAGATATTCTTTAGCTAAAATACTTTGTAAGTAATTCGCAAGTTGATGATTTTGGCTGCCCATTACTGGCTAAATAATAACCTGGAAATGATCAAGCAGATATTTTAATCAGTTGCAACATGCAACGTGAACGTTAATTAAATATTAAAAACGGTAACGGGTACAATCGTTAATTGTCTCACTTCATTTTTCATCCAATTTCGAAAGATTCATTAATGCACAAATTGTACGTCACTTGATAATGCGTTCCACATTTTCATACGCTGGCAACCAGTTCATCTTTTCCAGGCACTGGTAATATTTGCCATTTGGCATAGCGCAGCACAATTTTATGATGCTTGTTTATTATTTCACCTCAGTTTAGGCTTAACCCTCTCAAGGCCAGATTAATGGAAATATGTGCCTGTTATTGAATCCTATTAAATCGAGAGAATGTGCTGTGAGTGAATCGTGATATACTCGGGTTGCATGAATGCAAATAAATAAATAATTTTTGATCCGATTCAAATAAAATTGTCACTACATCTGAAGAACTAATTCCTGGTGTAACTAGCCAAGTATGTGACATATATGTCATTTTATTACCCAAATATGAATTCCTAAAGTTTGACAAAAATAAAATACTTAAATAATTTTCAACAATTCATTTTTATAAATATTTTTCATTAATAATTAGCGGTTACATGCTGCATATGAAATGTTCATAAATTACTATGCTACAGAATGGAAAACTAATTAAATGTCTATGATAAATAAAACTGAAATAATTTCAGTTTTTCAGAGCATGTATTTTCAAGATTTTATACAAAATGGCGTTCTTTGTGATCATAGCCGTCATCCCGTCTGAACTATTAAGTTGGTGTTATGTTTAAAATGTGTAATCATAGTGCAAAACATTCCCCTACGATGGCAGTGTTCGTTATAAACTCGATTCGAAAATCCCATCAAAGTCCGAATTACTGGAGTTCGACATAATGACAATGTCGAGAATTACACCAAAGCTAAAAAACACAACCGGCTTCGTTGCGCGGCGCATTAATACTTCTTTACAACAAAATAGACCACTCAAAAGTTAGCATTTAATCGTAGAAATCGCCTGTGGACGCGTGTTTGGGAATAATTCCTGGGTGCTTCCATGTTTATGCCCGCAGCAAATGTTAAACTTTAATCTCATTGGCTGAAAATCACCATTAAAATATTCATTGCATGGCATAAAATAGGGACCGGAAATTGTGTGTCGCTGCGTTCGACTACAAAACCGCTTGGTGGTTGGCGCTATTTAGTCATGGAAATCGCCATCATTTCTCACTTTTGACGCTTCCCAGTGAAACTTCAATATTATTATATGCTAACTGCCGAAATAAATTGCCGTTATTGGATGACACTGTTTCGCGGTACCAGTTTAAATGTGCCCCTGTATTCAGGCATATTCAGGCGTTCCGGCCTGAATGGGAGTCAGGTTGATTCGGGCGTTCTGACCATGAGAGGGTTAATGTTGGGCTACATTGAAAACAATTGAGATGAACCTTTTATATATCATATTTGTGAATCTTAATTGCAATTTACAAGATGAAAAGGGGACACCAAGCTGAAGCCCTGACTGGGGCTGGAGGTGCAAAAGGGGAAGCCATCATGCCATAGCCAGCAGCAAATGTGATTGATAACAGCACAAAATTAACAATCCCTTCCTCCACATTCACTCTGCCTAAAGTTTACAGAGCATAATCAAAGGTAGTTTGGACAAACACAATGATTACAGCAAGAAAGACAAGCTCGTTGTTACGGGTACATGTGTACTTGGTGTTACCATTGACACACCAAGCTGTATGTCCGCCATTTTCTAAACAAATTCGGCAAAAAATCTTCTAATTAATTAATACTGTCCATCTTAGGAGGAACATATAACCAAAATATCCTGTCCGCTGTCTGCGTACACGAGGTATCCCCTCATCAGAGGGACATTAACATGGCAAAACGGTCCGTACATTGACAAACTGTCCTGACATAGCAGGTGTCCCCTCGTCAGAGGGACCGCTGAAGAGAGGGGCTGCTGTGCTGTGTGATCAACAGTTAGGGATAATCTGGAAGCTTGCCAGTTTCTGTAACAAATCCCTTTCCTCCCTTTCCCTGCCTATTTCTGTCTCTCTCTCTCTTTGTTTTCTGTGCCTTTACAGATCATTTCCCCTTCCCATTCCCCCCTTACTTGTTTGTGTATGTCGCCTCTCCCTGCCTTGTGTTCTCCCACTGTCTTCCCTTCCCTCCTACCTTCCCTGTTTACCTCTTCCTTGTTCCTGTCTCTTGTTGATTCAGTTGAATTTCTACTACAATAGTTGGGTCCTTGAGAACGACTACCACAGTCTTAGAGGAGTCTCCTGACTTTATTTTTGTATTGATCTTACATTATACCATGTTTAGCATACTTGTCCTTTTTAAATTATAATTAGACATGGATGGTTTGTATGTGTCATTTTAAATGTCTGTTGGGTCAAATAAAAAAAAATTCTTCTTCCTCCTACCTGCCTTGTGTTCTTCCACTGTCTTCCCTTCCTTCCCACCTTCCCTGTCTATCTCTTCCTCGTTCCTTATCCCTACTGCCCTCTCTCCATCAACTCATATTTGCTCCAACCCTTACTAAAAAGTTCAGCCTGTGAAGTACTTCGCACTGAAGATAATACTTCACATGTGCAAACTGCCTAAATTAGCATTCCGTAAAATGGCTAATCGCCAAATTTTCTGCAAATATTAATTATAAATATATTACTAGGACATTATTAATTAATTATGAAATATTATTTATAATTTTTTTTAATAAAATCGAGGGCGAATATACCTTTTAAATCCTGGAAATTTTGAAAGTGAGGCTGGACGCTGGGATTGGAGGAGCCAGTCACATGTTTCCGTCAGCCTCATAATTGATTAAACTTACCATATCCTCCAGAATAGAACCATTGGTTTTGTTGCCAACATAAATGCTGTTTGAGTTTCATTCAAAAGGTGTTTTACTAGGACATTATTAATTAATTATGAAATATTATTAGCCTTTTTGAGGCACTGTTATTTTGTTAATATTTTGTGTAATTGATACATTTGTTATAGACACGTGCTTTTAAAGTAGTCTTTCAAACGATGTGTTTAATGTGTTATGTTAACACAAACACTACAAAAGGCCAGATATTATGGTAATAGTAAATACGGCATGTTTCAAAATGACAATGGTAATGGCATAAACAGGAAAAAGTAAATATATTGCTAGGACATTTCCATCCTACTGGTGGAGCTGATAATTTGTAATCTAGAGAACATCGTTTATATGATTATTTTTTCTTTTGAAAAAACTAACAGGAAGAATTCACAAATGGCCATCATTATTGATGACATGTTTTTTTTAATGACAGCAATTTGGTGTAATTGCAGATCTTTACAAGCCAAACATTTCCTGCACTGTCATGTTTCTGATCAATTGAACATCATTGTAGAGGTTGTCACATTAACTTCAATTAAATTGTTCATTAGACTACCACAGAAATAGCTGCAAGATCGTCAAATGAAGATGTTAAATAATACGTAATGTTAACTAATTAGAGTAAACGGTGGTAAGTTCTTATAAAATGCTGTATCTAGTCTGTAGGCCTGCTCAAATCACTGTACACAACATCCTGGGTAGAGTCATTTATTCATACGCCAAGTCAACTTCTTTGGGAACCATTCAGGGTAAGTTTCATAACTAATTATGTTATCTATTATGTTAATTGTGTTATACAAACATGTATATATAGTTTGTAGAAGTTGTTAATGATAATGCTAACTGATATTGCAAATTGTTTTGAATACTGTAGAATGCTGAAAAAAGGCTGGAAAGGCAGTTTGAGTTGAAATGGCTTAGCACGGATCAGTGAAGGCGTAAATTTAAAGGAATTATTTTGTTTTTTTTAATGTTACAATCACAAAATAAATGGTTGGATCCAGGTATCTCATTTAGCAAGATTGTCATTTTGTTTTTACAAGGTTGCTACCCAAAGTGATAACTGCAAATGGCAGGTGAATAAGAGAGTGATCGGGTTATAATAAGTAACAATTATTCATCTTTATGTGTAGCCCACATTTTGCTTATCAGTCAGTCTAATTGTAAAACATGTTTACACTGCTAACTTTAACAGAATCAGTAGAATATAAATGTTTTCAAATTAGTTATCCTTTGGTAGGATTGTTACGTTCTCATAATCCAAAACACGCCATTCCTTTAGTAAGACTTGCTTAGCATACCCACCAAACAGCTGAGCCAATTCAACATTCTATCATTATACCCCGAAGCAACAGATAAGTATTGGGGGTAAATAATTATGGGGCCTGACTCCACCATCTCCCCCACTTACCCCCCTATTCAATAACAACCCTCCAACTGATCCAGAGATAGCAGTCTGCCTGCTGACTTCTGTGTCTTGGAAAAATCCTGATATAGACAAGTTGAAGAATTTCAGTGCAAAACGTGATAACATTTTTAATTTTGCCCAAACAAGGATGAAACGTTTGTCAAGCTAGGATGCTATCTAATTTATCCGAAAACTACATAAATCCCCATTAAACAATGTTCACAAAAGAGCTTTTGTTTTCAAAATGTGATAAATGCCATCCGTCTTTTTATCAAAACACGATATATCCATTTTCAGCCAATTAACACTTCCTTGCCATATGTGCAACCATTTAATATCACATTTTGCGTAACAAATATGAACTTTGTTACCATTCTCTATGATCTCTTAACATACACCAACTTCATGTACAAGTTTTTATTAAAATGTTTAGTATGAAACACAGAAGTGCCTTTTTCTCAAAATGCAAGAAAATGGAATCGTCCTGCCACCCTTGAGTTGTCCCCAGGGGTGTACCTAGCACCAGTTTCCACTTGCATCATTACACACATTAGGCCATGATATCTCTTTTATAGCTGTGTGTGGGTGACCCTATTGTGGGTCATGCAGCCAGTTATTGCATCTAATTGATCCAGTTATTGGACTGTCGGACATCTCACCTTCTCAGGTGATGGTCTTTATTGCTGTCTGTAGTGTGTTGTGTACCTTGCATACATGTCTCTGTCTAGGGATTAATACATTTTATAGTGTGTTTAATTTGCATATTTTATACATAGTTTTCCCAGTTTCTTTTATATATAATTTAGTTGTGCATTCCTCAGACAAATTTTTATGTTTTAGAAATACCGTATTCGCTCTAATTAGCGTACATGTCCTAATTAGCATACACCCCCATTTTGGGCGATGTTTGGGAATCTATAATGCAATGTCCTCTCCCCCAATATAAAATTACTGCAACATTTGACGATCTTTTTTCATAACATTTTTTCACGCATAATTGAAGACTTTACAGCGTTCTTGTATCCTCTTGACCACACGTGAATATATAAATAGCTGGTAACACTACGCAACCTACATTAACAGTACTAAACACGTAATATTGTCGAATGTTTGATCGAAATGTGAATGTATCCAACTCAGACAACATGCTTACTTGGTGTACATTATTAGCACGCGCAAACAGCGAGACGATGGTGCAACCTGGCGAATATACTGCTAGCTATGTAGTAAGGGACCGGTTAGTATTTATTCTCTTGCAACAGGCAGTTTTGTTGTAGCTGAGCAAAGAGCAACCAATTGTTCGAAAAACATTGTCTTGATTGAATATTATTATGTTATGATAAGAATGCAATGGTATAAATTCAACATTATCCCAGGCATATTTACGTTTAGGAATATTGAGTCTTAGCGCACTTTTGAGGCGTAAATAGTGCCCTGGTATGCATCAACATATACTGCTATATCGCTCGTTTCATGTGCGCGAGGCGGTAATGCACGACCGCAACGGCACAGACTAGCACAAACATGGTCGTATTTTCGTAATATGATGGAACTAATGCACTGAGGTATCAAAGTTAGGCAAAAAATTGTAATGACGAAATCGAGATGGGTTTGGATTCGACACAAGTGCCCCGCTTGCTTGCCGGCGATCGATGCCGGATTCGCTTGTTGGCGACGTCGTCCACTTGTTCGCCGATGAGCGATGCTGGACTCACTGTAGTCTGCTTGCTTGCTGCTTGAAATCTTGGCGAAAGGGGAAGTAGATGCATCTTCAGATACAAACATTGAGACCATTTTAATTGACTTAAGACAAATAATGGTCTCCTGGAAATCAGATTAGCCACATCCACCAGATGACGCTGTACATACGGCCTGATATGGGAATGATTGCGACTTCGAGTTTTAACGTCGGTGATTACAAATTTCAGATAACACACAACTTAATTACGTACAGTGGATTACGCTGCTTGTGTAGGACATCGTTACTTATACAGTAATCATTTGTACGTCGGGTGGAATTAGCCAGGTGCAGTTAAGTCTGCTCTTGCATCATCCAAGTCACCAAGTCACCAACTCAGCTGGCAATGACGTTGTGTCTATTTAAACTTGGCTCATTTGGGTGTATGCTTAATAGGGACGATTTTCTTTACATATTAGCATCTCAAAATGTGTTCAAGCATACTGTACGCTAATTAGAATTAATACAGTACTCTAGTTTTTATTTATTTGTTTAGGATGAATAACTTGTTTTAGTGAACCTAGAAAGAGCCTTTGAGTAGTTTAGGCTCAAAAGGGTGCTTATAAATAGTCATATTTATTATTATTCTGATGGTTTTTGTTGAATGAGAGATTGAGTGACTATTAAGCAGATGACATCACACTTCAACATTTTATTCACAACAAACTGTTTCAAATGACAGGTTTTATCATTGTCATTTTTTATTATGTAGCATGTTATTAGGGTTGGTAGTCACTTTGCTTAGAGTAGGTAGTAGTTATAATAATAGTTATACAAATATATAAACAAGATTAAGTTAAATAAGAACTTTTTGATAATAAGAAAGTGTTTTGTTTTAGTATAAATTTGAATGTGTTTGCTGTAAACTATAGTATCTGTATGTTACTTTGACCGATCAATCTTGATCATTAAACAACGATTGGTTTGTTGTTGGAGGAAACAGAAAAGCAAAGAAAAAGAAAATATACTAAAGACCAAAAGTATGACAGAGAAGAAAAAGAGAGAACAAAATAAAATTGTTTTTATCTTTTTCAGGTATCAGGTCTAGGCCAATTCAGCAACCATATCTAAGTAAATCTCATGCAGCTGTTTCCTACGAAGCCATTGAGATCAGACATATTCTTGACCCTGTACTTTCTAGGACACAGTGGGTTTGTCTTATGATGTCATCAGTACCTTCCCATAGAGGCATGACACCTGGGTGTGCAGCCCTGTAATAACAGGTGATTGACACACTAAGTCAGTTAATTGGATGACAGCTTTATTGAGTTCCACTCACCACCCAGTGAGGCTATAGTGAGGGCCACACTTGGGCTGGTGCCAAAGTTTAGGCTGCCCATTGATCAGGCTTATACACACATGCCTATCCTGGCACATATCAACTCTATCTTGATATTGCTGTGGTTATTTCTAGGCCCTGTGTTCTGTGTCCTCATGAGAGTGTCTAGTTTGGGACATGCTCTGAACTGAAGCCAGGGGGTGTTTCTGCTGTGAGGGCGTGCCTAACAATCTTGATTTGGTAACAGTGTTTACATTAGCCGGCTGCATGGATTCATGAAGCCACAGAAAGGTGCCGCAGGTGGAGGTTCAAGCTTGTGTTTTATTTGTGGTTGGACAAGTAGACTGTGGATATAGCAGCGTTGGAGGGTACAGGAGTGGAGCTACACTGGAGACGTACTGGAGCCACATTTAGGTGTGATGTGGAGTTAGTGATCATTGCATGGAGACACCTGTTTGTAGTTGGTGTTTGAGTTGACTGGTACGTCGTTGTCGCTATGAGTGTGATGTTGTGGAAATGGGACAAAAACAACAAATGGATCAAGCAGGTGGGTTGACTACTTTCAGTGCATTCTTCTTTCTTTCTACAGTTGCCTGCATTCCTGTCTCGCTGTCAGTCGTGGTTGTGCTTATGAATGCTCAGTGTATGAGACCTACACTGCAGTCACTCAGTCAGACAGTCTTGTGCAAGGGTGTACACTGCTTGCAAGTTGGGGTGGTTACCCATATGAGATTAAGAGATTGTACATTTTTATAACATTTTGCTATACTGATTTAGATCTTGATGTATGCCAGTAACCCCTTACATTGTACACCACCAATTACAAAATAACTGCCACTCCTATGTTATGCTGTTGATGAAACTTCAGTATGGGATTTCAGTTTTTTTAAGTTTGTCAGTGGGGTGAGGGGTTAGTTACTGTGCTGGGGGAGTGTTTGTTTCTGCTGCCAGAAACCATCAGTGCTGACATTGGGCCCAGGGGCAAATAGGGTATGCTTTTTTGGAAAACCTTTGAAAATAGGACACATTTTAAGATGTTTTCATACAAGTTCAGGTTTTATATTTAAAAAATAATCATAAATTGTAAAATCAAAGTATAAAATTCTTTAAATATTCAACATTGTAGCGGGATAAATATTTTTTAAAGCTACAATTACAACATTACAGGCCCCTTTCAAAAAGGCCTGTGATCTGTTATTTTATTTCTGTCCCAATGGACTTGCTGCTTGCGAACCAACTGACCTACTGTAGAAATGATATACTTAGAAACAACGATGAACCGTGGAAATTAGATATGTACCATTATAAAATAACAATGACTCATGAGTGGACACATTAATAATACTTTGTGTTAACCTCTTTAGTCCCAGACTGGCAGAGTGTAAAAAGTTGTAGTTAATAAATCACATATATACCACGGTACGTTTAATACACAACTGTCATGTCACCATTTCAGGTATATTTTTTAGCTTCATTGATTAGTAATTGATAACAATAGATTGGAAACGCACATTGTCGCATTATTAATGTAGACACAGAAAAAGAACTTGGCAGTATTTGCCCAATAATTGTCTACCTGAGTCCACTAAGGCCACAGTAACTGGCAGTGCAACATGGATGTACATTGTCAGCAGTGACAATGGAATGATAATTATTGATGCATCATGATAGTTGATGTCACAATGAAATACCATGACAGTGAAAGGGAGAGAGGGAGGGAGGTAGTGGCAGAGAGAGAGGGTGTGATTGAGGGAGGGAGGAAGGGAGAAGGGAAGGGGAAGGAGGGAGGGAGGGGAAGGAAGGAGTAACAATGAGAAGGAAAATAAACCTGGCCTGGGAAAGAAGTCGAGGAGGAGGAATAATTTGTGAAAATAAATTAAAAAGAAGACTGTGGGAATGGTGTCTAGAAAGAATGACACATTATGGGAAAAGATTAATCTTGTGATGTAACTGATGTAGACCTTTTGTCTACATCACCTTTTGTTATAGCAGCTGAAGGAAATCATTTTTTATGTAAGTAATTTTAACAGAAATATTTTTCTGCTGATGCAAACCTGCATTCTTCGCTTCATAGCAGTCTGTAACCTTTCTCTAACATGTGGGAGCTATTTATAGCTTTATATTTTTTACAGCAAGGGTTTTATGAAGCGTCAAAACGATGTGAAAGAGTGTTTTAGAAATTCATTTATCTGACTCTTCCAGTGCTGATAAGTTCTGTTTTGTGTGTGTGTGTGTGTGTGATTTATCTAGTGCAGGTGTTGCTGTCCGTACAACAGAATTCTGTAATCTTTCTTTAACATGTGGAAGAGATACGTATATTTTCATGTTTTTTTGTGTCAAAACAATTTGAAAGAGTGATTTTTAGAAATTGACTCACCCGGCTGTCACACAGTGTGATAAGGAATGGTTTGTGAGTTACTTAGTACCTTCACTGGTGTAGCCTTTGAATGTGTCAGTTGATATAACTACAGGTAACTAGCAGCGATGCGTGTCCATGGCTGCACAATGGCAGCCCCACCAGTGTGTCTAATGCGGGGACAAAGGCAAAATAAACATGACAGCTAAGCATGAGATAATATAATACATGCACACGTAATATAGCGTACTGTCAGATAATTCATGTGCTTGAATAGCACTAAATGAGTCACCAATTACCTGCTGCCTGCGATTGTGTTACACAGAATGCTAAAATATGGACGTTTTTATTTAGTTGGTTCTGCTCATGACATTCCTTAGGTAGGATAGGTGTGGGTATGACATCACTGGCCCAGGAATGTGGATATTGTGCCTGTGTCTTTTCAAATGTTAACCTGTTCAATCATTCACTCAGCATATTACATTCTTAATGTCATGATGAATGCTTCATTGCTAAGTATGATGTCTATGGCCTTCTTATTGATTATAAACACATTCCAGGCCAAAATACCAATACCTTGGAATATATGAGCTTACTAGCGCTTGCAAAATGTAAATATGTGTTTATATAAAGTATAAAACACAACAATTTACATATATAATAATGAATGTATTCAATGCTGTAGACTAATGAACTTATCAGCTGTTTATCATTATAGACTGTAATGAAAAAAACATTTAATTTTAATTGCACAATTTCAGGTATGTGACGATACTCTTTTGATAAGATGTGTCACTTTCTTTTGCGTCACTGGCTCCCACATCTCTCACACAGGATGAAGTCACAATGTGATGTCACTGTGGCATTCCATTTATATTATGTAATATCTAAATAGTTTTTATAGGTTTAAAAATTATTTTTGTATTTAAATCACAAATAAGCCCTGGTTGGAATGTTCTAAAGCCTGGTTTGGTAGTACGATTACGAATATTAAATAATAAAAAGATGTTTCTGACAAATTACCAGATATACTGGTGCTCAACAAGCCGTGTAACTGTGATATTCGGCAGAAGTTATGAACTACTGAAGCCATTGGAAGGCAGTGATGAGGTCACAGCAGGGTTTCTAGGTGGAAGGCCTTCCTGTCTCAGGTGCAGATACTGGATCCTGGCTGTCTTTTCATCAACATATGGCATCTATTATGTGCCGGCTGAATAATATATAGCTGCCTGCATTGCCGATGTAGCTGTAATGAATGTAAACCCGGGGGTCAGGTCCCAATAATGGACGGGACCGTTTTTGGGTGGCTAATGTGCAAAAAGAGCACATAAAGACGGATTGGTTTCACAGCCATCTGTTGCTTGGTGAATCTATTAATGTAGGACACATTCAGTTGGTTTATCATGTCAGACAAAAGGCATCCTTGTAATATGTGTGTACTTTGGGGGTAGTGTTTCAATGTACAGGGGTATATTTTTAATACGGTTTATTGTCGTACATTAAAATCTTTAACAACAGTTAGATCTATAATGCTTCCCAGTGAAGTTGAGATGGTGTTCAAATGAACAGTTCTGCCAGGCAGTGAAATATAGTGTTTTGTTCTGACTTAAGGGTTTGATACAAACTTAGGTTTACCTTTTTTACTTAAACAAGATTTTCCAGATTATGCAGTACTTTGGGATTTGTACATTTTTAGGACGTGAGAGTCATAATTTGGCATTCAGTATGACTTATATACTGTTCTGTAGTGCTGTAGTTGTCGATTTAAACAATGTTTTGTTTTACAGATTGTCTAATTTTAATACTGCCCCTCCCCATCATTGAAGGAATCTTGGCATTATTTAAAGATGTAATGAAAAAGCTGCTAGTTTTTCAACATCGCAGGAACATGCCATGTAGTCTAGACCTGTCCTCTCTTGTCCGTCTTTCAAGTCTCACACTGCATAATGAAATGATGTCTTTTGAGACCCTCAGGGCCTTGCTAACAACTAAGGCCACATTAACCGTTTCAGACACACAATGACTTTATATTGAAAGTTCTCCTATTCACTCTTGCTGATACAGGATCGGTGTACCTTCCAAAATACGATGTCTGCTTCCTATGTGATGTTATGCCCTATAATTTGGTCTGCAATGAAGCTGTGCCTTCAATCCGTGCGGTGGCATATTGTCTGCAGTCTAGACACAGGTGGAACAAACAGTAATTGTACTACCGGGTTATGTATTTGTGTTTTGGAGACAGTCCTGCCTTTTTATGTAGCAAGTAGGTAGGCAGTCATGTTTCAATATTTTTGTAGAATACACACTATGTGAAATGTGGCTTTTATTTCAAGACAAATAAAATAAAACATCTGTGTTTGTGAATATAGCTGGAATGGAATTGTAATTGATTTGATTTTTTGTAATTTAACTGGGTTGTTGAACCAAATTTGGAGTTGTTCTCTTTTGTGAGTTTCATGCATCTGTTCATGCAGATGTGTTTCAAGTCCTCAGAAGGAAACGTATTTAATTCACGACTCCACCAAAACAAAGCATCGGTGCCATATCAACATTATGATCTTAACAGTTGAATTCTTAAGGAGAGTTGAACAGGTCTCAGACAAAGATAACATTTCAGAGATGGATGTGTAGATGTCTGATGTTTGATGGATCTCTCAAAGGTCTGCAGATCTGATATAGATTTTAAAGTATCGGCGGCTAACTTTCAGATCCAGTGCCACACAATTCCCATGTATTTACTTCCTGTGCAGTGTGTGTGTCTGTCTTGTTACTTTCTTCCACTAAATACACAGATAACAGTATAGTCCCACCAAAGTCTCTTGTTAGTAAGTCCAGCTGTCTCAGTTTACAGAAAGAAAACAGTGGCTGACTTTTTATGTTAGTCTGTACATTGTTTGCTAACAGTGTGGTTTGTGTTAGTTACAGTGTAGGTTCTAGATAAGTCCATTTGTTCAACACTTTGTATACACAAATCTGTACACTTAGGGATTCTGCCACCAACTGAAGCTTCTGATATGATCTGGTAATAAAACAGATGGTGTATGGGCCACATCTGTTATGGGAACATAACTGGTCATTGAAATAGAAGGTGAAATCAGGTGGATTTATAACTGAATGCATTGTATTGTCAGTTCATTTTTTGGCCTCAGGATAAAGCACTCGTTTGCCAGTTTGTTGTTTTGACACGATTTAATAAGATTACCATCTAAAGAAGAAAAACCCCAGATGGCAAGGTTATTAATCTATGTGTAACCCACCTTTATAGATTGTTTGGTTTTTTAAACAATTACACTGCTATCATTTATGCACTCACTTAGATCATTTGTTCATTTATATTCCTCTGTGAGAATTATTTGTTGTACTTTCCGATATCTAATGTGTCATGTGCATTTTTTGTAAGCCTGCTTGTTATATTACCTTCATCTGGCAGAGCAGCATGGGTAGCTATTGTAACTGAATGTTTCAAGTGGGTTTGGTTTGGGTATATTTCTAGTTGTACCTTGCAGCTGTGACCCCAGGATGGTATAACCTAGCTTTAGATTGTTAATTTCCTTTTAGTATTTAAGACGTAGTTCTAGATGTGTAGCCCATAACTTATGAAGCTTCACACAAAGATAACTAATCTCAACCAATGCATTGCGAATCCTGACCTGGATAGAGTTTTCTCTGTCTGTTTCAATTTAATTCTGGATGTTCTCCGAAGTCTTTTTTGAATGATAACTTGACCAATGTTGTGTGATGAGTGACTGTTGACAGTTGTTCTATTGATTTTGCCAACCGACCGAGTATGTCAGCGGCTGTTCTGCAGATGTAGTCGTGTTTTGACACAACAATAAATAGTTCTTTCTTGCCAGCTGGTGTTCAGTTTGATAAAGGTTGGAGACATTCCAAGGTTCACCAACGACTATTCCTTTCGAGAACTAGCCACACTTTGTTTCTTTCCTTATGTGAGCGATCATGCATGTTGCAATTTCTGTATCACAGCTTTGAGTTACTGCACTGGGAGAGAATCGGAGAAGGTAATTTAGTAGATGTCACTTCTGACAAACACTGACATGATGGAGTCAATGTAGGAACATTACAAATTACCAGTTTATTAAAATAATAACATGCAGCACAGATATTCCTATTAGTACTTTGTTAATCAGTTATCTTAGGTCACATTTTCAAAATGGCATATCTTTGATGTCCCCAATGGAATAAATCTATTATCTGTTTTTTAGATCTCTCAATGTGTGTGTGGGGGTGTGGGTGTGTGGGTGGGCGTGTGCATGCATTTATGTAATTTTTAATAATTAATAGATGCATACCGTAAATTTTCGTGTATAATACGCCCCCATGTATAATATGCACCCTGACTTTTGGCTAAATTTTTCTATCACCATATATAATACACACCCCGACTTTTGTCATCAATCCCAGATTTCCCCGCTTCTAATATTCTGCTTGAACCAATGAATCCATCTCAAAATCGTAAACATGTCACCTACGCAAGTTACTGCATTTCTGACGGCTTGTCGCTCGCTAGTGACTAGTGTGTAAGCACTACGCAACTTGCGTTGTAGCATGACAATTACGCAACTGATTAAATCAGCGCTTGCTAGAACTTACATTGTGTCGTTCTGATTTCACATTTAAATTAACACCAAGTTCTATTCTGAAATGCTACATGCAAACCGGGTACTTTCAACTGTGAAGCATACATGCGCTACATTCGTCTTTATTTACATTCAAAACAATTGCATTCACAACTTTAAACATGGAGTCACACTTGTTGACACTCGAAACGTGATGCGAGCATTATTCACGTGATTCAGGAATGCTAATCATAGCGGGATGCTTCCCGGGCTGCACTTCCCAGTCTCGTATGCTTCCCGCTCATGGGTGTTATTCACAATGTCAGACATACTCGTCTTTATCATTTCTCGCTGCTAGTTTACGGCTAGAGAGGCGGTTACGGGAGTGTGATTCTTGCCTTTCGTTTGCGTTGCTGCAGTGGTTTACGTGATTGTGACATCACGCCCCGCCTTTGATAATATTAGTAGTTTTCCAGCAGCGTTATCCTGGTCTGCAAACATTAATAAATTGGTCAGAGAAAATTTGGTTTAGCCGTAGCACCATGTATAATATGCACCCCGACTTTTGAGTAAAAAGTGAATGAAAAAAATGCGTATTATACACGGAAATATACACGGTAATATTGTTCACCAAAGTCACCTCTGGTGTTTTGAAAAGTAGCTAGGCATTTGGTATTTTTGGTGTTCTGAATGTGTATAACTGTAAGTGTCATCCAGAGGCTATCCTCAACCATGAGCCAATTATGATATCATAATTTGATTAGCATACTAGACAGATCTCCAATGGGCAGATGATTATAATTAAGATAAAACCACATGGAATGAGTAATTGCCTACAATATATGTATTTGCTGTTTGTCAATGTTTACTTTGTGTCATGTTTTATGAGAAACTTGATACAGTCAATTCAATTATCATAGCATATTGCTAAATGCTATTATCATGCATAATTTAAAGTGACTGCAGTAATTGCACATTATAAATATGACCTTTCTTTATTCTCATAATTGGCAGTTTGTAAGTAGAGTAAAACAGTGTTATTTTATTATGTATGCATACATTGTAGTTGACAGTCAGCAGACTTGTTTGATCTAAATACTACAGAGCATTAAGTAGCCCTAAACCATTTTCTGGTTATATATGTCATGTCATCATGACATCTTTATTTCTGGATTAACTTGTCAAAGACTACTAACTTGGTAATGGTTTTTCAAAAGTTGGCATGGATATTTTTGTGACTGCAATGTGAGCACAGATTGGCCAAAGTACAGTATATGTATATGCATGGACGGAGGCATATAGTTTAAACAAATGCATAATTTAAGTGTAATGCCATGTGTGATGTGATTGTTAAATGTGAGCATTTGTTATGAAGTTCATAGCAGTGTTTGCTTTAAATATTAAAACCAACATTCATTCTAGTTTGTTAGGAATGTTATACTTATTTAGTACTTTTTCTGAGCACTGTTTATATTCACAGTTTACATTGTAAAAATAATATTTACTTCCATTTATGTTGGAACCATAAGTAACTTGTGAAACTAATATAAAACAAACATTGGAATGGTTTCAGGACTTGTACAAATGGTCACCACCTGTTAGACAAATAGCTGTGTCTGTTTGACAATGTTGCAGTCTGGGTTAAGAATATTTTAGCAATATTTAATAACACATATTTTGTTTAAGTTTATAGTATTAAAAAAGGGACTCGGCATGACGCTACACTAACTGTTAATACCAAACTGTTGAAATCTGTGAAATTCATGTGATTAATTGTTGATTAAATTCATGTTTTTTTTTTCTTCCAGGTAAGTCACACAAAATGTTTCATATAGATGCACCTGTGCCTGTATTCGGTAAGTGAAAACACAGTATCTTCATCCTGATATTAAGGCCTGACCCTGCACAGTTTGTCAAGGCATGTAGGCTTATGCCAATTTCTTTTTTTCACAACACACTCGGAGCATTATTTTTAGATTTGATGAAAGTAAAAATGTATAGTGCTCAGAACAATTGTTTGGATGGGCGCTACATAAGAAATGTATCGTTATTATTTACAAAACTTTTGTTTCTTCATTGACTTCTACACTTTTTGTTGATCTCTGCAGGTAATGTGTACAATTATGTTAACTTTGGAGCACTGTAAGTGTATCTCCTCCCAGATGCCAAGGTATGTATTCATTCGCATCCTAGCACCATTGGCCACTGGTTTACCAATTGGCGATGTATTAAAAAAACATTTAATTGTTGATTTCATAATTCTTTAGTGTTCATCAATAATTTATTGAAATAAAAAAATCTCTCAGGTGCTTTATATTACAACAAAACTTTAAGGTTTAACATTTTACACCTACCATCAAATTCAGGAGTGCAAACACCCATAAAGCACCATTAGCACTGTTGTTGAGGGGAGCTGGTGCTGACAGAGACTCCAAGAGAAAGATTTATTACACCAGCCTGCCAAGATGTCAGGTGTGTAGCTGGTGAAACAATGCTTTTGTTGTGATGTTTGGATGATTTATGGGTAGTTTTTGTGTGTGCAAATGGTTTGTAACTGTGAAAACGGCATAAAATAAACCACAGATCAATAGACCCGCCTCAGTTCACTGGCAGGCAAGGATAAAGGGTAGCAGGTGAAGCACGCATAGAAGTCGTTAAATGGCACCATGAAATCTTTATGAAATACTCGTAATTATGTTTGTGGCCAAAGGATATGCTAAAAAGGTATTGTGTTATAGTGCACGTGGCCAAGACTGGTAAAGAAAATGGGCTTGCCCTTCGATCATGTTCCAGGAGAATTTTTCATGTTTGAAGAAGTTTGAATCATAAATTATATGCCCAACTTTATCGCCTTGCTTTTGATTTAAATTGATAAGTTTAAGTTTTTAATTAATCAACTATTAAAAACTTTTCACTGGGTGTGGTAATGTAGTAGTTGTAGAACATTGGACTCAATTGGGAGAACCTGGTTTTGAATCCTCCTGCCGCTGTTTTGAAGTTTTGCAATTTAATTCCCTGTTGCTTCAGTTTAGTTCATATAAATGAGTATGTGGCTAGGTATAGTGGTGATCATGAACAAATACTCTGCTTCCCAAAGAAGTTGAGATGATATTGAAATGAACAGATCTGCCAGGGAATAGTGTGAAATGAAATGCTTTGAGCAATCCTAAAAACTGGATACTCAGTTATACAAGAATGTATCATTTCTTAATGACAAATTGATGTTGAAGATCATTTGTGAAGAAACATAGCCATGTATTTTCGACGCATGCAATAATAATTAAATGAATGAACATTTATAGCAAAATATGCACAATCTGGTCATTTACAAATGTTACAGTAAATGTATGCCAGTGTCAACAAATGTAGAAATTGTTTGCATTTAACTGATCTAAAATGGAATTACTCCATGTGGGTCCAATGTTGTAGAAGATCAAGACATTGTGTGTGAAATTGCATGATATGCATTAGTTCACAAGACTACTTTTTGTACAATTAATGCAGAACATTATGACCTGTTCGAAAAAAGAAACTCATCACATGAGAATGCTTTGATGTTATGGCTGAATCACATCAGGCAGTTAAACAATCCAATCTTAGAAGCAAACAGGAAGCTGATGAACAGCTATGAATACAATGGTGAATGTGGAAGTCTCATTATTATCACAGCCTGTTGTTCCAATCTATTGCAGCATTGTATACAATTTTCTTATAAACTATCCATACATGTCACTGAAGCCAACCTCATAAACACAGTCTTGTACAGTTGCAGAATGTGTTTTGATAAACACAAACCATAGTGTGTTCTGTGCAATGTTTAAGAGGAAATATTCATTTTTAAATCAGTGGCTGCATCGCAACGTGATTAAATCAAATGATTCCCTGCCACCTGCTGTTTGAAAGTAAATCTAACCTGACACGAAGCACAGCTGGCTTCACTATTATTGGCAGCTGCCTTATATAGGCTATTTTTTTGCGGTAATTTAAGTTTCTATTTCATGCAATTTTAATAGCACAAATTGTGATTGAACATCACTTTTCCTACATGACATTTGGTGCACAGATAACTTGTCCCGAAGATGATTTATGGCTAAAATGATTAATCCAAAATACACCATCAGTAGAACATAAAATGAAGTAAAATTACAAACACAATTGATGAACAAACTAGGACTGTCATATTAACTTGAATTCTGACTTGTAGAAAATAATTTAAAAGAACTAATTGCTAGCCAACATGGCAAGATTTGGGATTACAGATAATAGAACCATTTTCCATTGAATGACTTCATTGACTTGGTGAAATCATGCTACAGTAATGGGAGTCATTAGTTGTAACAGATCTGAGGGGTTTACCAAGAGAGAGGAGATTATCTTTGTCTGATAGCCAAGTGGACTGGAATGGGGTGGTTGCACACACCTAAGTCCTGTTGATCTCACAGATAATGGATGGCATTAAAACTCACACGCTGTAATCATTGTTCATAATTATGGACATTATTGTGATGGTGTCATTGCACTTGGCCTCCAGCCTTGGTTACATGTTAATTAGTAGACTAACATCACTGGTCAGCCTCCTGTTCTCTGCCTTCAGGCCTACCTCACACAGTACCAGCTCCTGGAGTCAGCCATGTGGCTTCATGCCATATGTTTGCCTGTGTGTGGCCAACTTGGTGAACACAAATCTTTTGTTCATAGCAATACATTACCAACTAGAACCACTAAACCCAACCAACCAAAATCACATTCAGCCTCAAAGGGAAATCCATACTTATTACACACAAAAGTTGATAAAATTATGAACCTATGATGGAATAATTCTGAATGATTTCAATTAATGAAAACAAAATGTGGAGTGTCAGAATACAAAAAGTATGTAATTCCAATTAATTTTTGTTACTTTATGAATCTCTGTTGCATCTGTTTTCTATAATCCTGTACTTGCCAGCAGTTCCAATACACCCTGGACATCTGCTGCATAATTAATTACAATCTAGCATCTTTGATGTAATCAGTATTCCTCTCTGAAGTACAAGCATCTTCTCTCTCCAGGAGGCAGTCACTGGCAGTATTACTTATGCACGTAAACTGCTTCTGTGTTGATTAATCAGATGCTGAGTGAATATTTATCTTGTCATTCATAGCTTGTCTGCATGATGAAGACTGCACACAGTCAGTAACAGATGGCTATACACAGCACTTGTTAGATGAAGACCCTTCTAGAGACAGTCAGTCGTGCACACACACGGCCACATGTAGCACTTGTTATGTGAAAACCCTGGGGAATCAGTCACAAACACCACACATAGCACTTGTTATATGAAAACCCTGACAAGGTCAGTCACACATGGCTGCACATGGCACTTATTAGATGAAGACTCTGACAGAATCAGTCACAAATGACCACACATTGGGACCATTAGTAGTATGTCATTGCCCTTATTTGGTATGTGGTCGTCAAGGTGACGGCTATACACAACCGAATGCTATGCAGTATTTTAATGGATAATGCCAACTCTAAAGGCTGGCAGTAACATACAAGTTCTTCAGGTGAAAAAATAGTGGACTGTTTCCCTCGTTTGAATGAAATATACGCTGGTAACCTTGTTGCAGTTGTTGTGTATATCCCATTGCTAGGATACGAGACCGGATTTCACGTAATTGCTAATCACCCCAATGGCACTTGTTAGACGAAGACTCTGAGAGAGTTAGTCACACGGCTGCACGTGGCACTTGTTAGATGAAACCCTGCCAGAGTCACTCACACATGGCCACATGTGGCACTTGTTAGATGAAGGCCCTGCCAGAGTCACTCACACATGGCCACATGTGGCACTTGTTAGATGAAGACCCTTCCAGAGTCAGTCACACATGGCCGCACATGGCACTTGTTAGATGAAACCCTGCCAGAGTCACTCATACATGGCCACATGTGGCACTTGTTAGATGAAGACCCTGCCAGAGTCAGTCACACATGGCTGCACTTGTTAGATGAAGACCCTGCCAGAATCAGTCACACATGGCCGCACATGGCACTTGTTAGATGAAACCCTGCCAGAGTCAGTCATATATGGCTATATGTGGCACTTGTTAGATGAAGACCCTGACAGTCAGTCACATGGCCGCATGTGGCACTTGTTAGGTGGAAACCCTGACACAGATGGCAACATGTGGCACTAGTTAGAAGAGGTAGTGATGTGCAAGCACAATATGTCATCAACTTATTTACTCAGTGTTGCGATAAGTTAAACTATACCTCCAAGGCATGTTGCTTGTTACCAGTGCATGCTAAGGACAGCCACCTGAAACTAACAGTCCTATTATGGATACGTTACCTGCTGAGTTCTGTCTATTTGCTTTACTAATGAGTGACGTTTCTGTTCATGAAGTCACATTTGATTTCACAAGGATCAGTCTGATACAACTGATATCTGGCCTAATCTTTATGCCATTTTTAGTTTTCTCATCAGTGCAGCTTTGTTATTATAAATCATGGCTATTTGTGAAGTTTGGCAATAACTGAATGGCACAAAATATTTTCAAAACATGTTGGCATAGAATTCAGTATTAAAACAGCACTGACTTTTCTTATAATCATAATGCATGTTTTTAACAGTGTCACTGTAACTATTAGGGTGTCGTTAGAAGTCTGGCCAAAAGCAGTCATCAGGGCAGCTGTTTTTTTGTGGTTCATCATGTGAATTCACTGAGAATTTACAATTTATCCTTTCTACAAAGAAATTATCCATTATTCTTTTTGAATAGATAACAGTAACTTGTACAGTAAATGGTCAAAATCATGACGATTTTCATTGTCATAATGAATCGGGAATTATCTTAATCCATGTATAAACCATGGCATGCCAATAACTAACATATATGATAATCACAACATCTTATCTGCTTTCCATGAACACCTGGTGCAAGTTGGCATAACTTCTAACTTACATAGCTCCCTTTGCGTGCTGCCATCTGGTGCACAAGTAGGAGACACATGAACCATCCAGTAGCCTTGGCCTAATGCTCTGTATATTTGACACATTCACGTGACATTGGTTGAGTGAACAGGTCTCAGTGTATTATTTTAACAAGTTGTCTGCATGTCACATGTCAGTCTAGTTGGGTATTTTTTCCTCCTGATTAACCAGTGCAGTAGTTCCCCCAACTTCCTGCTGAACTAATTACGTCAAGTCTAATGCGAAAAATCCAATTTTTGCACGCCAGTTGTGACAGATTGCTATGGCTAGAATAAACACTCGGCTAATCTGTTAATTGTGCCAACTGCCTGTTGCCGTGTCACTGAGGTACTGTAGCATAGTGTGTGAGTGTCACAGTGTGTCTTTGAGAAGCCTGGTTTGGATTTTTCGGATGATGTGCAAAGCTTCAGGAGGTAGTACACTATTTCAAGTTCACTCAGCTGTGTAAGTAAGTACAGGTGATAGACAATGGCATGATACAAGCAGACAGCTTTTGTGTATTTAGTGCAGCATGGCTGAATTCTTCCAGGTGAAGTTGATTTGATATTTTGGTGAAATGGAAAATACATAAATCATAAATAAGTCAGATGACTAGTTCATTCAAATTGTATCTTTCCCTGTGTAACCACCCGCCCAAGTAAAGCCAGGAAGTTGCTTGATTGTTACCTCCACAACGTAGAGAGTTCTGTTCTAATTCATCAGATACAAGTACAATCCCAGGAGAGTTACACTCAGACACAGGCAGTGGAAACACCTCCGCCAGCATTATTAACATAGCGCCACGCAAGCAAAATATTACAAACTTTATGTACGTTTCATGCCATCTACCCTAAACAGCAGCGATTTATGGAGCGCATAAAACAAAACTACATTACTATGGTAATTTTGGCGTTTCACTACAATCACAAGATGCATTAAGTGCTGCTGTGTTTCACGTGTGGCGTTTACTTTCCTCGAATGAATTCTTGGCAGGCTGCTATATTTTGTTTTGGCTACAATTGGCACCTGTTTGTATTTCAGTTTATATCTTGAGAACATTTAACATATATAAGAAGTTTCATTAACTGAATAAATGTATTCCCTAACCTCGCCGAGCATGTGATGTCCAATAGGCAAATAACAATGAATCAATATTTAAAATATGTTGTGGGCCAAGCAGACTAAAAAATATATAAATGTTTGTATAATTTTGAAATCTTACAGAATTATAATGATATTGCTAGCTGATAAATTTTAGCATATTGCAATGCATACATAGCAGGATCATTGGTTGTTCTTTGTTAGACTCACTGGAAATAGCATTTGTGTTAACCATTCACATGTTTTGTTTTGGACAACTGCTAGTTTTTTAGTAGACTCACTTTGAAACCACTTTTGTATGTTTCAAGCCTGTGAGAGAAGACGTGAATAGTTTATGACCAATCTGGTGTTTTTGTGGTGGTATCAGAGAACACATGACATCACATGAATACATCCATCACATCACTATCACTTTAACTAGGCAATATTTCCTAATGTGTAAAATGCACCATGCTTGAAATTAGTTTTATGGCATAGCTGTAGATTACCTCTATCCACTATGAACAATACTTTGTTGCAAATGTCAAAGATGAACAGTTGCCCTTTACTAGAGCCACCTGATATAGAGATGTGTTTGTTGTAAGCTACCTGTGGCAAGGTGGTACAGGTGTGAACAGGTAAGACAGACATGTCAGTGTTGTTGTAAGACTGATGATGTAAACATCAGATTCTGTGGAATAAAAATTAAATGAAAAACAGCAAATTGTATGAAATTGGATAAAATAAATTGCGAAATGTGTTGTACAACAAGATGCCAGTGTGAAATAATAGTCTTACCAACTACTAGGGATTTAAATGGTTATTTCTGGATGAATGTGAATGTATACAATTTGTATAGATGTTTACTTAAGACATAACTATAAAATTATACATGCTATATAGGAAAGGACTTGGAAATCGAGTGTTTGATTGATTTATTTATTGATCAGAATGTGATGACAATTTAGGAATCAATAATACACATATCTTGTCAGCTTGCCTAATTCTCCTATTGAGATTAAAATATTGATAAATTCTGTTTCTCATGGAAAAAAGCCATTACCAGTACTGCTGAAAGAGCTCTGAGAAAATCATTGTATTCCTGAATATCACAATTTGTTAACAATAAATAATACAAAACAGGGTGTGACATGCCAAGAGCGATCAAAACAACTTGTGGGAAGATATTTTACTCTGACGGCAATACGACAATCTGTAGTAAGTTGTGCTTGTAGTGTTTGTTAGTGGTGTATTGACAGGTTAAAGTGGGGGATGATAAGTGTCAGATTGTGACCACTGCCTGGGGCAGTAAATCATCACATCTAACTGCCTGCTAGGCAGAAACAGGATTCAGTGTTGTGTGTGGGAGTTATCCTACTGCTTGTGTACATGTAGCATAAAATGCAAGGTGTTATTTTTAACTTAAAGCTGCTTTCTTAACTGGTTTAGAGTATTTAATAAGTAATATCCACAGTTGGTTTAATAAATTAGTGCTTTTGGTTGAAAGAATTGACTTTGGACAATATATCTAGTAATTTGCTAAAGTTAGTTGCTAGGCTGACAGCCTTCAAACCAATGAATTCATCAGTGATGTGTTTTTTAAGAGAGTGAGGAACGTTGACAATATCAACACAGCTATGTGCATAATTGTATCGGGCATTCACATGAATGTTCAAATTTTTAGAATTATTTGAATTAATGTTTGGGCAAACATTAAGTTAAAAAAAATTGGTGACTGCATCAAAACTATATAAAAACGTTTTGCAAAAATGAGCTAGCATACTTGAGTGGATATCAGGTAGGTATGCTTTTTCACCAAAAGAATTTTAAATCAGATTAACGAAAAATATTTGAATTGAAGACCGACCGCACCTTTAAGATAACTTAAATGCGTGTGAGGAGAAAATGGCAGCTTTGAAAATGAAAAAAATTGTTGGAACTGTCGTTCACACATCTGCCAGTTCTGTTTTAATTCTTTGCCAAGGACAATGTACTTCTCTACTCTTCTTTTTATTACTCAATTAGTAAGTGAGTAGACAACAGGCCCATCTGTCTTCCCTTCCACCCTTACCCCACTCTGCTCTTTCATATCTTTTCTTTATTCCTTTTAGTACTGGAGCTACACACATGCATGCCTGTATGCACACTCGCAGGCATGCACACTCACACACATGCATGCATATTCACACACGTGCGTGCATGTATGTCTACATGCAAGCATATTATAAATATATATATATGGTTTTTTTTATTCAATATTTATATATTATCTGTATATGTGTGTTAGTATATGTGTACACACCTTCATCTGCTTAACCAGTCATTTACCCCAGTTAACCCCATCCCAGGCCTCTATACCCATCCTCTAAATGGAGCTAGATACACACAGATACGGTTTCCGTAATCATCACTGGTGATTACACACAAAAATGATGTAGCAATCTGTCCCCACATAGGTTACATAGCGATCTATCCCCACAAAGAGCACATAGCGATCTCTCTCCACAAAAAATATAGTGATCTGTCCCCGTGGAGATTACATAGTGATCTGTCCCCACTAAGATTACATAGTGATTTGTCCCTACAAAGATTACTTAGAGATCTGTCCCCACAAATATTACATAGTGAACTGTCCCCACAAAGATTACATAGTGATTTGTCCCTACAAAGTTTACTTAGTGATCTTTCCCCTCAAATATTACATAGTGATCTGTCCCCACAAAGATTACATGTATATCGACCTCTCTCCACAAAAATTACATAATGATCAGTACCTACAGAGATTCCATAGCGATCTGTTTCCACACAGATTACATAGTGATCTGTCCCCACAAACGTTACATAGTGTGATCTGTCCCCACAAACGTTACATAGTGATCTGTCCTCACAAACGTTACGTAGTGATCTGTCCTCACAAATGTTAAATAGTGATCTGTCCTCACAAACGTTACTTAGTGATCTGTCCCTGGGACCATTATTCCGCTACATGCCCTCAGGACAAGGGTTACATGGCACCCCTCTGCAATGTCGAATAAACTCTACCATTCTGTAGCGTTTTTGTGGAAACAGTTACTGCATGGGATTGATTATTGAGTGTAGTTACATGTCTGGCACCAGGGGAGTCGCCCAACTGTTGTGCAGTTGTGCAGTTCGTACAACAAACATTGACAGTCAGTAGCAACTGTCATTGTATCAGCTGCCTGTATGACATTTAACCGTGCTCATGTCCTCCAAGAAATTTTTATTTATTTAGCATTTCTGATCCATCCATCCTGATTTAACCAATAACGCAGCATCATGTGATTGATATATAAGGTCAGTTTGATGTGTGTTCAACAATGTGCGGTGACAGTCATTGTATGTCATCTGTCTCCTGTTAGTTGGTGACATTTGCTAGGTTGAATCTGTCAGTGCCAGGGAGTTGCGAGAGTGAACAATACGGGGAGGTTGACAGAGACAGGATAATACTGATTGGTGCATTTCCAATTATTATACATGATTGCTGTAACATTTGATAGAGTTTAATGCCTGTATTATAAGTTGAGGTGGGATTGTTACTTTAATTTTGAATAATTAGTACAGATACTTCACATAATAATAATAAACTTTATTTACACACCATCAAATCCGGAACTAATGACCCGTTCACTTCATCTAAGAAGCATAAAAACACATTTAAGAGAAATAAATAAGAAAATAAATAAAATTAGCAAACAGTATCCTAGTATATACTGTATATATATATATATATATATAAACCTAAGTATGGGACAGATACAGTGGAACTTAGTGGCACAGGGGCTAGAGCTTCCAAGAGAACCTGGGTTCGAATCCAGTGTGGCCATGTCAAACCTTGGGCAAGTTTGTTCACTCTACGTTGCTCTACTTCACTCAGCTGTGTGAATGAGTACCTGACAGTGGTAGATATTTGTGTACGAATAGTCTTCGCACATTAATTGCGCAAGTGGCTTTCCAGAGAAGTCAAAATGGTATTTGATGGAACAGTTCTGCTAGGGAGTAAAATGTAAAGTGCTTTGAGCATTACGAAGCACTGGATACTGTGCTATATAAGAACTTACCTTTATTCTTATTGGCCTGACTTGACGTTCAGTGAAGTTTTCAGGACTATCATGTTCTGTTCATCAACTGAGAGCTGCTCACAATGACTGAGGGACCCTGATGGAAAGCTCCATCAAAATTCTGATAACTATAAATTACAAGCATCAGCATCAAGTGATTTTTGTAGTTGCAGTTTTGGTAAATGTTATAAATTAGGTATAATTAGTAGCATGTTTAAATAAACTACACAATAACTTAAGGCTTGTGTATAATTACCTCTCAAGAAACATATTTTTGTGATCAGTACATTTCAGCCGCAATCTGTGGCCCTCTTAGGCAGACTGAAGTTGCATCATAGGTCATGTAACTTCAGTCTGCTGAAGAAGGCCATGGGATGTGGCAGAACTATACAGATCACCAAAAACAAGTTTTTTGTAATATTCAAATTTGACAGGAGCAGCTCATTGTATAATATATAAAACATGGGTCCATTTATTATGGTTATCAATATTTAAACTGTATGAAAGAAGTAATGTTTCATCTCTTTAGTTGTTGTCTTGTTACCATTTTCGTTACCAACATGAGCAACCAAAGCACCCCAGAAGCAGCTCAGTGCGACACAACACAGATGGGCAAGTACTTCTCAGCACGGAAAACATAAATGGCTAAACAGAGAAAACAGCCGGAAAGTGTCATCTTTCCAGCCTCCAGATTCAGAAGTTGTCCTAGCAAGACCAGACATTGGTAGGCCAGCTGGGAGCGTTATAGGGCTGTCATATATGACAACTAGTGGATCTTCAGTGTTGGTGTATGTTTAGATGCACACATGTGCTGACATAAAGCCGTGCAGGCATGTTTCCAGGTTCCAGGAAACATCAGCGAGAACCACCATCTTGACAGTCTCGAGTGGATGGGAAAGTGATGTAGATCTGGAGTATGTCATTTACTTCAAGTGGGAAAATGGCTGCATGTAATGTAGCTAGACTAGGTTTTATTTCATGTTTATCTGTCTGCCCATCTCCATTTCTATACATTAATCGGATCATCCTTGCTCATGTCTGTCTGTCTGTCTGTCTGTCTGTCGGTCGGTCGGTCGGTCGGTCGGTCGGTCGGTCGGTCGGTCGGTCGGTCTCCGTTTGTCCTCCAGTTTGTTTGTTAGTCAGTCTTTCTGGCTGTCTTTCTGTCTGCTTGTCTGTCCATCTGCTTGTTTGTCTGCTTGTCTGTCCATCTGCTTGTTTGTCTGCTTGTCTGTCTGTCTACTGTCTGTCTATCAGTTTCTCTGTCTATCCATTCATCTATCTATCTTCCTAACCGTCCGTCCATCCACCTGTCCATCCGTCCATCCATATGTCTATCCATCCCTCTGTCTGTTTGTCTGTCTATCCAATCCAGCTGTCTGTCTACCTGTGGTCATGTAATTGTCTCACACTATGTCTCATTGTTTTTGTAGTGCCTGTGCACATGTGTGTGAGTATGTGCCTGTGCACGTGTGTGAGTATGTGCCTGTGCACATGTGTGTGAGTATATGCCTATGCACATGTGTGTGAGTATGTGCCTGTGCACATGTGTGTGAGTATGTGCCTGTGCACATGTGTGTGAGTATGTGCCTGTGCACATGTGTGTGAGTATGTGCCTGTGCACATGTGTGTGAGTGTGTGCCTGTGCACATGTGTGTGAGTGTGTGCCTGTGCACATGTGTGTGAGTGTGTGCCTGTGCACATGTGTGTGAGTGTGTGCCTGTGCACATGTGTGTGAGTGTGTGCCTGTGCACATGTGTGTGAGTGTGTGCCTGTGCACATGTGTGTGAGTGTGTGCCTGTGCACATGTGTGTGAGTGTGTGCCTGTGCACATGTGTGTGAGTGTGTGCCTGTGCACATGTGTGTGAGTGTGTGCCTGTGCACATGTGTGTGAGTGTGTGCCTGTGCACATGTGTGTGAGTGTGTGCCTGTGCACATGTGTGTGAGTATGTGCCTGTGCACATGTGTGTGAGTATGTGCCTGTGCACATGTGTGTGAGTGTGTGCCTGTGCACATGTGTGTGAGTGTGTGCCTGTGCACATGTGTGTGAGTGTGTGCCTGCGCACATATGTGTGTGTGCCTGTGCACATGTGTGTGAGTGTGTGCCTGTGCACATGTGTGTGAGTATGTGCCTGTGCAGTGTGCCTGCATGCATTGAAACATCCTCCTGTGGAGATGTTGACAGTTGAATGATTAAGTTCACACCTCTTACAAAGGAGACTAATCATGCTCTGTGTATTGCTTGCTGCCTCATATCTTGAAAGGAAAAGTCATTAGGTTAGGTGGTGAAGGTTTTAACAAAGCTTCAATATTTGATTTGTCTACCACCTTTTGTAGCCCCCACCCTCTCAATTAGAATTCAAATTACAGAATCATCAGGCTCATGGTTGTGATGTTTTCAGTATTTGATTTGGCAGCCATTTCCTTTTCGGATTCCTGGAGTATTCTTATATTGAGTCCATGGACAGTTTTTCATGCAGGAAACTGCCTAGGGCTTGAACACTCCAATGAACAGACTATGTGTTCTAGTCATTGCAAATGTACTTCACAAGATATAACAAGGTATATATAACAAGGTATATATAACAATAAATAGCAATAGAAAAACCTTTGTTGTACCAAACATCATGTAACAAGGTGGTTCTCTTTTCACTGGTTGTCTTCTTTGAGAAATGACTGACTGAATCAGAAGGAACATTAATATCACCACCCCCTCCCACCCCCTACCACACTCCTACCCCCTCCCCCACTCTACATTCTACCAATGTCTCTCCGACGAATTCTTCCCAGACTGAACAAAATCACAGTCGGCAATGCACAGTCACAGACTTTAACAGCAGTAGCACCTTTAAAATGACAAAAAATGAATTCGTCACTGCGGAATGGCCTAGCAACTCAAATGATTAGTTTTGAAACAAGTTCACTATCTATGTATCTGATGCCATGTAACATATTCTCATTGCAGTTAACGCTAAAATGAAAAGGGAACAACACTTTCCATGATAGAAGGATTATAAATCAAAGGATTATGAATCATCCTGATAATTTGAAACCATAGAACTTGTATTTAAACCTGATTATGTTGCTGTTGGTGGATTATTATGTAAATGTTCATGTACATGGACATGATGCGAGTGTTATACATTAACCACCATTAATTTACAAGAAACCCTTGCCAAATACGGCATGCCTATTGTACACACTACTTACTATACGTCATGTGTGACATTATATGCTTGTCAGAACACCATGTACAGTGATTTATAGTTCTGCACTAAGTTGTTATGCGTGAAAGAGGTTTGTGGTTTATGATGTTTTGACATCGCCATGATTAGCAGATGCCTGGCCAATGGAACATTTCCAATTCAGTAATAAAACATGTAACATGAAGCCTTTTTGGAAAATGTTCCTTGTTTTTAATCATTTTATGTGCACCAGTCTTGTTAGTCCAGCAAACTGTACCTGGCTAGTAAGTATATGATTAATCTAGATTACAAATATTTTTTAGACAACAAAGCCGTGAACTATATCCAGGACAGCTTAATGGTTCAGTAATATCCCCTAATGGCTGCACACATAAAGGCAACTTTGTGATAACTTAAATCATTTTTATGTGTTTTCCTGCTGAGATGAAGGTATTGATTTCTTCAGTACAATGTATTTTCATGATGCTGTATCTCCATGGCAACCAGATGTAGCTCTCTGTGGCAACCACAATTGTTTCTCCATCATGACAACAAAACTGATTTATTGAGATGATTTCTGATTCATCAAGTTGACTGTCTCTCTCAACAATCATGCTTGTTTTTGTTTAACTGTAGTGGGAATTCCTGAAAAGTTATATTGGTACTCAATTAATCTATGGTTATAGATAGTGTCATTGGAAGTCCCTGGTTGATTTAGAGGCCAACAGTTTGTTTCGATCTACCTTGGCTGGATACCTCTGATGCTCCAAATCTTCCAACAATTAACAATTAACCCAATTACCAAGTCCCCTTCCTCACATCACTAATTGGCTGTCAACCACAGAGCAGAGTGATAATGGGTCCACCAGTTAAATAATTATTCATCTAATTGGTTGTGCTAATAGGTATTTGTCAGAGTGATCAATTATTGACCATTTATGTGCAAACTTAGTATTGTCAATAGTTCATCTACAAACAAAAGAGCCTAGATGATCAGATGTGCAAGAAAAAAAAAGTTAAATAACCAACAAAATACAAGAATTTGTTTATTTTTCATTCTCATATCAGAAGTTCAATATTTTTTAGGCAAAAGCTAATTTCCCAGATCAATGTTTGTGGGTTTGTTAGTATTTGTTTGTTTTAGGCTGGTTCAGCTATGAAGACAAATATGAATATGAAGACAAATATATCTGGTATAATTTATGCATTCCGTGCAGTGTAAGCATAAATATGTCTCGTGTACTGCTATTAATGGTCCATTTTACATTATTGATTTCCTTCAGACAGATATCCATATGTAAAGCTTATATTTCACCATCACACATATATTTCCACAAAAATAGCCATTATCATACTGGTAAAACACTTTTGGCAATGCCACGTTTGTTATTTGCCGAAGGTCACATTTTCTATTTTCATGCATGGTTTCAAGCAGAACACAATAATTTTCATGAGGTTATGTTTGTCACACCAGCTGGACGTATCCTGGAAAAACAATTCTGCACCAAATAAAAATGTTCTGTCATCAACTATTAAAGTTGTCAGTGTTGCTTAAAACCTGAAGCATTATGCAATTTGTAAGAAAAAATACAACAAAACAGAAAATACAACATGGAGCATATGTTCATATTCCACATAACTAAAATAACATTCTAATATTCTACTCATGTAATCCAGTTCGATTTAACACATTAATTTCATGACAGTTTCACTGTATAGAATATAATGTAGTAATGTTTGGAATCATAGACATCAATTTTTTTTACATATTTCAAGCCGCAAAATCAAAATGCGTTCTAATATATGATGGCTAAGTTGATTTTGTTGAAGATTTCTCCATTTATGTGGGAAGCTTTTGCAGCAGGAAAAAAGAGAAGAATTGTGTAATGTTAGTGGGGTGAGAGTTTGACAAGAAGAGCAGGGAATGGGCCAATCAAAGACAGTTCTAACCAGGATGGTTTGTTGGAATTGTCTAGTTGGAATCAAGCCAAGAGTTTGGTTATGCAGACTTCAAATTGATAATGACATTCAATGCATCAATTGCGATAGACATCTGTCAAACGTTGCTAGGGACCGGGAATTAAAATATGTTATAGTTGTTATTTCACATAATAGTCCAACAGGTCCCCCCCCCACACAAACTGGATTATGACAGATCCCATTCAATTTCACATAGTGGCACTAAGGCTCTGGGCCACGATTATTCCTGTATCCGATCTCGTCCCAAGCTGGCTCTGGTATTCTAGGCTCTGGCTCAGAGGAATTACCACAGAGAGTGTGGGTTAGACTGGTGATGGTGGCCCGTGTATACGAGGTAGTTGAGATATATCCTGCAGCAGCAAGACTCGTCCAGACTAAGGTGGCTTAACTCTAAGGTCACTCTAAGATGAACCTACCTGCTGTTTCTGGAAACAGGGACGACGTCAGAGGGCAAGCGATAGGTAGCTAGGATCAGCCTGTTTGTTAGTCACTTGAAACTGTACAGTTCATACAAGTGAGTAGTGGGTCATCAGATATTAATGCAGGTTGATATTGGTAACTCATTATCAGTGAGATTGAGACAAAGTTGGTGCAAAGCTACCTGTAGGCTACCTGTAGACTTCTTGTGGAGCAGTGACTAGAACTTCGGACTTTTGACCGAGAGAACTCTGTTTCGAATCCTGTGCTGCAGTGTCAAACCTTGGGCAAGTTTGTTCACTCTGCATTGATCCAGGTCACTCAGCTGTATGAGTGAACAGAACAGAACAGAAGTGGATTTATTTATCCAAACTGTACATCCAATAATAATATGACGAATTATAATATAAAAAGGTGTACACTGAGGATGATGGAGACTCCCACTAAGACTAGAAAATAAGTCGCTTCCATGGGAGCCACGCATAGTATAATTATAGTTCAGTTTCTGTTTAAAGAAAAAACATGTCTATTATTTAAGACATACGCAGTAACATAAAATAAGATACATCGTCAGTGAAAAAACCAAGATAGATTATTTTATTATAAGATGTATGTTAACAGAATGTGATGCGGTAAGCAGTATATTATGGTGTTTGGGTGTTGGTGACATCATTGTGGTTGATTGCGTGTATACATTAGTGAGTACCTGGCTACAGGCAGTGGTGGATATTTGTGTACTTCTTCACGCAATAATTGCACCATGGTTTGTTTGAACAGGTCTGCCAGGGAGTAAAGTGTTTTGAGCAGTCCTAAGAACTGGATACTGCGCTATATAAGAACTCACCTTTACTTTTAGACTACCTGTAGGCTACCTGTAGACTACCGGTGTGCACCTACAGAGCCAACACTTGAGAAGTCTGCAGCAACATGATAAGACAGTTTACCTGCTGAGCCTAGTGCTGCGTGAGATAGCCATGAACAGCCACACTTGGATTATGACAGATTTATTTTGAGTATCTGGAGCAGCTTGGATGACGTAGTTCGCTGGAACCACTTGTGTCAGAGGACAGAACTAAACAGTACAGTCTGGAGGTTTTATGACTCTGTCAACCACTGTTATGACGTGTGTGCTGTTCTCACTTATATGTGACATTTACGTCACTGCCGGAAATGGACAACACAGAGAAAGTGACTATGCAGGAAACTGCAGCAACATGATCTAGGACGTGGTTTGACATTGTTGTCAGGCATGACACAGAATGACACAGTGTGATTAGTGACACAAAAAGCTGCATTTGTCACACTGTCTTTGACAAGGTGTTGGCCAGACAGGTATATCAACATTGGAGGACTGTTATTTAACGAACTAGAATTGTCTGCAAAATTGAAAGTGTCTTCAATTAGGATACTTTTGCAGGGTATTGTTGTCAACTTTGCTGTGCAGGTTTGGCTGGCTCATGTAAGTTTGCATTGTTACGAGAGCAAACGAAAGAAAACAAGGAATGGAGGTGGTTGGTGGAGAAAGGATCAGTGAGGGAAAAGAAAACAATTTCAACAGAAATCGAGGATCGTAATCGAGGTCAGCCTCACACCTAACAGGGAAATGAGAGGAGAACTACAACAACCTTTGCTATACTCTATACAGGTGGCACAATGTTTCTGACACATAGGAAAGAGCTGTATCCGAATTAAGGATAGTTGTATCATATTACAGCCAAGATGTAATAACTAACTTGTTGAAATGCATAGATATTAAAAAAGTAGTTTATTTACAGTAATAGTAAAATATTATTTTGTGTATAGTAATTGTCACATGATGACACCTTTAGCAATGAGTGTAACTTGTTGAAGTGGCTATTAGCATTACAGAGCTGGAGTGTCAGGCAGCCATTGTGCTGTTGATGTGATATGGAGAAGTGCCAGCGCTGGTATACATACACACTGGCCAATACAGACATAGTGTAACATAATGCCACTGTGTATGATATATGAACAGCCCAAGTCATGAAATATACATTGCAACCTATGACTGTGTTAAATATAGCTAAGCCAGAGGCAGCTTGGGTAGGGAATAAGGCTAACAGACCTGTATGTCAGTGAGAGAGGTGGAATAGACCTGATAACATTAGACAGTAGGTGATCTGCAGTCTACAACATCAGGGGGATTTGAGAGACCAGGCCAGAGAACATCTGCTACTGACACAGACAGCTGCAGGGGTACTGTGTCTGTCCTCGTGGTGTCAAGTCACACAAGGTGGGTGTGAACTTGAGTGACAGGTGACAGAGGAATGCCCCACCCCTTCTAGTTGGTGTGGTGTCTGACAGTCCATGGTTTGACTCATTCATGAATGGATTGTACAGGTGAACCAATGAACCACGCTGACTGGCAGCAGTAAATGCAGCACACTGGGGACATTATATATTTATCTGGCAGTGAAGAAGAATGTTATGCCTCGTTTCCCTGGTGCTGTGCTTGGATTGAAGCTGCGGTTATGATGCCAGCCACCAATGGGCCCAGAGCAGTGGCTAGATCAAGATACATATATAAACAGCTGCTTCTGTTAGCTAACTCGAGTGCATTTTGATATAACTCCCAGTGCTTGGGAAGGAGTATTGATGATGCTTCGGTAAATATTTACCTGTGGCGAATGTTACAGCAGGGATTGCACTGCTGCTGTTAGAGTGAACATTTCATCAGTAATATTTGTGGCAATTGTTTGTGCCTTTATCCATGTGATATTGTGAGATGGAAGAACTGACCAAAAGCTACACTCTGGAATTAATTTGTTTCATTTGAGGATTATCCTTGGCTGCCATCAGATTATAGCATTGTAGCACAAAACAGGAAGATCGGTGCAAAAAGTGGAAGACACTGAGACCGAGACCCCGATAGACTATGTGAAAACAGGAAATGTGTGTCACTTGGAACCAAGATCGCGGTGTCATCTTGCCACAAATGTTGTGTTCAGCGGTACTGGATCTGTCTTGAGTTGGATGATTACTTGTAATGTGATGACTTTATTCTGTGTCCTGTCATCATTCTGGAGGCTGACATTAGAAAGTGACCTGCTTTGAACAGAGATCTGACTTGAACACCACTAAACAGAACATGCACAGCACTGTTGGACTAAGCAGTGTACATGTTGTGGAAGATGTTACTTCCCAGTGACATATTTGTAGGTTTGGCTTTGTCTGGCTTAACCTTACACAAGTGCCAAGTCGGCACAACAGAAGACACATCTGGAATCAATGCTACGGGAAGACAGACGTGGTTAGTTCACAGGTAGAAGTTTTACCCCAGCAGCTGGGTATAGGAGGACTTGAAGAGAGAAAATGTGATTGTGTGTGTGTGTGTGTGAAGATCTCCGCTACTGACCGAGGCTAAGCTTGGAACCACCGATCTGTAGACAGAATCTAATGATTGGCTTCAGTTCATTTATTGTTGCCTTGCACCGTAGTGGCGCCATCAGCAGCTGTGACATTCATTGCACCACTCTGGCTGCCTTTGGAAGATGTGACAAGTTAGAAAACACAATAGGATGAGAACCGGGTCTGATAGACACAGGAAGGGCTGTTGAGTAGTGCAACATTGATACTGATGTGAACACATGCATACAATAAACACTGGTTCAGTGATTTTAAAGACAGGAAGTGGGACCCGGAGCCTTCGTAATTGTAGGCTGCATAATCAGGGATGTTTTTACGAGTGTTGCAAAGCCACGGTTGGTGTCTGATCAACTTCTGTTTGTGTCTGATCAACTTCTGTTTGTGAGCCACACATAGATAGAGCTGAAGGAGGAATTAATCTGCTTGTTAAGTTCACCTGACAAACATGGCCCCGCCCATTCTGGGGTTGGTGTATGATGCTATTAACCCTGTCAGTGTGGTATTTACTGAGAGTCGTGAGGATGTTTGCTGTGTGTGGTTCATTCGATGCACACTCGACACTTCCAGAGATGGGTGGATACAGGAACCAACAAGCGTGACATTGATGGCGCAAGATTTACCATTTCACACACATTTGTCAAGACCACCAACCGCCTGTCATAAAACCACAGAGCACAGTAGTCTGGTGTAGAAGTTGGTGCATTTAAAAAGACTGAGTCAGACAACAGAGGCTATAAAAAGGTACTATCAAACGAACTACGGTCGTCGAGGCATCACAATGACTGTCGGATCGCAGTTACGTTGTCACAGTCCCTGTGACATCCACACGTGCCCAGGTAGCTGGCAGTCATGTTCAATTTAGCAGCATGTCAAAAATAGTGCGATTGAGCAGCGGTGGCGGTGAGAAGACAACAGGTGCTGGACGCACGTTGCCAGCCTCCGCAGCGGCATCAGCGAGACGACCAGCCTCCATAAACAGGGCCGGCTGCGACAGGAAGAATGCAGCAAGTCTGGCTCAGCCTGTGATCACCGCCACAGCTCCTCGGCTGGAGAGAACACTGTGGGACCACGATACACCGCAGGAGGACGGTAGGGGGAAGGGCTGCTGCATGAACGGCACAGGCAATGGAAGCACTGCAGTGGCTAGGTCCAGGGCATCAGCAGGGAGAGGGAAGGCTGTCATCAGTGCTGGAGGGTCTCGGGATAAGACAAGGACAGCAGTGTCAATGAGTGTGATAGGGAGAGACAATGGATTAGTGCGTGTGGATGGTACCAGCGAGTATTTGGTTGGTACAAGTCTGGATGAGTTGAACGAGGATGACCATCCACAGGTAAGGACTGGTTATGTCATTGTTTTATTGTCCAGGCAGGAACCACTAGTTCTTCCAAATACTGGACTGGGCCCTATTCTGGGCATTAGAAGTCCAAAAGACAATACTTCTGTCATTGTTCTCTATGTCCATATGTGTGGGCAGTTAGCTACAGAGTGCTGTGTCATAACCATTACAAAACAATGTCATAACCATTAATATATAAGGAAACAAATTAACAATAATTACAATATAATGCAATAACCATTACAATACACATTGGCATAACCATTGCAGTAGTATGTCATAATCATTACAGTGCAGTGTCAGTACCATGTCAATGCAGTGGTACAGCCATTACAATGAAGCTACATAACTGTTACAACATAGTAATATAACCATTACATTGCAGTGTCATAACTGTTAGTGTTACATGGTGTCATAGCTATTACAGTGCCATAGTTCAATCATTGCAGTAACATAACTAATACATTGCAGTGTCATTACTGTTAGTGTTACATGGTTTCATAGCTATTACAGTGCCATAGTTCAATCATTGCAGTAACATAACCATTACATTGCAGTGTCATAACTGTTAGTGTTACATGGTGTCATAGCTATTACAGCGCCATAGTTCAATCATTGCAGTAACATAACCATTACATTGCAGTGTCATAACTGTTAGTGTTACATGGTGTCATAGCTATTACAGCGCCATAGTTCAATCATTGCAGTAACATAACCATTACATTGCAGTGTCATAACTGTTAGTGTTACATGGTGTCATAGCTATTACAGCGCCATAGTTCAATCATTGCAGTAACATAACCATTACATTGCAGTGTCATAACTGTTAGTGTTACATGGTGTCATAGCTATTACAGCGCCATAGTTCAATCATTGCAGTAACATAACCATTACATTGCAGTGTCATAACTGTTAGTGTTACATGGTGTCATAGCTATTACAGCGCCATAGTTCAATCATTGCAGTAACATAACCATTACATTGCAGTGTCATAACTGTTAGTGTTACATGGTGTCATAGCTATTACAGCGCCATAGTTCAATCATTGCAGTAACATAACCATTACATTGCAGTGTCATAACTGTTAGTGTTACATGGTGTCATAGCTATTACAGCGCCATAGTTCAATCATTGCAGTAACATAACCATTACATTGCAGTGTCATAACTGTTAGTGTTACATGGTGTCATAGCTATTACAGTGCCATAGTTCAATCATTGCAGTAACATAACCATTACATTGCAGTGTCATAACTGTTAGTGTTACATGGTGTCATAGCTATTACAGCGCCATAGTTCAATCATTGCAGTAACATAACCATTACATTGCAGTGTCATAACTGTTAGTGTTACATGGTGTCATAGCTATTACAGTGCCATAGTTCAATCATTGCAGTAACATAACCATTACATTGCAGTGTCATAACTGTTAGTGTTACATGGTGTCATAGCTATTACAGCGCCATAGTTCAATCATTGCAGTAACATAACCATTACATTGCAGTGTCATAACTGTTAGTGTTACATGGTGTCATAGCTATTACAGTGCCATAGTTCAATCATTGCAGTAACATAACCATTACATTGCAGTGTCATAACTGTTAGTGTTACATGGTGTCATAGCTATTACAGCGCCATAGTTCAATCATTGCAGTAACAATCATTACAACACCACACTTATAGCAACTGCTATATTACAGCACAATAATGAGCAAAATGTGTTATTTTTGTATAAAATGCAGCACAGCTGTACACATTAGTTTGTGTTAATATGTATATTCGTTCTATGCGGATGGCTAAACATGTACACACCAAACTGAAACACTATACAAGATCTGTCATTGGTGGTGCTACATTGCTGCATGTAGCACCACATGGTGACAACATCATAAGTTTGTTCCTCGTCTAATATTTATTACATTGTTAGGCCCTACAGACCATTGGTCTTATATACAAATTAATGTATGAGCCAAGGCATACATAGAAGTCGACAGGTCATGTGTACTTAAGTGTGCTGGGAAAGTTGGCAATAAAAATGAATACAGTAATGTTTATAATGATCCCAGTGAAGCATGGGATGAGATGTGAACACACTTGTTAAATTGGGAGACATAGGCATGTTTATTTACGAAACTCTGCCAGATAAAACCTTGTTATTTGTAGATAGATGCAGCCATTGGAGAAATCTTGGTTTAAAGATGAGAATTCTCACACTGCAAGAGTTGTGTTTATGAATGGTGTAGACCTGCTGTCTGTGGTAGGATTGAGAACAGATAATTTGTTAGGGGTCCATGACTTAGGGTCATAAGCTGACCTACAATTCATTGATGCAGACCAAGCTTGTTTTCACACTGGGTTGATTTGTTATTACTGGATATACATACAACATGAACAGCCTTATCAGTGTTGTGGAAAGGGGAATATAAGTTAAATTAAGGTTTTGTTGTCAAACAACTGGTAATTAATGTGAAGGAATTGAACTGAAATGAACCAGGACTTAGATGGGTCATTAGGAAGATGGATGCACAGAGACAGCCTGTCCTCATATCAGTGTGTTTAGTTGAACTCTGTCTCCGGTTTGTCTTTCAGGATGTAACACATTTTATAATGTTCTAAGCATCCAGCAAATCATTAATCATTCTTGCCTCTGTCATTTTTTTGCCTTTTGTGCCTTTGGTGAAGTTTAGTCTTACCCTGATGGTTCAGATTCGCCAACTTTTGATGCATCTGTTATGCTGTGATCATTAAGGTTTGTGGCACAGGAAAAGCCCAGATTGGTTTTCCGACATTTTAAATAAATAACGATTGATCCTTTTTCTGCTTCAAATCAATATTAACTCTTTGTGCCGGGTCTTTCGAAGGGTGTTTTGTTAGTGGATCCTATCTCCAGTTGGAAGAGTGCATGTCCAAGTGTGAATGGATAAATTGTTGTCTCAACATCAATGTAGCTCTCGTTTATTCATCTGCCTGCTCGCCCACCCATCTGCCCGTGTGCCTTTCCGTGTGCCTGTCCGTTTGCCTGTCCGTGTGCCAGTCCGTGTGTCTGTCCATATGTCAGTCTGTGTGTCTGTCTGTCCATGTGTAAGGCTGTCCATGTGTAAGGCTGTCCATGTATAATGCTAGGCACACACCAGCCGACTAATGCCGAGTTGGGTTGCCAGTCGGCGCAAAAAGCAGTCGGTGCTAAACGCCAATTAGTTCGGCCGACTAAAGCCGACTTCTGCCCGCACATACCAGCCAGCACACACCAACCGACTCGTGCCGACCATCGGCGCTCGGCGTGATCCTTGTGGAAAACAAATCCACTATAAATTCACTATAAATACCCTTTGGTGTTTACTCGAGATGGCGATACGCCTACAATAAACACATGAAACATTTGTAAAAAGTAGGCCCAAATGGCTATCATAAAAACGAAATTTGTTACATAGTAAGTCGGAGCTTCGCCGTCAGCATTCGCGACGATATGGCTTGAGCATTTAGCATATCCTCCAGCACTGGCGTATTTAGGGGGGGGCGAGGGGGGCGGTTTCCCCCCCCCCAATGGTGGCAGCTGCCCCCAACAGTCGCATGGCAGCTGTCAGCTCTTGTGCACTGGACAGGGCAGTACTCGCCCATTTTTGCCCCCCCCAATGAAAAATCCTGGATACGCCACTGTCCTCCAGCAAAGAAACGTATAGTGTATAGCTATGTTTTATATCAGTATGCAGAACATTATAATTAGCCGTTTCAGTTAACAGTTATGTTGAAGTGTAATCAGTCGCACCTGACGAATCCCTCAAAAACGTTTTCCATCGCTAGCGCCGCTTTGCGGATTTTTAAGGCTTAATATATATGCGCCCGGTAGTGGCACCACCAGAGGTAGCGTTTTTCACAAGACAAAATAACGATTCCTGTCGGAAGCTGGAAACAAAGTCAGATGGAAAACAGGTTTATTTGTGGTGCCTGTTTTAAGAACAAGCAATAAAAAATGACAATGGTCAATGGCAATAGGATAAAAATAATCTACCACTTTCTGAAACGTTGATTACCCACCAGGTCAGGAAAATATGAAAGTAAAAAATTTTGACTTGTGGCCCGAATTGGCTTGAAAACTCAAAAAAGACGGTGGGCTTAGCATTGTATCGAGGCCTATCACATGATCGCGCTATGATTTCTTATTGGTCAAGTTACCGCCGACCGTCGTGTTATGACAAAAAACTTGCACACATCAGTCAACTCGTCATCGGATATGCGCCGACTTGTCACTGGATACCTTTTTATCTAACGCTGACTGCCGATTAACGCCGACCATCGGGCTTAAATTCGGCACACACCAACCGACTGCTGTCGGCCGACGGTTTTTACGCCGACTAGTCGGTTGGTGTGTGCTGAAAATCGGCTGGTGTGTGCCTAGCATAAGTCTGTGTGTCTGTCTGTACATGTGTGTGTCTATGTGTCCATTCGCCAGCCCTTCTTTCTGTCCGTCTGCCTGTCCATCCATCAATCGGTCAGTCAGTCTGTCCTTCCGTCTATCCATCTCTTCAGTTGTTAGTCCATCCATCAGTTCATCTGCCTAACTGTCCATTTGTCCATCCGTCTGTCCATTCATCCATCCGTTCATCTCTATGCCCATCTGTTCATCCATCTATCTCCGTCCATCTGTCCATCCATCTGTTGGTTGTATCACTGGTTGACACTGAGCTCTGGTTGACAGTGAGCACTGGTTGACACTGAGCACTTGGTGACACTGAGCTCTGGTTGACACTGAGCACTGGTTGACACTGAGCACTGGTTGACACTGAGCACTGGTTGACACTGAGCACTGGTTGACACTGAGCACTTGGTGACACTGAGCTCTGGTTGACCCTGAGCACTGGTTGACACTGAGCTCTGGTTGACACCGAGCTCTGTTTGACACCGGGCACTGGTTGACACTGAGCTCTGGTTGACACTGAGCACTGGTTGACACTGAGCACTGGTTGACACTGAGCTCTGGTTGACACATCAAAATTCATTACATATTAACATGCAGTTATTGACTTTAGAGCATGTGTGCAATGCATTTGGAAATAAAGCTGATCTGTGACCATTTTCATAATGTGAAATACCCTGATTTATGCACAATTCTACAATTCCCTAAGACAATTTATGCACAATTCCCTGATATCACACAACGATTCAATTTATGCATAAATCTCATGCATTGGCATTTCTGAAACTTGGAATGTATTCTTTTTTGTAATATTATATTTAATTCCAATTTATGTATAAATGCCCGATTTTCCGAGACCCTCTGAGTTACGTATAAATGCCCGATTTTCTGAGCCCCTCCGATTTACATATAAATATCCTGCATTGGCATTTTTGAAATTCAACATGTAAGACACAAATGTAAATGCTACACTTCACACACAATTCTTGCCCATGGGGCTGAGTCCAGATACAGCCAGTAACTCATGCTGTGCAGTTGGCACCACTATCGAGGTGTCTGCAATGTCAGGCAGGTAGGAAATGTAGCAAGGTCAGACCTAGCTGACATGGCCATTGGTGTCCAACCAGTTATCAGCCCTGTAGAATTTAGTGAAATATAATTAAAAAAACTTGAAAGTAATGTAATTGTAGTGGAACCTCACTATTAAGGTCACTCTCGGGACTGGGCAAAAGTGACCTTAATGGCCAGGCGACCATATTAGCAAGACTAATTTCTTGTACTTTACTAGTATAGAAATAATTTTGGACTGTCCTAGGGTGTTCTCAATTATGAGGTGGCTGTATGATCAAGGTGACCGTAAAGCAAGGTTTGACTGTAAACACATTTATTTTAAAGTTTACAATTGTTATTGTTACTTGTTTCTTTATTTATGCTTGTTTCTTTTCTTTACTTGAAATATACTGTGCTGGCTGACTATTGTTCATCTGATTTGCTATTTATTGTCCCTGTGAATAAAGACAAAGTAGTTGATGCATTCTGCTGAGTCATGATGGCTTCTGTCACTGACTTCGTTAGTTCCTTTTTGATACTCTGGTGATCGTATTCTGATGAGAGACACTGGCCGAGGAAGTCTTTTACATAAAAATTGATAATCCTTTTATCACAGCTGCTAAGCCATTGTGGTGTTTGCGTAATCCTTGGTGGAACACTTAATCCGTGTAGATTACATCAGAGGTGGATTATTAATCCATGTAGATTGCGCCGGTGGTTATGATGCATCTGCATTTCTGAGTGTAGACTTCTCATGAATACTACTTGTGCTGCAACCATGCCGGGGTTCAATAAATTGTGATTGTAGAATGTAAATTCTCAAAATTAATGTTGGTGTATGCGTCTATACATCCAGTGATAATTCTTTATTGCACTGTCTTTCCTGTGTTTGTGTTTAGTATTCCTAGGAAACTGTTTAGTTCACAGTTATATTTACAAATAAATTAACAGTAAATTAATTTACAAATAAATTAACTGATTGTATTTCAGTCACAATTTGATACAAAAACTAATCAATCTGAATGAGACACATATCATGTTAACATAAAAACTATCACAGCGCATGTCATTTCATGCAGTAACATTATAATTATTTACATGCTGTTAAAATGTTCGCATTGACTTGTATAAAAGGTTTGGGAAATATAAAAATAAATTTTTATACTGCACCAAAGTTGCCAAATTTAAATATAAGAAATTATTATTCAACATCAGCAACTTAGAAAAAGCAATTTTAATTAGAAGTATTATAACTTCTTTTTCCAAGCATCGCCTAGCCTCAATGAAATGAGAGTACAGGAACCTGGGATTTCGTGGGCAAAAATATTTGATTAATATACAATGAAAACTCTTGCCAGTCACTTCACTATCACACTACGTCCCTGACGGCCGTAGCAGTGATATATGACAGCACATATTGGGTAATAATGAGGATGAAGAAGAGCTGTCATGATTGAAGGCAGTGGCTCCCTCTAGGCTGTCCAGTGTTCTGGGAGCAGACTGGGGTTGTATCATAAAGAGCTTGAGGATCAAAAGACGGTCTCTTGCCTTGTCCTTGTTCCCAGGAGTTATAGTTGGTTGTTTTCAGTTAGTTGGTTCGAGTAGTGTGTGTGCGTGCATGCGTGCGTGCGTGTGTGTGTGTGTGCGTGTGTGTGTGTGAGATCATGTATACATCTACTATGCAAATATAATATATATACATGCACGCTCGCACACGTGCACACATACACACACACACACACACACAAGATGTATGCACACACACTCACAAAAAATACAATTACATATGCTAGCACTGAAATGCATTCTTTGATAATCACGGCTAAATATGTTAGATATCCATTTAAATTAGTAATGATCAGAAATATCTTGTGCATTGGTTGGCCTTGACTAACTGGTGGTGACTGAACTGTGGCCTAGATCTCAGCCACAGAACCTGTCCCAAGAGTGGGACTAGTCAAACAAAAACCATCACCAATCACTATAGCAAGCAGACTCTAATGGGTCTTACTGGCCTCAGCTGGTCAGAGTGGTCAAGGACATGGCACCAGACTCCAGGGCACTGGAGGCTTCTCCATTGGTTGGTTGGTCATGTTGATGTTTTGTCTGATTATAAGAAAACATGACATCAAACATTCTGAAACTGTTCCATCAGCCACCATCATCATGTCAGTGAAATGCTGAACTAAGTTGGTCAGAATTGTGCCCTCAGATCTGTCTGCATGTACAATGTACTTACCAAAAAATAGCAAGTAATCCTGCACTTGCATTGTAATAGAAAAATTGAAAAAACGTCACGTTTTATTTTAAAATGTACTGTACAAAGTTTCCTGAATTATTTTTGGGGAAAATAAATTTTATGACATTGGATGATAGATTTACTATTTATGTATTTGATGTTGGTTGATTTGCGTAAAAGTGAAATACAACATTAGGATGATGAAGTTCGATGACACAATTTCTAGGTGGAACAGTTTGCGCAAGTAACCATATTCCATGTTTATAAAACTGTATTTTAGCCAGTCTTGTTGCTTGCAAGATAGTCCGCATTAGAGAGTGACAAAGACAGAGGTGAGTTTGATATACCTCACAGTTTTATTTTGTGTTTCATCTTTATGCAAAACTTAATACCATTTGCATCCTGTTTCTAGTTGCTGGCAGTGGCAATCGGAGCTATGCTGTGCGATTGTGGATTCAGTGAGCGGTGAATGCACTGGGAAATGCAATTGGAAACCACAGAGACTATGCATAAACAGTCCTTGAAAACTCATTACGTTGAGGCAATTTGAAATGGGGTAAAATGCAGCTCATTAGGGGTCTGTGTGTGTGTTAGGGCAGTGATAACAAAGAGCCCAGGAGAAAGGGAGCCTGCTGATTATGTGGCTAGTATGTCACCTTAGTGGTGACTGTTGATTATGTAGTGTCAGTAATGTTAGACACACACCATCTGGCTACCACTGATTTGGGGTTCTAGTTGGTGTTAAAAGTAATCAGAGCTAAACAAAAATTTTTTCCACTGACTGCAACTATCGCACACCAACCAGCCCACACCAACCAGCCCACACCGACGGCCGACCGTCGGCACTTGGTGCAATCCTGGTTACTCAATGGTGTTTGCTCGATGTGTAATTTACAAATGAAAAAGACACAATTTTCTAACATCTATGTCCATCAAGCTATCATTTAGGGCTACTAATTTTCCATCTGAAAATTCCATTGATTAAAAAAGGTAAATTCTGTGTTTTATTAACGAGTTTTATGTTTCAAATTTCTTTTCATAAAAGGCAAATTTTCTGTCTAATACTTAGCCAGCGAACTGCACATGTTTTTGTGCCAAGTCCCTCGTGAACAGCCAAACAAAGAATGTAAGACAATTATTCATGGATCCGGATAGACCTAAGTTGTTTATAATTGCGCTTCGACAAATGATACAAAACATCTTTTATACTGCATGCTGCTTAAATGTCAGATAGCACTTTTAAATGATGAGAAATAAATGTTGACAATCCAGCTTTGTCATTACAATTATGAATTTTCCGCATGTGGAAAATGAAACTTGTCGCAACACCAACATAATTCATAGATTCGCTATTAGGCGTCAACCTTTATGACGATTTGGATTCCACATTTAGTAAATCCTCCGGCAAATAAACGCACAGCTTCGCCAAGTTTTATATCAATATAAAGAACATTATATTTAACCATTTCCATGCCATGAAAAATTAACAGTTATGCTCGGTCACAGCACATTCCTCAAACATTCTTCACCGCTATTGTCGCCAAGCGGATTTTTTAAGCTTATATATATGCACCTGGTAGTGGCGCCGCCAGCGATGGTGTTTTAACAAAAGAAGATGGCAAATATTGGAAGCAGGAAACAAAGTCAGATGGAAATCACGTTTATTTGTAGCGCCGGTTTTAAGGACTAGCGATAACAATTATGACAGTCAGTAATAATCGGGTAAAACATGGTCTACCACAATCTAAAACATTGGTGTCCTGTTGGGCCAGTAAATATGAAAGTAAGGTATGAAAACTTGTGACCCGAATTGGCATGACAACTCTAAAATGTCGCCGGGCATATGTCGAGGCCCGTCACATGATCACGCTATGCTCTCTTATTGTCCAACGTACTGCCGACCGCCGTGTTAAGAGAGAAAACCGGCGCACACCGGCCGACTTGTCTTCTTCCTTTTTATAGCCAACATTAATATATTGATGATTATGTATTGTTATCTGATATGTGCCGACTTGTCGCTGGATGCTGGATTTGTTTGCACTGACTGCAATGATTCAACATTTTAATCTGCCTTAATCGGTGGAATAAGGCCGACCGTCGAGCTTAAATCCAGTGCACATCAAAAATTGGTGTGTGCCTAGATTAAGAGGGTGTTACCCTTCTTGACAACAGGGTAGGTTAGTTTGAATAAACACACATGATGTCAGGACACACAGGTGGGTGTTTATATTAGTTCAATTTCAATATTGTGAATTTTTATATACCAATAGTTTGGAGCATTGATCCGTTCAAGGTACAATTTCTTAAGCTGTGCTCATATAGTTAAAATGGATAGGTGAAACATCCACATTTTTGTCGAAGCATGTCTTTCTATTTAAGATTTCATTACATTTAAGAGGAGGAAATCCTTTTTTGCATCATGAATTAAATATAAACATCCACAGTGTTTTATTGCCGCATCCTCGATATAACCCACTTTCCTCATGGGGTGAAACAGAACACAATGGACTGAAAACTGTTTGATTGGAAATGAAGATTAATTGCTTACATGGTTCAGATTAAACAAACTTACGCATCATTCCACTCCCACGAGCCTGAGAGAAAGAGGCCTTATGCTAGGCACACACCAACCGACTAACGCCGACTTGCGTTGCCAGTCGGCGCAAAAAGCAGTCGGTGCTAAACGCCAATTAGTTCCGCCGACTAGAGCCGACTTCTGCCAGCACACACCAGCCAGCACACACCAACCAACTTGCGCCGACCATCGGTGCTCGGTGTGATCCTTGTGAAAAAAATCCACTATAAATACGCGTGTTTACTACGGAGTTAACAATGTGTTTCGATACACCTACAATAAACACATGAAACAGTTGTAAAAATTAAGCCAAAACGGCTGTCAGAAAAACGAAACTTGTTACATAGTAAGTCGGAGCTTCGCCGTCAGCCTTCACGACGATATGGCTTGAGCATTTAGCATATCCTCCAGCAAAGAAACGCATAGCGTCGAGCTACATTTTATAACAGTATGGAGATCGTTATATTTAGCTGTTTTAGTTAACAGTTATGTTGAAGTGTAATCAGTCACACCCAACGAATTCCTCAAAAACGTCTTTCACCGCTAGCGCCGCTTTGCAGATTTTTAAGGCTTAATATATATGCGCCCGGTAGCGACGCCACCAGAGGTAGCGTTTTTCACAAAACAAAATAGCGATTCCTGTCGGAATCGTGAAACAAACTTACAAAGTCAGGTGGAAATTAGGTTTATTTGTGGCGCCTGTTTTAAGAACAAACGAAAAAAATGATGGTGGTCAGTGGCAATAGAATAAAACATAATCTACCACTTTCTGAAATGTTGGTTACCCGCCAGGTCAGGAAAATATGAAAGTAAAAAATGAAAACGTGCCTGTGGCCCGAAATGGCTTGAAAACTCAAAAAAGACGCCGGGCTTAGCCTTGACTTGTATCGAGGACTATCACATGATCGCGCTATGATTTCTTATTGGCCAAGTTACCGCTGACCGTCGTGTTATAACAAAAAACCTGCACACACCAGCCAACTGGTCATCGGATATGCGCCGACTTGTCACCAGATACCTCCTTATCTAACACCGACTGCCGATTCAACATTCGAATCGGCGTTAGTTGGCACTATAAGGCCGGTTTTTACGCTGACTAGTCGGTTGGTGTGTGCTGAAAATCGGCTGGTGTGTGCCTAGCATAACGTGGACTGGCTCATACTGGGTGTCTTAATGTGAGATTAGAACATCATTGTAGACAAACGCTCAAACTAATTGTGGCTTTTATTTTACGTACATTTTATAATATGTAAGGACATGCAACTTGGTAATTATCATTGCATAATTGTTATTAAGTATTAATGATGCCAAGAACTACAAAGAAATCGTGAGGGTCACAGAATCAGTCAGACAAAGAAGTAGGATTTGTAGAGGTATTCATTTCTCAAAATAGAAATATTTTATTTACTACTTATTTATGTAACGTTTATTAACATATATGAACTGTATTTATAAAAATCCCTACATTAACTGTCACATTTGTAGTGCTAATTTTTTGGCATTTATTTTAATTTTTTTGACTGGATTTGGTCAAGAGTAATTTAATAGTTTATCTGAAGATTTCACTAAAACTAAGTACAAAATGTGTTAGTATATTGTAGTGGATTGTAGAATGTAGATAGGTCAATATTTCATGAAATCAGGCTGTAATGAAATTAATAAAACATTAGAAATGAGGACAAATATTGTCCCCTATAAATTGTGTATCCTTGGTTGTTTTTCACATTTTGTGTCAGTAACCAGTTGTTACATTAACAGCGATGATGGATTGTAGCTTAGTTTAGTTGGCTGAACACAGTATGCGAATCCTGCATTGTCATGCAAGGTTGTGACGCAAGAACTGCGCATTCTCTCTACACCGGCACTCTGTGGTTGGCGTGATTGAACGCTTCCCTCCCTGGCTGTCGCTCTCTGACAGCGATGCAAGAATTATTTGTAGTCCAACCACCATGAATAATTGGCCATCTAAAGACACAAGGAGGATGAAAGAGGCAGATGTTCTTGTCTGCACCTGTCACTGTCCTATAGATGACATGTATGTTTCCTGCAGGATGAATTCCCTTCTTATCAGTGCTGTCTGTCACCATTAGTGGACAAAAGGGAAGATTCTTTTCCAGTGTCGAACATTTTCCCCCACCAAACAAAAAAGTGAAGATTAATGGAATATTTGTAGTACCATAGATTGGTAACAAAAGAACAAGTCATGATAGCTAGGCAACGTTGTTTTGAGGGAGTGATTGATGTGTGTAATTGTCCGTCGTGTGTTTTAAGTAGACGTTTTTTACATTCGAAGTCTCAGCTCTGCACAATTTGAAGGATTGGTCTAATTGCACAAACAGATTCCATGGCTTTTTCTGTAATTAATGTTGAACATACCACAAGGGTGTGGTTATATATAATATAAAGGTATACTATGTAAATTGTATGTAGAACACACATAGTCCATTTTTTTAAAGCAAACAAGCAGTGTAATTATCCATATCCATTTCCCAGTCGACTTTCTTGCATTAACAATTTCTTCTCTGTGCAACATTTGAAAGATTGCAGAAATAAATTCCATCATTTTTTCATGACAGTATCCATCAACATACAAGGGTTGTAATGCAATAAGATTGTAGTGCATTTTATGCATGCACTCATTTGTAGACTGTCCATTCTCTCCAAGCAAATGTCAATATTTGCTTGTAATCATTATTTGCAGCGACCACTTAGCCATGGTCTGCATCATCTCCATTCATCATTCATTGCTCCTATTGTGTTTAGCTAAAAACAAAATGCTTCCATCAGAAGTGGCCTTTGATAGCTTCGCTTCATTCACATTGTCAGTGGACAAACCGTCTAGACAGTTTAGTTTCACTGTTAAGCATAATAAATGCGTGTTTCTCATTTCAGCTGCGTTGATCAGAACCGCGCAGTGAAGCTCCATCAGTAGACTTTTATTGTCGGCGTGATCTTTATTATGCATACTTTAATGTCTTCACTTGGGCATTCCAGTGTTTTTTTCTGGCTGTCAAGTCTTGTAATTTCTCCAGGCACCATTGTGATGAGGTGCCTTTGTAAAGTCTGTAGGTGGAAATGTACACTGTAGCTATATGCACACATAGGTTACATGGAAGGCAGAGGATATCGTGTCTTGTCGTGATGAAAGATGAATATTTCTCTCCAAAAACAGTAACAAAAGGGTGGGTGGAAACTCTCACATCCTGCTGTTTCTCATTTTTGGGTTATGTTTGTATTTTTTAGTATGTGTTTACTTGTTTATCATAATATCAAGGGAATATTTTTTCTTAAGTGGTTTGTGTTTTGCATATGCTGAGAGATTTGAAAATAAATTTCAATAATATATATTAATTTTTTTGGAAACAGTGAATGCATGCAGGTATTGACACGTGGATTGTTTCAGTATAACTGTTGCAGTAAAGTAATTGTTTACATAATACATTGTTATGTAATTGTTTCATTTTACAGCCACTATTTTATAAAATGGCTGCCATAATCTCTTGTTTCTCTACTAGTCTTTTTCAATGGGAGATGGCATAAAATGTAATTAAAACTTCAAGATAAATGTACACCTCAGAGTTATTACCCTGATATTACTTCACTGCTGAGTGTAGATATCATTCAAAGAAGATCCATTCTTCACACTATCACATTGCTGAGATGAAGTGCCAGAAGACAGTGATCCATGTGTTGGTGACCGTCATATTGGGCAAATTGACACATCATGTCTTGACAGAGACTCACCCACCCATGTCACCACTGTCACAATACTGAAGTCTCAACTGTCTCCACCTATCACCACCTGTCACCCATCTGTCATTGGGGCCTTCTAGTGACATCTAAAGGCATACTGGTAGTGTGACATGATAATCATGTCAAGACGTGGGCTGTCATGTGAAAGCAGCCATTTAATTTAATTGTGTATCAGAGTTCATAACATAATTTGTTGCCACCCATCATGAAGTATAGAGAGAAAAGCTTTCCCATGCATTTATGTCATAACTAAATTTAACAGGATTTTGATGTCATCACTTGCTCATAGTGCATAAGAAACTGCTACATATATTTAACTAATAAGAAATGCCATCGTCACCTCAGTTCTAATTAAAACTAGATGATATCCAGCCAAAGACTTAGGTAATGCAGTGATCAAATTAATATTTTGGTCTTCGTAGTGCAGTTTACAGTGTTTTCATTATGAACTTCTTGGCAAACCTAACAGTGGAAGGATACACACAACATGCCATTTGAGTCGTTGATGTGAACTTGTTAAGTCGTTCTGTTGCCAAGTGAGTGTTTTGTTACATTGTTTTGTTTATTACACTAATATGTCATGTCTTGTCAGGGTCCCTAAAGATAATGGCTTCCCAAGACAAGAGAGCGCAACCCTGTATTATTGGTTGTATACAGACGAATAACTGGCAAGTATATGACAGTCTGCATTTGTTGTCAGAACTAATTAATGAGACAACATTTGCATTGCCTTCTAAAGTTGATTGGAATATACAACAGGGAATTGTGGCAAAACCTTTAACAAAATATTTAAACAAAGTGAATCTAAACAAAGGGAGACAGATACCACTGTAACATGCATCCATCTTGATTATTTCTGGACATTTGACTGTGACTGATTAGACATGATTTGTGTCTTCAGGGAAGGAAAGTTGCTGAAGCAAATTGATCAGAAGAAACAAATTGAAAACCTGAGAAAGAATATGTGACTCACTGAATTGATTTATGATTGGCCAGTGCATTCGAGAGCAATGGAGCAGAGGAAAAAACGACACTGGTCATGTCTGCCTCAAGGCACTGAGAGCAGCAACATTAAAAGGGCAATTAATACTCATCACTGTTCACTGTACCTCCAACATAGATGAGTGTTCTCTTTTTTACTTGAATATTACACTTTTGTTTGATAATAGTTATGAGTAATAAATTAATAATAATGTTTAATTCAATCAAGTATTTTTACAGCATTACATACATGGAATTCATGCACAAATGTGTGTGTGTGTGTGTGTGTATATATATATATGTGTGTGTGTGTGTGTGTGTGTGTGTGTGTATATATATATATATATACATACATATATATATATACATATATATATATATATCATAGATTATAATAACATATATTTGCTTTAAAAATAGTAACAAATATAAATTAATATGCATAAGACAAGTTAAGAACATTGGAATAGGTAATAAAAAAGTATACAGGTTATAAATATTGACAAGTAAAAATATATATAATTATACACGTGCATTAAAAATGCTGGTAAAATATAAATAAATGAACTACTTGTATATAATTGTAATTAATTGTGCTCACTATAGTATAAACAAGTCACCATCATTTGTAAATTAATCGACATCCAAACATAACTTGATAAACCCATCTCAATATGAATTTGTTTTTTTTAAGATATCGCTAAGTGATATAACTAAATCTATAAATGTAGGATTTTGTGTCCTGTGATCATTGTAATACAACTTGTTTATCAATTACTTTTACAGTGAGAAGAATAATGTTATGGTATACTTTAAAACATGACCAAATATACCCAGTGGAAAATCATCCCAGAAATAATTACAAAGGACCCAGAAATAATTACAACGGACCTAGTTTGTTGCCCGTCTATGGTGCAACATGTGTCTGTTCGACACCCAATGTTATTATAACAAAAGTAAGTGTAGATTTGTGTCTTAAACCCCAGATGGTGTTATCCTGGTGGAGCTACAAAAAGGTAGTATCTCCGGTTGCAACATACACAGTTCATATTGCAAGTCCACACTGGCACGGGATGTGGTTTTCTAAGAACTAACCTCTGTCTGCAGTGATTATAAGACTCAGAATGAAGCCATCCAGACTGTGCCTACACACTCTCCAGTTCACTGAAGCCATCCAGACTGTGCCTACACTCTCCAGTTCACAGACAGTAGCTGTCTGACTGACAGCACAGAAGAAATATGACACAGAGGGGAAAATATTTTTTTGTAAGGGACTGCAAACAAACGTGGCTGTTGATTGAAGGCAATATAACGGGTGGTTGGAAACAGTGCCGGAACAGCTGTGTAAATATGTCATCCGAGAATGGGAGAACAGTGGAGCGAAATGGTTGTGCCTTTGATAAAAACAACTGTGATAAATCAATTATAGTCTATCACCAGGAGCCTGAGGTAGGGTATTAATCTTGCGACTAACATTGGTAATTGTTCTGATATTGCTGCAGTTATGTTAAACAAAGTGATTAGCTTATTACTAAAACAGTAGGCAGTGATTTGTTTGGAGAAAGCTTCACATGAATCTCACTAATTGTCAGCAGATATATACAGGAATGGCAGATGATTAAGTTGGTTGGAATAATTGTAAGTAATGGCGTACAAAATGGACTACTTGTTAAATCAACTGTAATACCAAAACAGTTTACAGGATTACCCACTTTACATTAATTTGACTTTTTTTTCCAGATTAAACCACTTGTTGAGAGTTTGGTCTAGGCCATTGAAGATCATTATTACAGTCACAGAGTTCAGAGTATAATTTACCCAGCAAAATTACCCTTATGTATTGTGTATGAGAAAGTTGTTACAGTGTCAGCTGTCAACCAACCTGTCAAGTGTCACCTCAGTGCAAAATGGTCCTGGTGCAATGGCAGGTGAACCAGTTAATGCGCACAAGGACAATAAAACATGTGTATTACTCAGTCTTAAAGACTGAAGCACTTATTATCTGCACCTGTCCATCATGACAATACTGATGATAGGCACCTATCAATCATCCATCATGACAACTCATTTCCTAGATAAGACATTCCCACAGAGCCCTATACATATGCTGATGGGTAATATTACTGAATTACTGATAGAATGCAGTATCCAAGGGATTATATATCAAATGGATCTTCCCAGAGAATTGGAGATGGCAACATTTTAATAGAAATTCTGCAAACATCTGTGAAATGTGAATTATCAATATACAAAACAGTGATTGCTTTTATGGTTTGTAACCAAGATCCATATTAAAATTCACATTTCCTTCCACTTTGAATTCCTGGTGATGTGCCCAATCAGTGATCCATTACATTAATTTTAAACATATTTGTTCTACACAACATTGTTTTCATACAGGGCATATTTACTGTGTAACTACACTACAGTTTTTGCTCATTATATGGATCTTGGATCTTATGTATTTCATATGCATTTCAAGAAAAGTTAAACACCTTTGAGCAGCGTATTCTTTTTTTGTCTATTTCACTGTTAAATGTTACAGTCATGAGTGATTTCTAGAGGACTATTTGTATGTCCCTCTGTCAGGGCTCCCGTTAGCGTAATATTATGTGTATATGCCGGGAAAGAAAATGATAACTGGGTTTACTTTTTAAATTAAAAAACTTATTCATTTTAACTTGACAATGTTTGGACTTACAAGTAATATAACGTATCATTATATGTGCGCAAACTTGCAGTCCAACTGGCACCACAGACTGCATCGGCAATGAACGTCTTCGACGTTGTCTGGGAGCGCCACCAGCTTGTATTATCGCTCATAGGGGATGCAAACAGCGGCAAAAAAATAATGTTTAGCTGCGTAAATAATGTGTTGGACACCCACAGAACATGCACATTCACAGCCGCAGGGCAAGTTGTGTAGAAAGTTAAACGTATTGGACACTCATTAACAGAACATGGACATTTGCAGGGCAGCAGTTGTAACTTTTAAAATAAATAATATTAACATAAATTGGTTCTTTTGCATATTTTTTCATGACAATCTTAAGGCCAGACACCCCAGGAGAAATGGTGTTTTTTGACAAAAATACTCAAAATGGTTTTCTGCCAGATTATGATAGCTTTTATGTTTGCTATCATTAAAGAGTTTACTTGTATGACAATTACATACCTCTAAATTATATAATTTGGATAAAATAAATTGAACTATTTGCATAAATTATAAAATAATCCTATCCACCTGCCGTGTCTGGCCTGAATTATATAAAAGATCAATTTATACCTGAAGAAAATCTCATATCTGTCTGACACATGCAGACGATGTGCTAAATGTACATTTCTTCTTATCATTCATCATTCGAGAACTACTCATGCCAGCTGTTTACAGAACTACATTGGAAGACAACATTGTCTGTGTGATTAAAACAATCTCAGGCTATCATTGTTCTGACTAAAAATATACACACACTCACACGTACAGATGACACTCTCCCATAGCATCTCCCATTGATGGTCAAAAACCCGAACAAATTACCCCTAGATTTCATTTTTTACCCCTTGTTTTCAACAGCAGGGGGTACATTACCCCTTTCCACAAACCCTATCGAGGGCTCTGCTCTGTGTATATATCCGGTCTACACTGACATTTAGAAAGTCTGCAACTGTAAGAAATTACTACGAAGATGCTCCAAGTTGGCACCACTGTTCTCTGCCTTTCTGCTCCTGATTCTCTCAAGCTGGGGGTGGTGGTTGACTACACCACCCCTGACATTTACCACATGCTATGTCCGACAGTTTACTGAATCATTTCTACTTTGTCCTACTTGTAGTTCTCGTCCCATAATTCCAGGAACCAGCTCAAATTAAAAACTAACTTCCAGGAAATATTTGCAGTCTGACAAGAGGCAGGTCCAAAAATGCCAAAATAAAAAAGTGTAATTGGTTAATAGACCCAATGATAAATTCATGTTTTGACAAGACTTGTTTGCCAGTTATTATGATTTTGATGTAGTCAGTGATGCTCCTTGGTTCACAAGGAAAGTCCTGATATAGTTGATGACAGGCAAACCATTGAAGCATACATGCTCAATCATGGCTAATCCATTCATTGGATTAACAATTATAGAATTCCAACAATATAACGACATTACCATCTACAAGTTGCATGTCTAGTTTGATGTCCTATAAAGTTTGTCTTACTTAAGTACGACTGCAGATTAAGTCTACAACTCATTATAAGTTGTTGCTCCATCTGCTGCAGTACATAGATGGAAGATGGGCAATACAACTGGGTTAATTGCCTTCTTGGCCTTCGTCTAGTCTTCCTAGTGTCTACAAATCAGATTCCTATCCACGTCACGGAAGAAGTGACCACTCCTGAGAGACTAGTTCAGAGACGGGTGTGTGGGGTAGTAGCTAGGTACAATTGATGACCTCCTGCCTGGTTGTCAGGTCACTGCAGAACTCATTGGATTAGTCTTGTATTAGTAAACACAGAGCCAGGCAATTGAGTTATGTCCAGGCCGCTATTCTTGGCGGGATTTGGCAGTTGGAGTTTGTCCTCGGTCTCAGTGACTGGTGGATGTGGGAAATGGCAACCCAGGATGTACTCCCATCTTCTTGCAGATGAACGTAGCTTGTAGTTAAAGTGGCATTCTTTTAAATCCAAATTTCCAGTGAATCCACACATCCATTACACTACTTATTACTTTCCTCAACTCCATATCAACTTTCTTTCATATTATATGCAATTGTAAGATAAAACGGCGCAAAAAACAAAAAAGTATATCTGCATTTATTATTCCGCTGGCCAGACCTGGGGTTTGGTGATTTTACAAAATCATCATTTATAAAATAACATGAAATGCCAAAGTGACATATTCGGTCTCAAGTATGATCAAATTAGTATCATTGTTCATTTTGTACAACACCTTAAAAATAATAAAAAGTGGCAGAATGCAAATTTATCAGTGAATGTCTCCATTGTGTAAATAGGTTGTCATCAGTGTTTCTTTATTACAGTCTGTTGACTAAATAAAATTCTGTTCTGCCCATACGACATTTATATTTGTAATATTGATTGACTATGTAAATATAAAAAACAGGTTTTGCCTGTAGAAGTATTTGCATTGATATGAAAGTTATTAATATTATAAAAAATATCCAAACCTAATACACATCCTTGATTACCAGGTAATGGAAATAGTTTATAGGATGTAATGTTCAGTATTCAAATAAGATACTCGGCAGTTTTGATTAAGTGACTTAAGTAGGCCTATGTATCCTATTTTAACAAATTCTGTCTATAAAACAGATGCACAATGACAGAAGATATAATGAAATATAAACCCAAACACCGATTAAAATGTTACAGTTTAGTCAAATGTTTGCATTTTGGGATTATACAAAGTTTAGGAAAATTCCTGCAAATTCCTGAAACCATCAATCAGTGGGAAAGTGGATAACAATGTCTATGTTAATGATGCATTTCAATCACCTCGTGTTTATGGGGGATACTATTTGGTGAACTCAAAACTTCAAAAGCATTCCCTCTTCATCACAGGCTCATTTAGATGTCACAAAGCAGTATTTACGACACACAAAGTGATTGATTGAAATGCATTAATATTATTACCAGCAGCTGCAGTGAAGTTTCCAGGTATTGTGATGGTTCCTTTCCATTCACCAGGTGGCGTTACTGGAGTTGATAGTTGCACCCATTTCAAGTGATGGTTACCAAGCCTAATAGGTCTAGACTTTTCTGACTGACGGACGGACGGACGGACTGACTGACTGACTGACGTCCTTTTGAAATCTAGTTATCTGGCAACTACCCAGAGTTAGCTAGCTTGCTGTGTTAACAACACCTGTCAGAGATATAAAAACCTTGGACAGTCGGATTTGTGTTGTTAACTTGTAAAAGCCCAAAAGGTTGATGCTAATGGCTGAATAATTTTCCCAGAGCCCACTCACTCTTAAACACAAGTGAAGGTCTGACATGTCGGTTATTGGTTGGATGATTTGGGATGGCAGGCTTTTTTCTCAGATAATCTCTGACTAAAAGTTATATTTCATGTTGCCACGTCAGGGGATTTAGAAGGCAAAAACATTGGTTGTCTATCCAGCTTAAAGCTGCTGGGTGTTGGGAATTATTATTATTTCAGCTTTACAGAAAATGATGGTTACATTTGCTTGTGAAGCACCACAAATAGTTTGTGATCTGATGCTATGTCAAGTAACATTTATTATTTTAATTGTCCAATCTGTTATAGTGGTTTTTATAATGATTGCACATGTTTGTTGATGGTTGTATATATAATGGTGAAGCTGAAAATATTTCTAGTTGATCTGGATTATTTTCTCAATAATTACAGTTTATGATACTGAAAAGAACCTTATGGTTTGTGTATTTTCATAACTTGTATAATTCCACTTACAATCTGAGGCTTCAGATAACAAGAAAAAAGACTTAAGATTCTTTTTTGTATCTATTAATTTTTTTCGGAAAAGGGGAAATTGGTTTATATCCTTGAATATTTACGAAAATATTGCACATTTCTCTTGAATAACCTGAATAGTTTTAGCCTCTTCATCCCTGTCTTGTGAAGTGGTTGGGAAGCTGATGGCTATGATGGAGCACAGACCGCAGTTATGTAGCAGCAACGTTGCCGCCTGTCCCCAGTGCCCACGTCAATATGATGGACAAGCTTCCAGCCAGATGTTCCTTCTGAGATACCTAATATTTATGACATGACAGTGTCTTGAGGTTTGTTGTGTCCTGCTGCTTATCCTATTGTGTACAGTCATGAGCCAGGCATTCTTAGCTAACCATCCTGATAAAAGACAAAGTTCTGGGCTGAATTCATTACTGATGGGGCAAGATAAACATTCCTTCAGTCTCAGGATGATTAATAAAGGCACACTGGTAATTAAACACACTGAAAGGGGACCATTAATTATGTTGCCTTTGTGACCATGTTAATGCACAGTTGTCATCTACACAAAATAATGATTTTGATTGATCATTTTGATGGCTGCCATGCCACCAGTTGCCGTGCTCAGAGGTTTTTAATTGTGTGTTTTTTGTGAAACTGTCAAAGGGATATGCCCTTCACTTTATCTTGCCTAAACAAGGTTTTGTTGACATATAAATGGTTCTTCTGTCACTGACACATCCCCTTATAGTCAGTAGAAATGTAAATGTTCAATCACAAATATGCCCATTTCACTTTCTAAAACTGTTTCCAGTTACAAAAACCCTACTCGGAATCCAGAGTACTTGGAAGTAAAATATTGATCCGTTCTCAGAACTAAAGCAGGTGTGCAGTGAATGACCATCACACATGACCTTCAGAAGTGTCAGCTGTTGACAGGTAACATAAATTGAATGTCTGGACCATAATTGAGAAATTCTCACTTTGGCAGGTTTCTGTGCATTTCCAGCAGGCTCCGTGCACAATTTAATGTACTGGGGCACTGCACCATACGACTTGTAGAGGTCAACAAATTACAGTTTTTGTTCATCAATAATTAACGTTTGTGTTCTGCACTGGGTCATCCAATGATTTTATGATAGACAAGCTGAAATGGTCAAGCTGTGTTGTTGTAGGATGAAGTAATAGTGTTGTTATTAGATAGTGCCAGCATGTTGATATTTCGAGAATGTTCACAGTTTTCAGAAGATTTTGTAATTTTGCCAGTTTTTAATCAGTAAAATGGGAAAAACTTGGAAATCAAATCAAGGTCTGCTTTACAAAAATCGTAAGGAAAATCCATCATTAAACAGAATCCGTTGCTAAATTTAAGAATCTTTTTAAAATATCAAAAACGTATCACATGGGACACTATTTCTATAACACACCAGCAACTGTCCCAGTGGCACTTCCTGGTATTGATGGATTTCAGTACCCAAGATCACTTTTAAAGAGTGCAGTCGGGCTTAATTAAGAATGTTAGTGAAATGGTTCCTGGGTTTTACCAACCATCCTGATGAAATCAGCTTTATTAGTTGGAAAAGTGTTGGATTTTTCACCATATGACATTCATGGTGGAATTCGTAAAAAAAAACGCAGAGGCATCGACAGAAACTTGATGATGGTGACATTAGTTGGTCTCATTATGTTGGGTAACTGATCACTGACCTTGTGTTAGAGGTCATTGGTTGTGTTCAGTGGCAGATGTCTAGACCAGGGAGCTATTAGGGTCTTGTTCATCATGAGACAGTCTGTCTGTTCCTAGACATCCAGTGACAAATGTGGGGGGTGGGAGTAAGCATGCAAGTCTGCAGACACAGTCCACAGACTCGGTGTCTCAGGACACTAACAGAACATTGCAATAACACAGCTACAGTTACTGCTGTCATTTTGTGGCTACCTGCTGTGAGGGGTGGGGTTAGTTAACTCATCTAACATTACAACATCGTGGAGTGCAGTGGTGTAGTGGTTATGATTTTCGGACTCTCGACCAAGAGAACCCAGGTTCGAATCCTGTGGTGTGGTGTTGAACCTTGGGCAAGTTCATTCACTCTATGTTGCTCCAGTTCGCTCAGTTGTATATATGAGTACCTGGCTATAAACAGAGGTGGATGTCTGTATGAATGGTCTTTGTGTATTAATTACAGCATGGCTGGGTGCTTCCCAGAGACATTGAGATGGTGTTCGATGGAACAAGTCTGCCAGGGAGTACCTTGTGAAGCACGTTGAGCAGTCTTGGTGACTGGGTGCTGCGCTATATATAATATAAGAACATACCTTTTTACATCAATTTACCCTATTGTAGTCAATACTTTTACAGTTTGTGTCTCAGCATTAGATGTTGGCTGTGGCTGATGTTTAAACGCTTTTGATAATTTAGCACATTTATGAAAGACGGTTGCGATGCTTTCAGTTTTGCCATTCATAGTTTTGATATTTAGTGGGCCTGCTGGTATCCATCAGTAATACGAGACTCTTCAATGCCTCAGGTGTTTCATATCTGCCTGGCTGCCATGGCAGCAACTTTCCAGGCTCGGTAGTGGTTTTTCCATCTCATATGAGCCATGTGTATGAACTGTCAGCAAATTGTATGAAATCATTTGAGATGCCACCTTTAAGCAGACTTTTTTGAGACACACACCTATGTGCAGGTGGCTTTTAAGGTGCCACCTTTAAGCAGGTGGCTCTGAGAAGCCCTCCTTAGGCAGGTGAGTCAGTTAATCCCCTTTAAGCAGGTGACTGAGAAGCCCCCTATAGGTAGGTGACTCTGGGAAGCCCCTTTTAAGCAGGTGTCTCTGAGAAGCCCCCTTTAGAAAGATGACTGAGGATGCAAGCTTCCTTACACTAGGTACAAAGACCAGGGTCAGCTGAGTGCATACTCTAGGAGTAGGATTTGGGGCGTGTACCCCTGTGAAGTGGCGATTAAAATAGCTCCGAGATTTCCCTACATAAACTCTTACATGCCCGTGCATGGAGATAATGCCTCCCGCGTGCGCGCGTGTGCGTGTCATGTTTTTTGCCATGCAGATATCTCGTTGGTGATTTACTGATGAGCTGCGACCGTGATTATCACTTCTTCAGTGAGACATTACCGTGTATTTACCAGACAGCTCTAGTTGTGTGTGTCTAAGGAAGGAGATGCAGGCCTGTTACATCCACAGTGTATCTGACAGAGAGCTCTAGTCTTGAGAGGAGTGCAGGCTTTGCAACTTCGTCAGTCTGTGATGATGAGAACTCCGTGGTCATGATTAGTCTTGAAGGAGTGATTTACATGCAGAGTCTGAGGCATGACGCAGACTTGGATCGGAAGATACACGTAAGTTGCATTATGTCAGACGACCAGGCGTTTGCTGGTAGCAATGAGATAAAATGTAACGGGGTCAGCCTGGCTTCTCTACTTCATTGGTTCTGCCTCGCGCTCATGTCAAGATGAACAGGGAATTGTCTAGGAATATTTCCAAAGTAAGCCATTAGTTGTGTGTGTGTGTGTGTGTCTGTGTGTGTGTCTGTGTGTGTCTGTGTGTGTGTGTGTGTGTGTGTGTGTGTGTGTGTGTGTGTGTGTGTGTGTGTGTGTGTGTGTGTGTGTGTGTGTGTGTGTGTGTGTGTGCATGCATGTCTGTGTGTGCGTGCATGCGTGCGTGTGTGTGCATGTGTATGTATGTATGTGTGTGTGTACACGCTACATATTGCACACCTATGCATGTAATTGAATTCCCCTAATTGATTTTACTCTAAAATAGCACCTGTACGAATATGGTTGGTTAAATGTATTTTAATGATTTTTTTATGATAAGTACCTTGATATAATACTGTTGTATATCAAATCATAACAACAGTGAAACTGATGGAGAGTGTCACAAGATAAGTAAAAAACATAGTTGCACCCATAACATATTGTTATTTTGGAGAGGGATTAATAATTGCTATCACATGTTATGATGGCATACATTAGAAGTAGAAAATGTTCAATCAATATTTTACACTACAAAAAAATTTCTTTTCAAAATTAGTGAGTTCTGTTTTAACAATTGTTTTTAATTTTGATCTAGAGCAGTTTGGCAGTTGCATTGCTGGGGACAGTTGAAGCACCAGGAATCACATGACATCCATCACAATGGAGAAGGTTATTAGGGAAGAATTATCCTTAAAAGCTTTACATGGAAAGGCTTAAAAAGTTCATCAAATTTTGATGCAGTATTTTTTGCCAGTGTAAATTTCTAATTCTAATTATGTGTGCGGACTGATTCCTTAGCAAGGAATCCTAATCAGTGAAGTAGGATGCGGGATGTATGCGCAGTGGCTCATAGCTTTCAGTGCAGTGTTTGAGCCTTGGAGGATTCTCTGGTGAACCAATGTCTTGGGGGAGTTACTGCATCACATTGACACAACCCTGCTAAAGGTAACAGTGTCACATTTGTGGAGCACAGTAGCTCAGCGGTAAGAGCTCCGGACTCTTGACTGAGAGAACGTGGGTTCGAATCCTGTGCGGCGGTGTCGAACCTTGGGCAAATTCATTTACTCTACATTCATTCAGTTCACTCAGCTGCATGAATGAGTACCTGGCTATAGACAATGGTGGATATTTGTGTACAAATATATTCGTGCATTAATTGCAGCGTGGCTGAATGCTTCACAGAGAAGTTGAGATGGTGTTTGATCGAACAGGTCTGCCAGGGAGTAAAGTGTAAAGTGCTTTGAGCAGTCCTGAGGACTGGATACTGGGCTATATAAGAACTTACCTTTACTTTTTTATTTTAGACAAGCTAATAATGACAATGTTTACAGTGTAATGGGTGAACAGAACTCTCTACAGGAATTTCTGGCCCCTCTTCAATTTGATTCTGTCCCTTGTCTTGTATATGACTCAGAATAAATAAAACCTATCCTAAATGTAATGTGTGATATACCAGCTCGTTTTTGTGCAAATGTGTTGTTTTATTTTGTTGAAATTGGAAACATTTCCAGGCCCAAGCAGTTACAAATGTGATACTGCATCTATGTAGTATATAACACAAGGCTATCTATGTACTATATAACACAAGGCTATCTATGTACTATATAACACAAGGCTATGTAATATATAACACAAGGCTATCTATACTATATAACACAAGGCTATCTATGTACTGTATAACACAAGGCTATCTATGTACTATATAACACAAGGCTATCTATGTACTATATAACACAAGGCTATCTATGTACTGTATAACACAAGGCTATCTATGTACTGTATAACACAAGGCTATCTATGTACTGTATAACACAAGGCTATCTATGTACTGTATAACACAAGGCTATCTATGTACTGTATAACACAAGGCTATCTCTGTACTGTATAACACAAGGCTATCTATGTACTGTATAACACAAGGCTATCTCTGTACTATATAACACAAGGCTATCTATGTACTATATAACACAAGGCTATCTATGCTTTTACAATTAACCTGATCTAATAATCAAAGTTAATTTGTTGATGATTTTAACATCTGCACTCTAATATTAACTAGGCTGCATTACTTTTAAAAGTGTTTGAACACACTACATTTTTTGACGCCTTTGACAATTTAGTATGTTTATGAAAGACAATTATGGTGCTTTCAGGTTTGCCATTCATAGTTTTGATATTTAGTAGGCCTGATGTCCATCAGTAATATGAGTCTCTCTACACTGCCTCAGGTGTTTCATATCTGCGTAGCTGCCATGGCCGTAACTTTCCAGGATCTGCACAGAGTCTTTTTTACATCTCGCGTGTGTGAGCCATGTATAGGAACTGTCAGCAAATTGTATGAAACAGGGTATCCCACTTTGCCTACTACTGTGATATCTATTGCCTACTGATATCACTCCCACTTTGCCTACTCTGGGGCTGTTTTAGGATAGCTTTCCTACCTCGCCTCTCGGATATTATTTCCACTGTGTTTCATGTGAATGTTTGTGAACAAATTTGAAAATGTTTATATTTTCATGTAGAGCATTTTGTTTTACTGCAGATGATTTTTGTTTTCTTTTTGTAAGTGTAAACACTGTGTTTACAAATGAGCCATATAACCACTTGAAACAAACTGGTGTTTCACAAAATGAGTATGAATTTAACTGAACCTTCAATGTCATGTCAGCATGTGTGAAACACGTTGTCTTGTAAAAAGGATTCATTCATTTAAAGTTGAAGATAACATTTATTTAAGGTGACATCTGCAGCAGAGAAAATGTTCATAATTCATGACCTCCACATCAGGAGCAGAACAACTAATATGTTTTCTCGGAGGACATCAATTTGTCAGACATCGTATTTCTGTCTGCTAATAGAGTTAGCATTGAGGGAGAATTGTCGTACATTGGAAGATGAACGATAGATACTATGTGTTCTGTTGTTGATGTCGACTGGTGCTTGGGCGTGAAGATACAAGGTCTGTGCCATCAAGTCAGACCCCAGATTGCATCAGTTGCACTGTAAAGGTTGCCTGTTTGCTTAATGCACGAGCATTATCTCCACAACGTTTGGTGCCAACGGCATCGATCCAGTGAATCACTGGGAATATCGGCACCAGAAACTGTCAGTCCATACAATGAGGATCAAAAGGATATAGGAGATGTACATTTATATGTCGCCGTGTCCCACGTTGCGCAGTCAGATTGTCTGTTGTGAGGCAGGGTGCAGATTGTGGCAACCTTCTGGATCGCCTAGTTGTGATGTGGCTATTGCAGTGGCAATGTTTGTAACGATCAGGCACATAGTTGATGTTGGAAAACACAGCAACGTTGCTGTCAGATGATACAGGAAATATACATTTATATGTAGCTGTGGTCTGCTAGTCCGATTGACTCTGTGGAAAGATGCAGTTTGTGGCTTCCTTGGGGAGAGTGCTGTTGTAATGTAGCTTTTGCAGTGAGTGGGAATGCTTAACGATCAGACATCTGGTTGGTGTTGGAAAACACGGCAATGTTGCTGTCAGATGATACAGGAATATACATCTATATGTCACTGTGATGTACTAATTGGATTGACTCCATGGAAAGATTCAGTTTGTGGCGTCCTTATGGAGTCTCTTGTAGGTCTTGCAATGGCCATGTATTTGACGATGACAAACCTTGTTGGTGTGTAGGAACCCTCAACAAGGTTGTAGTCAGCTGCTGATCACCTCCTCCGTTGGGATTCAGGTCAATGGCTTTGATGAGCAACTCATGACATGTTGATGGATTAGGAAAAGTGTCAGTCTTTCTGCTCATTAATGCAGAAGAGCAAAGAAACTGAAGTCAGTTTACTTGGCTCCTCGTGTGTAGGAGGAAGGTTTGTGGAAGGGAGCAATGCCTGGATATAAGTCATGGCGGCCCACCCACCATCGGATCGGGGATTTACATAGCATTTTTAATGATCGCTTCAAAGCCAAGGTAGGATTGTATTTTGAATAGGAAAATTCTATGTGGTTGGGGTGTCATTTTCCTTTTTGTTTAATGCGAGGTATGTTTAGCTTTCTATAAAAATATTCTTGTAACAATGGCTATTACTAAGTGCCCAGATTTATTTACAGGTCAGTCCATTTAGCACTTTTGTTGCCACTTTTCACGAGCAAACTTTATACAAGATATCGGAAGTTTGTTGATAAAGTGCAGATAATGAAATATGTTTTGCTAGGGCCTTCGATAACCTTTTAAAGTATAGTTATTGCATGGTTTTATTGTGTTAGGAGGGTGATGTGAAATAAGTTGCTGTGTTTCATGGGTAATCTTTGGGTTTAAAATGTTCTTTTCTGGGAAATACACAACACCAACATTTGTTTAGTGAAAGTTTTTATTTTGCAGCATTTATTGCAACAAATAGTTTACTTTTAATTGATGAAATACTTGTTACTGATCAAATATAGTGACATTGTGTATATAATTATATTCATTACCTGGTCTTATATTGTTAAACCGACCTTGTACACTAGTGTGTGTGCTCAGTTGATGCCTCATTCTGAACCGTGTATACCGGAGTCTGCAGACTGTGAAATTGGCCTTAGCGAGCCTGTTAGATCGAATCGTGGGCTCGTAGTTGACATAAGTGTATGAAATCACGTGATTTGAAAATGAGGCTCAGCTCCAATTTTTTTGTTTTATTATTGACAAGGCACTATCTGAAAACATTGATGTTTGATACTAAGTGAAATTGGTTTAATTAGGAAAGAGGCTGCAGCGGAAACTGTCGGTTTGACATGTCAGTTGATGAACGCACTGCAGCAGTGACATTAATGACTCATAATGACATGAACCTTTTATTATTTATTTATTAACACAATAAAAATGTTAAAACTTACTATAGGCTTATTTAAATATTTTTTTTAACTTAATGTATAATTTATTCGTTATTTGTGGTGTGATTTAGGTAGGAATAGTATATCCAAATTCCACATGTTTCACTATACGTCAACAGTGTTTTTTCTTCATCACTGTTAATATTATGAAATGAAATAAATCATGTATGAATACTGCATGAAGGGTGAGGATGGGTTCGTGGCCACATATCCACATGATTCAGTTTTAAATTAATGTTGTACATACATGTTTTGAGTCCATGCCCAGGCAAGTTGTGTTTGGAATAGCAATTTTGTGTGTGAAATAATGCATCTATATAATAAAATATAAATTTTTATTTTATTTAACACCATGTCCATAAATGTTTGCAACACTGCATATGTAATAAAACAAAAATAAGCAAGTATGAAAATACAAAAATAGAATAAACAGCTGTACAAACGTCAGTATATATATAAAATTTAAGCAAGTATTTTTTCATATTAAAATAATATAAATGATGTGTCGTATGGCAAATTTTTTTGACCAACTTTGTGTGAAGTGTTTCTCCTCGCCATCAAGGAGGCAGCCATCTTGGGTGTTTGATACTTACTACACCTGTCACATTCATCACATATTTTACCATCTCCTGGCTCTACTAAAATAACATTGCAAGGTTTCACCACTTCTATTGGTGACAAAAAATACTAATATAATCAACCGACAGCTGGTCAACTAAAGGCACAACATAAAACAAGATACATTTTTAATGGTGCATTATCTGAAATTGGAAACGGGAAATGGAAAAGCATAGTGGTAGTGTGATGTAGGTGAATTGTTGTTCTTGTATAACGTGCACCAACTTGAATTGATGACAGATGTGGATGGAGCTCTAGTCACAGTTGCCAGTACTAGGTTCGACAGGTGGAACCCCATATAATTAGCTGCCTTCCATGCACCTATTAAAAACATTTGCCTCTCAGATTTATCAGAGGATTTATGGACACTAAAAAACTTCTGACTGGCATATGTCAGTCAGTCGTTGAACCTGAGACTTGTTGGAAATGCGTTCTTGTGATCTTTCTACCTACCCTGGCTACGTGGTAACCATATGTTGCTGGATGCTGTACCATGGCAATGGCAGTGTTACTGCGGCAATACCACTGACAACTCTTATTATAGTTGATTTAAAGCAGTAAACTGACTGATAGTTTCACAACGAATGCAATGGTTCTGTGATTGTAGTGTTACTGATATGTAATGGTACCTGTAATAGTTGTGATACTGCTACAATATTAATCTAATGTTGCCATGGAAACTCATTAGTTTTACATAGGACATCAGAATATTTTATGAATATCAATAACTCCGTCTTTCACTGCTGTTATCTCTAATAGACGTATACATGGTGAGATAACAACTTGTCACATAGTCAATAACCACCCTGAGACATTTTCACAGGGCCAAAGGGTGTCATCTCTTGGTACTTAGCATAGATGGTACTGAAACTGCTGATGTGGTCATCATAAAACTTTATACTATTATCTGCAAAAAATCATTCTGTGATCCTCAACATGTTGGTTGACACTTCCATGTGTCATCAGTGACATGACATGTCCATGTGTCATCTTTGACATGACACCTGTACTCTGTATGTCATCACTATTTTAACGTCACAATGTTCCTGTCCAACGTCTTGCATGATCCTGCACTGACAAGTTAGTTACAAGTAATTCAGTACCATTGCTAGTGTAGTTTACAGCAACATGTTCTTTGTATGTCAGATCTACACGGACTGGGCGAATCACTATCTGGAGAAGAGTCACAAGCGCAGGACAATCTCGGACCTGCAGACAGACATTTGTGATGGCGTCCTGCTGGCAGACGTCATCGCCGCCGTCAGTGAGTATACCTGACATGCGTCGCTTGTCACATCCATTATTTAAGTCATAGTAAACACTCGTCATGTTGTCATACTGAAAATAGGAAATCAAGTGTCATTAAAACTGGTGCAGTTTTGTTTCATCTCTGTACAGTACAACTGCATGTAGGTAGTGCAATCGCACGTGAATTACACAACGTCTGATTTACCTTAACATTTACGAGGTGTATTTGTCATTAAGAAAGTTTCACATGGTAATTACCTGTCTAGAAACTGTTTGTATCATTTTCATAAACACTGGAATGTGGAGCCATTCAAAGAATAAGACAAATGTTAAAATTCATCATAGATATGATCTCTCACCTTGGTCAAGATGCTGATTGAGTACTTATATTTCTTTTTGATGACAGACTCTCGATGGTCACAGATGTTATATATAGTCCTAATCTTAAAATGTCATTACTCCGTTATTCGTAGTGTTTATAGACAAGTCCTGTGCAGTACTCTGATCAACTATAGACGATGTTGCATGTGGTGCTGCCACCTGGTGATCAACACGAAACTACATTAAGCAACCTTTGCTGTCCTATTTTTAGACATGACAAAGCACACTGCTGAGATACCAGGACCGTGTCTTAATGGTATCTGTCCAGCATGAGATTGCTGAAGACTTGGGAGTTCCTACTTGTTACTTGTGAACACCTGTCCTATCCTTTCAGCTTTCAGGAAGTTGCTAAGAGGTAGTCCTTGACATTAAAAAGCTCTGTTTACTTTGGCTGTTCAATGCTGGCCCAGATGTTTGCTGACGCGACACGACACGTATTGGGGCCTGAGTCTGCATTAGCTGAGTCAGTCGATTCTGATCACTGATGACTGGACCTTGGTCCTTGGAGCCTGTAATTGCTGCCCAGGCTGTTTACTGAAAACAGGCAGATATTGATCTGACTCATTTATTTCACAGAGACATTTATAATTATTATGGATTCTTTCTTTTTCCAAAATTAACTCTATGTTATTTTTTTATGATTACCCAGCAAACAGATATTCCACAATTACTTTTTGCTGTACGTTGAGTGAACATGTTTGTTGACTGAGAATAAAGGGAATTATAATGCCATAGAGTTGTTAGCATCTTAGGTAATGAAAATGTTGTTTAACAATGTTTGGCACTGGTAAAAAACATTTGGCAATACTTTAACTACAGAGATGCCAACCATTATGATTTGGGCTACTGGTTTTTAGCTATGTGTAATGAATTATGCAGCTTGCATTATGTGTATACACATTCATGATGTATATTAGTAATTATTTACTGAGCATTGTTGATGGTGATTGTTAAGCACATGTTTTCCCAGAGAATGCTCAGTAAAAACTTGGTTGGTCATTCAGCATGAAATCTTCATTTTGGAGAAACATTTATTGGGCAATCCAAATTGATGTTCAAGATGAAAGCGTTCACCCCAGACCACATCGATAGGCAAGAGAAAATACCCCACCCATACCCTACCATGCCTTTAGTGTTTAAGGTGACCGTCTTCATTGTTCATTTGTCGTAATGACAAACCCACAAGATCATTATTCTGATTCATGGTTGGAAGTTGGCATCTCTGTAACTACCAGAAAACAGTTTTTTTTTATGTTGACTGAGTATCATTATTATATTAATAGTGCAGATAGGTGAATTAATGTGCATAATGGTCAGGGATACTTATATTCCAGGTTAACAAAACCTGTAAATTAAAATCTATAGTACAATAAAACTATGTACAAATCAAATTAATAATTACAAATAAACATGAATAGAATCACAAATGTATCACAATTTATACATGAAACTTTCAAGTTGGTTTTAAATTATATGTAGTGCAAAGTTCATTTCTATTTCAATTTCAAGTGTGATGAATTATAGGATAATTTGTAAAGTGCTGTTAAACAAATGCAAATGCAACATATTTAAACACCTGAAGGTAGATATAATTTGCTAGTGATATATTATGTCCAGTGAGTAGTCATTTGGCCCTCCAGTCAATTGGGGTGTGCAAGGCTGCAAGCCCTGGGGTGTTCAGTGGGGTAATTTAGCTGCACTGAACCAGCCCAAGAGGTTCACACACAGGTGATGTTGATGAACTGGGGTAATTCTACCCCTAGATTAATTTGACAACACCTGTGATATTTGTTGTTAAACCATCAGCTGGAAATCAAATTAAGTTGGGTTGGGGTTAGATTGCTATGGCAAAGGGTATTGCCCTGGTAATAAGATAATTACAGAATCCTATAAAAAGTAACACTATTGGTATTTTATTTAGCTACATAGTTTCAATGTTGCCATTTTGTGACAGATGTAGCCTGGCAGAATGTGAGTGCCACCTAAAGAAATATCTCCAATATGGTATGAATAACCAATCAATGTCATTTACAGCAAGGTTTAACCAGAGATAATTGTAATTGCAATGCACTTTGTCAACTGGTGTTTAATGTTTATTGGTTTACCTGAAGTTCATGGAATGTAGTTTTTATTATTGGGTGTGTGCGCGTGTGTGTGCGTGTGTCTGTGTCTGTGTGTCTGTGTGCGTGTGTCTGTGCATGTGCATGTGTGCACGTGCGTGCGTGTGTGCGTGCGTGCGTGCGTGCGTGCGTGCTTGCGTGTGTAGATGCAGCAGAACGTTCAGTCACCTTATTCTAACTAATGTGTAGTAGTCTGTTTATAAAGTGAATCATTGGGATAAAGTCATAAATTAACCACCCCCACGTTGATATCTGGCAAAAATTTCTTCATTTACCATATTTTTGACATTCAAGCAATGGTATTATTCAGTAGAATTAATGAGACTTTTATTTCAAAAATTCCTTTGCAGTTTGTGATGTCATCCATATATCACCACCACAGATATCAAAGAGACAAGATCAGCATTGACCATGTGTAGACACAATGGAATGTTTTATTAGCTCAAGTTTGCTGAATATGTACATAAGTCATGGCAGTTTATCAGATTCACGCCAGATAAGGCAGAGTTTGTTGTTGCAAGTTCACAGGTTCTATTGTCATAAACGTGGGGGGAATTCACATTCCTCTGATATAGCACATGTTTATTTTAGAGCTGATGAAAGACCAGGGCGACAGTACAACAGTATAGATCCCATTTCATGGGTCGCGGGATGTCGTGTTGTATAACAAAGCAGTGTGATATTAATCAATCATTATTGATTCTGTGAAAGCCACACTACAGAGAGCGGTCTCATATGTAACATAATGGATCGTGGCAGCATTGAACGGGTCACAAAGGATCGATGTGATCTCTCTCATCCTGACACTTGTACTTTCAGATGAGAGTGGTCTCACATGTAACATAATGGATCATGGCAGCATTATACGAATATCACAAAGGATCGATGTGGTCTCTCTCATCCTGACACTTGTACTCTCAGATGAGAGCAGTCTCATATGTAACATAATGGATCATGGCAGCATTATACGAATCACAAAGGATCAATGTGATCTCTCTCATCCTGACACTTGTACTCTCAGATGAGAGCAGTCTCATATGTAACATAATGGATCATGGCAGCATTATATGAATCACAAAGGATCGATGTGATCTCTCTCGTCCTGGCACTTGTACTCTCAGATGAGAGCAGTCTCATATGTAACATAATGGATCATGGCAGCATTGTACGAATCACAAAGGATCGATGTGGTCTCTCTCGTCCTGGCACTTGTACTCTCAGATGAGAGCAGTCTCATATGTAACATAATGGATCATGGCAGCATTATACGAATCACAAAGGATCAATGTGATCTCACTCGTCCTGACACTTGTACTCTCAGATTAGAGCAGTCTCATATGTAACATAATGGATCATGGCAGCATTGTACGAATCACAAAGGATCGATGTGATCTCTCTCGTCCTGGCACTTGTACTCTCAGATGAGAGCAGTCTCATATGTAACATAATGGATCATGGCAGCATTGTACGAATCACAAAGGATCGATGTGATCTCTCTCGTCCTGACACTTATACTCTCAGATGAGAGCAGTCTCATATGTAACATAATGGATCATGGCAGCATTGTACGAATCACAAAGGATCAATGTGATCTCTCTCATCCTGACACTCGTACTCTCAGATGAGAGCAGTCTCATATGTAACATAATGGATCATGGCAGCATTATACGAATCACAAAGGATCAATGTGATCTCTCTCGTCCTGACACTTGTACTCTCAGATGAGAGCAGTCTCAAATGTAACATAATGGATCATGGCAGCATTATACGAATCACAAAGGATCAATGTGATCTCTCTCGTCCTGACACTTGTACTCTCAGATGAGAGCAGTCTCATATATAACATAATGGATCATGGCAGCATTATACGAATCACAAAGGATCAATGTGATCTCTCTCGTCCTGGCACTTGTACTCTCAGATGAGAGCAGTCTCATATGTAACATAATGGATCATGGCAGCATTATACGAATCACAAAGGATCAATGTGATCTCTCTCATCCTGACACTTGTACTCTCAGATGAGAGCAGTCTCATATGTAACATAATGGATCATGGCAGCATTATACGAATCACAAAGGATCAATGTGATCTCTCTCGTCCTGGCACTTGTACTCTCAGATGAGAGCAGTCTCATATGTAACATAATGGATCATGGCAGCATTATACGAATCACAAAGGATCAATGTGATCTCTCTCGTCCTGGCACTTGTACTCTCAGATGAGAGCAGTCTCATATGTAACATAATGGATCATGGCAGCATTATACGAATCACAAAGGATCAATGTGATCTCTCTCATCCTGACACTTGTACTCTTAGATGAGAGCAGTCTCATATGTAACATAATGGATCATGGCAGCATTATACGAATCACAAAGGATCAATGTGATCTCTCTCGTCCTGGCACTTGTACTCTCAGATGAGAGCAGTCTCATATGTAACATAATGGATCATGGCAGCATTATACGAATCACAAAGGATCAATGTGATCTCTCTCATCCTGACACTTGTACTCTCAGATGAGAGCAGTCTCATATGTAACATAATGGGTCATGGCAGCATTATACGAATCACAAAGGATCAATGTGATCTCACTCGTCCTGACACTTGTACTCTCAGATGAGAGCAGTCTCATATGTAACATAATGGATCATGGCAGCATTATACGAATCACAAAGGATCAATGTGATCTCTCTCGTCCTGACACTTGTACTCTCAGATGAGAGCAGTCTCATATGTAACATAATGGATCATGGCAGCATTATACGAATCACAAAGGATCAATGTGATCTCTCTCGTCCTGACACTTGTACTCTCAGATGAGAGCAGTCTCATATGTAACATAATGGATCATGGCAGCATTATGCGAATCACAAAGGATCAATGTGATCTCTCTCATCCTGACACTTGTACTCTCAGATGAGAGCAGTCTCATATGTAACATAATGGATCATGGCAGCATTATACGAATTACAAAGGATCAATGTGATCTCACTCGTCCTGACACTTGTACTCTCAGATGAGAGCAGTCTCATATGTAACATAATGGATCATGGCAGCATTATACGAATCACAAAGGATCAATGTGATCTCTCTCGTCCTGACACTTGTACTCTCAGATGAGAGCAGTCTCATATGTAACATAATGGATCATGGCAGCATTATACGAATCACAAAGGATCAATGTGATCTCTCTCGTCCTGACACTTGTACTCTCAGATGAGAGCGGTCTCATATGTAACATAATGGATCATGGCAGCATTATACGAATCACAAAGGATCAATGTGATCTCTCTCATCCTGACACTTGTACTCTCAGATTAGAGCAGTCTCATATGTAACATAATGGATCATGGCAGCATTGTACGAATCACAAAGGATCGATGTGATCTCTCTCGTCCTGACACTTGTACTCTCAGATGAGAGCGGTCTCATATGTAACATAATGGATCATGGCAGCATTATACGAATCACAAAGGATCGATGTGATCTCTCTCGTCCTGACATTTGTACTCTCAAGTGAGAGCGGTCTCATATGTAACATAATGGATCATGGCAGCATTATACGAATCACAAAGGATCGATGTGATCTCTCTCGTCCTGACATTTGTACTCTCAAGTGAGAGCAGTCTCATATGTAACATAATGGATCATGGCAGCATTATACGAATCACAAAGGATCGATGTGATCTCTCTCGTCCTGACACTTGTACTCTCAGATGAGAGCAGTCTCATATGTAACATAATGGATCATGGCATCATTGAACTGGTCAAAAAGGATCGATGTGATCTCTCTTGGCCTGACACTTGTACTCTCAGATGGGTGGAGATCATCTATAAGCATCCAGCTGTCATATTCTTCTTGGTTCTGTCAAACCTATTAGCAACACAATGGAAATGTTAATGATGTTAGTCACTCAACTAACAAGCTTATGCTACATTTTAATAACATATTACAAGCAAAATACATAGGTGGGCAGTCATTACTAACTTTTAAATTGGTAAAAGTAAAAACATTCTTTATAGCAGAACTGTGATTAGAAGATTGCAAGTTAATGATTGCATATTTTGGGGGAAATGTGTCAAAGATGTGTTGGTAAATTTAAAAGTAACCACCAAATGATTTAGGCAATTTTTCTGGCCACATTTGAATGTTATCTTAACAAACAAATTATATAACAATGAATTAAGTAATAATTGTAATACAGCATTTGAGGTCAACAGAGGAAGAAATTGGCCAGTGCAATGATGGTACATGCAGTGCCCCCTGGTTGCCAGAGAGAACAAGGTGTGTTTGTTGACACATGGCCTGTGTGGGGACACAAAATGGACCCTGCCGTTTATGGAGTATGGAGTTCCTCCTGGTTGGTCTTTGGACTTCCGTCCTGCCACACGCCTGTCAGTATTGGGTCATCACTAGAAACAGGACATTGGTCTGGTGACATCATGTGTTTGTCCTCATAGATTGTTGCACTTATCACCAACACAGAGAATTACTGAATCATTGATATCCTGTATGTGGGTACCTTTTCTGGGATTATCTTTAAATCATGATTATACAGCGCATAACATGATTTGTGTATCACCTTTACTGTTCTCATTGTAGCTCTCATTAATCTTCCATATCATGTGTCTTACAAATAAAGATATAGTGGCTCATGTTTTATGATTTAATTTTTTGTTTGGCTACATTAGTATTGCATTAACCAGGTAATTGATAAATCATGCAAATTAATCTAATGACATGAAATATTTGAATGGTAATTTTAAAAACAAATATGTTGCCACCCACGCCAATAATACTAGCCAATGATTATAAAGTTTTGTTTTTTCTTTCAGCCAATCAGAAGGTACAAAACATCAACACCAAACCCAGGAGTTCAGCACAGATGGTAAGTACAGTGGTATTTTTTGGGCTGTGGGAAGGGTCTATTTCCTGTACAGGGGTGGCAGCCATTTAGGTTCTAAATAGAAGCTACCCAGATCCCAAGAAAGCTTACAATCCATTTGGTTGAAAATAATCATAAGGTACACCTAAGGCTGAATTGTATTAAGGACATAGCAATTAGCATTCATTTATATAAATATTGATGAGTTGTTAGATGCATCATTTGCATAGAATATTTGTTATTTGAAATATTTCAATAATTTTGTTTTATTTTGCAAATTTCAGACTAGGATAACAAATAATAAACAACAGTAATTGTCATTATTGTGATTTTTTCTCAGATTCAATATTTACTGGTAACCTGCAAATAGAAAGGTCCTGACAAGAATATGAGGATTAACTGCTGGCTAGAGTTAGGATTGGCAGGATAGGGAAAGGATGGAAATTGGATAACTTCGTTTGTCATAACGTGAGTCTTGTGGTTCAGGATAATACATCCTACAGTGGAAACAAACACTGACAAATTACAACTTTGCATGTGGTTTTAAAAAGAGCCAAAGCTCAGTTTACCTACATGTGGTTTACTGGATGGAAATTGGCCTGCGAGAGCTTTCCCAGAATCGGCAAGGAAATGTCTTGTGGCAGGCTGTCACCCCTTATGAGAAAATGGACTGGTCCTGCCATAGGGATGACTGTTGCAGTACCTGTCATGGCAGTGAGATTGTAGTAGTCTCCGCCCCCTTGAGCTCAGCCAGCACATGTGTACATGGTCTGCCCACGCTGCTGCATGTACAGTCATCTACCTTCATGCTTCATCTGTTAATCCCAGCCTCCGTCTCACTCACTTTACAGTCGTCTATGGACCAGCGCACAGGAATACTCCAGCCGGTTACATCTCAACACAACAAACACTTGATTTGTTCCCTCTGGATTACGGATTGGTCGATAACTAAGACACCATCGGAATACGGGATAACAAGCTGTGTTTACATGAAGGTTCTGGTCTAAGCCTATGGTGGTAGACTAACTTTGGACTTGTGTTATACTTATAGCCGCAGTCAGAGTTAGTTATCGTACAGGTGTCGTGCACTGGATATATTCTCACCTTTGTGGCTCTCATACAGGTAAGATAATGTGATTAGATTACGTAGTCACAATAGATTTCTCACATGGGACTCTTGTTGTGACATTAATAGTAAGGTCTAAGTATTGATCAGACTTTACAGTTTGCACCTGGATTCACACCCTGACATCGGTGGTCAGTGGTCAATTTTATTCCAACTGTATATTTAAATTGTATTGCTTTCACAACTGTTGAGTTGTAAGTAGATTTGTATAATTTTAACAGTTGTGTCAGTCTGTCTGTCCATGTCTTATGGTTAGTTAGCTTGTCCACTCTTTCCACTGCCTGTCTCCATCATCCATCCAACTCTCTGACCATATCATCCCTCCGTCCGTCCGTCCGTCTGTCAATCCGTCCATCTGTTCTACCAACATGCACATACACAGCTGTATCCCAATGTCATGCTTTGTATTGAGATGATGCCCTCAGCTTTACGCATAATGTTATAAAAGGTCAGTATCAGTAAAATGTTTTGTTTTAAATGTACTTCTTAATATAACGACTTTTTACTGACCAGCTTACAGTTGTACCACTTAGAATGACACACACTTTGACAGTTAATAAATGCGGTTATAGAGTGGTTTGTAATGACTGGAAACCACACTTGCCTTGTCTCAGGACACAACACTGATCTACTGTTGACCAGACACTTATCCTGACTAATCCACTTGACTAGGTGCAATATATTCATGTTTATCACTCCTCCTCGAGTTCTTCATATTCTCTACATGTGGTTAGCCGCACCTCAAATGTTCACTCAATACACATAATTCCATGTTTTTTCAGTAATTTGTAATGATAATGATCTTCAGTGTTCAACCAACCTGCTTTAGAAGTCCCCAGGTAACATGTAGACTCACCTGACATACTAGACCACAGTGTGCAGGAGTTGTGTATCTAAAGCCTCGGTCATTTATCATTTTATAAAATGCTACCTGATGACATCGTCTGGCAATGATACATATCTGTGTGGCTCGCAATGATTTATTTACCTATCATTTTTCATGTTGTGGTACACTTACTATCTGTATTGAAAATTTCTGAGCTAGCAGAGGTTACATATATACACGTGCAGTGGTAATATTTGTGGTTGCTTAATGCAAGCAACAACATATTTGACCCACCTAAACAAGTGAAGACGAATGTTTCCTGGCAGTGTTCGTGATGTTTGTCATGGCCTTCCCAACTGGTGTATTTCCATGCATGGCTGCACATGTCATGCATGACTGGCCACAAGCAGTAACAAGGCAGGTCAGGAGCAGACAGGAAACATGGAATTATAACTTCATTAGTGTCCACAGAACCAGGGTCTGATGACTGCCCCAGGGAACTGGATACTCTGGGCAACAAATTCATAGGACAATTGTTATTTTAGATTTATTCCGCTGTGGTGTGGTGTGGTGTGGATGAATGCCTCAAGGCAGGCTTCTTATTTATATAATTTTTTGGTTGTATGCATTTTAATGGAAGTGATTGACGTCATAACAGTGATGTAATATTAACTGGATTTATTGAGAATATACGTACTGCAATTTATTATTAATGTCCAGTATTATTTTAGACGACACTTCACAAATCTTCATGAGCTAATGGATTCTTTGTCGACATGCCTTTTGTAAGTAGTTAGTTTAAGTTGCAATCTTGTTAGATTTGTCTAATTCTAGCTATTTTAGTCAGCCAGACAAGACTTGGAGTCTCATTGCAGTCCTGTATTTTGCTTTTTTCAGTCATACTGTTGAAGATTGTGACATTACGTGAAAAGTGGTCAAAATATTTCCACTTTCTATGTTGTTCCAATTTGTAATAGTAACATTAACTCTGTTGGTTTTTGGTAGTTTTGTAATCATAAAGCACCAAGGTGACACTGGGTCTGAAATAGGTGATTGACATGACTGGCAAGTCAATAGAATGACTGTCACCATCTGTGACACTGTGCAGGATCTACAACACACACATCTGTGAAGGATAGGCCATGGTTAATTGCAGGATTATCATGGCCACCACTGGTCTCAAGAGACACATCTGGAATCTGTGGACAATAAATCACCATCTGCCACCTTCATAGATATAATGGCCTGTCACCTTCATAGACATAGTGGCCTGTCACCTCCATATACATATTGGTCTTGACACCCACAGACACAATAGTCTGACACCTCCATAGATGTATTTGTTTGACACCTTCACATACTTACATGGTGGTATGTCACCTTCATAGACATAGTGGTCTGACACCTTCATAGACATAGTGGTCTGATACTTTCATAGACAGTGGTCTGTCACTTTCATAGACAGTGGTCTGACACTTTCATAGACAGTGGTCTGACACTTTCATAGACATAGTGGTCTGACACTTTCATAGACAGTGGTCTGACACCTTCATAGACGTAGTGGTCTGACACTTTCATAGACATAGTGGTCTGACACCTTCATAGACATAGTGGTCTGACACCTTCATAGACATAGTGGTCTGACACTTTCATAGACAGTGGTCTGACACCTTCATAGACGTAGTGGTCTGACACCTTCATAGACGTAGTGGTCTGACACTTTCATAGACATAGTGGTCTGACACTTTCATAGACATAGTGGTCTGACACCTTCATAGACATAGTGGCCTGTCACCTCCATATACATATTGGTCTTGACACCCACAGACACAATAGTCTGACACCTCCATAGATGTATTTGTTTGACACCTTCACATACTTACATGGTGGTATGTCACCTTCATAGACATAGTGGTCTGACACCTTCATAGACATAGTGGTCTGATACTTTCATAGACAGTGGTCTGTCACTTTCATAGACAGTGGTCTGACACTTTCATAGACAGTGGTCTGACACTTTCATAGACATAGTGGTCTGACACTTTCATAGACAGTGGTCTGACACCTTCATAGACGTAGTGGTCTGACACTTTCATAGACATAGTGGTCTGACACCTTCATAGACATAGTGGTCTGACACCTTCATAGACATAGTGGTCTGACACTTTCATAGACATAGTGGTCTGACACTTTCATAGACATAGTGGTCTGACACCTTCATAGACATACTGGTCTGAGACCTTCATAGACATAGTGGACTGACACCTTCATAGACATAGTGGACTGACACCTTCATAGACATAGTGGACTGACACTTTCATAGACATAATGGTCTGACACTTTCATAGACAGTGGTCTGACACCTTCATAGACATAGAGGTCTGACACTTTCATAGACATAGTGGTCTGACATCTTCATAAACATAGTGGTCTGACACCTTCATAAACAGTGGTCTGAGACTTTCATAGACATAGTGGTCTGACACTTTCATAGACAGTGGTCTGACACCTTCATAGACAGTGGTCTGACACCTTCATAGACGTAGTGGTCTGACACTTTCATAGACATAGTGGTCTGACACTTTCATAGACATAGTGGTCTGACACTTTCATAGACATAGTGGTCTGATACCTTCATAGACATAGTGGTCTGACACTTTCATAGACATAGTGGTCTGACACCTTCATAGACATACTGGTCTGAGACCTTCATAGACATAGTGGACTGACACCTTCATATACATAGTGAACTGACATCTTCATAGACAGTGGTCTGACACCTTCATAGACATAGAGGTCTGACACTTTCATAGACACAATGGTCTGACACTTCCATAGACATAGTGGTCTGACACCTCTACAGACAGTGGTATGTCACCTCCATAGACAAAGTGGTCTGTCACCTATACAGACAGTGGTCTGTCACCTCCATATACATAGTGGTCTGTCACCTCTACAGACATAGTGGTCTGACACCTCCACAGACATGGTGGTATGTCACCTCTACAGACATGGTGGTCTGTCACCTCTACAGACAGAGTGGTCTGTCACCTCCATAGACATAGTGGTCTGACATATCTACAGACATAGTGGTCTGCACATCCATAGACATGGTGTTCTGTCACTTCCACAGACATAGTTTTCTGACACCTCCATATACATAATGGTCTGACACCTCCCCAGACATTGTGGTCTGACACATCCATAGACATAGTGGTCTATCATCTCCATAGACATAGTGGCCTGACACCTCCATATACATAGTGGTCTGACACCTCCACAAAAATGGTGGTCTCTCCAAAATAGACATAGTGGTCTGCCACCATCATGTGTAGTATAATATTGGGGGCAAAGTACTCATTTCATGTCTAGCTTAGATGATGGAAGTCATGGAATGTGACTATTCTATGTAATTTTCGGATGATCATCATCAGCCCAGACAGGAATGTTAAATAGATTTTCTTATAGCAGCCACAGTACCTTGTGCTTACTTGGGATGATTCACTTACACGTAAGAAGTTACTTTATAACTATCCCAGGACCTCTGCAATGGAATGTAAAATAATGTTCATCATGTTCTCTTTCCTCTAGGAGCTCCTTGTGCTCTCTCTATCACTCCCTCTCTCTCACTCTTTCTCTCCCTCACTCTCTCTCTTCCTCACTTTCTCATTCCATCTATCTCTGGATGGATGGATGGTGAGAGTGAGAGAGCGAGTGAGAGACAGAGAGGGAATCTGTCTGTGTCTCACTGCCTTACTCCCTCTCTCGCTCTTTCTCTCTCTCTCTTTCTCATCCTCTCTCTCTTTCTCATCCCCTCTCTCCTTCTCCCCATCTTAACATTCCTTCTATTCATATTTTTCCATCCACCCCTCACTCACCCACTCTCTCTCACTCACTCATCACCGACTCACTCACTCAGTCATTCAATTAGTGGTCACTCTATCTGATTGTATCACTGTGACCAATGGAGTACAGCTGTCTGTTGAATGTCCCTGCTCCAGCATCACTGCACCGTTGGCTGCACACAGGAGACAGACTTGTGACAATGTGACATTGACTGGTCTGCAAGAGTGACAAGGGGCGCTTGCATCAATCACTGGATGGGAGGGATGACTTACACTCATTATGTAGTGCATTCTAGAAATTCCATTTCCTCACAATGTTAATTGCTTTTTCCAAGGACTCATTGGCTTTATTGACTAAGAAATTGAACTATTCCCTACCCCTCACCCCCATCTCCAACTCCTCTTCTCTCTTTTCTGTCTCTGTCCTTGCTCTATCTTTTTTCTCTATCCAACTCTTCATCACACCCTCTCTCCCTCAATATATACCTTTCTCCTTCTGTCCACCCCATCTCTGTTGTCTCTCTTATCCTTTCCCTCTCCCTCACTTCCCCTCTCCGTCTCTCCCTCACTTCCCCTCTCCGTCTCTCCCTCACTTCCCCTCTCCGTCTCTCCCTGTTCCTCTCTCCCCACTCCCTCTCTCTCTCTCCCTCCCTCCCTCTCTGTCACTCACTCGCTCTCTCCACTCTACCCCTCCCTCCCTCCCTCCCTCTCTGTCTCTCACTCGCTCTCTCCACTCTACCCCTCCCTCCCTCTCTGTCTCTCACTCAGTCTCTCCACTCTACCCCTCCCTCTCTCTCTCCCTCCCTCCCTCTCTGTCTCTCACTCGCTCTCTCTCTCCCTCCCTCCCTCCCTCCCTCCCTCTCTGTATCTCACTCGCTCTCTCTCTCCCTCCCTCCCTCCCTCCCTCTCTGTCTCTCACTCCCTCTCTCTCTCTCTCCCTCCCTCCCTACCTCTCTGTCTCTCACTCGCTCTCTCTACTCTACCCCTCCCTCCATCCCTCCCTCCCTCCCTCGTTTTTCTACTTCTGTCCCTCGATCTCTTTTTCCTTCACTCCCTCTTTCCCTCCCCTCTCATTCCCTCACTCTGCCTCTCTCCATCTGCCCCTCATTCTCCTTCTTTCCTTCCCTTCCTCTCTCCCCTCGCTCCCTCTCTCCTTCCAATTCTACCTCTCAACCTCTATAATAGTGCCCTAGAAGACTGAAGGGTGGACAGCATGGGACACTTGAGTGTAGGACAGAGTTAATGGGACCAGGGTATCTGCCCCCAGCCTTGTCTGCCTGCAGCTGCTCCTTGCTATGTGGTCACTGTGTTGGGGCAGTAATACTAAATAGCCACTGGGACTGTGGGAGGGTTATCAGGGTGGCCTAAATCAACATGCCCCAGGGGGAATGCACTGAGCAGAGGAGGCGCCCCTCCAGGGGTGATTCCACTTAACCTTGGACTGCTTGCCAGAGCTTCCTGGAACATGTGGTTGTTTGTATATTAGAGCTATATATCTGGTGGTTAGTAGATTGGACAAACTGCTTCCAGCTGATGGTTGTGGGGAAGCCCTGGGGGATATATCACTTGCCTCTGTAGTGGTCAAGACAGAATGATCTCTGTATAATTGTAAACAGGTGTTTGTTTATGTGTACCCCAAGTATCATGGTGCAATTAATATGTTCACAGATAGAAACCTTCTTAGAAGTGGGAAAGATTGTAAACCTTGAAACAGTAGACAGGGTGGCTTAAGGAAAGGGTGCTGGCTTGTGATAGAAGAAGAAAAAGGAAATGATGGAAGATTATGTATTCTTAGATGTGAGACTAAGTGATCAAGATTACTGCTTGTCAATCAAAGATGAAGTTGTGCTTTACCATCAACCCAACCATGTTGCAACATGTCAACATGTTGCCAAAGAAACTGAGTGACAGTGAGTGGCAAGAATATAATGCTTCAAACAAGCAATTATAATGGAATTCTAGTTATAAGTAAGGATGACATTAGTAATGTAATTAGGTTGACATATTTTCTTTACTCTATGTAGGATTATATCAGTGGACATTCATGCATCAGGGACTCTAAATAGGTGTAGGAGGTCTTTAAAGACTCATCTTTTTACTAGACATTTTAATTAATTTAAATTGTTTTGTTGTGACGGACTTTATTTTATAATTTTTGTATTATTTATTTTAAAATTAGTGTTTATAGTTTAATATTCAGTATTACATGTCTTAAAACCAGTGTTTTGTTTTTAATGTATTAATATAAATTATTGTATTGCTTGTACAGCACACCGATCCGCTGTGCGGGAATTAGCGCTAAAGAAATACCAAATTATTGTTATATCACCAGTCCTCTTGTAGCTGTATCTGTGAGCTTGCCTGTGAGATGAAAACAAGTATTATAATTATTGAATCTGTGCAAAACAACAGCTGCTGCCTAAAGGTGGTCGACTGATCTCCAATATGCAATGTCCATGTTGTCAACTTGCACAAGGAGGAAAAGAATATGTAAATTGACTGTGTTTCCACCAGTCAACAAGGGGTTCGATATCCTTGTAGTCAGTCACCTTATACCCCAGTTCCTTCTCTCTCCAACACATCAGTGAGTCTTGGCACCTGTTCCTGTCTTACATCTCAGTCAGGCCTGTAGATGATACCACTCACCTTTGAGTCTTCCACTTCTACATTGCCATATAGAACTGTCACTTCTCTCTCCGTGCTCTGTCTGTATTACTTACTCTTTCCTGGCCGCTTATGATTCATGACTTCTAATTGTAGCCTTGCATAATCCATAAGAGCAAGCTGTCATTGGTCCTGGAAGCTCTTGTGGCATATGCAAGTCTATCTATAGCTGTCATTGGTCCTGGAAGCTCTTGTGGCATATGCAAGTCTATCTATAGCTGTCATTGGTCCTGGAAGCTCTTGTGGCATATGCAAGTCTATATATAGCTGTCATTGGTCCTGGAAGCTCTTGTGGCATATGCAAGTCTATCTATAGCTGTCATTGGTTCAGGAAGCTCTTGTGGCATATGCAAGTCTATGTATAGCTGTCATTGGTCCTGGGAGCTCTGGTGGCATATGAAAAACATGAGAATGGATGTAGATACGTAGAGAGACTATGGAGACCCAGGAGAGAGTTGGAGAGACTTGGAGGTAATTGGAGGTAATTGGAGATTGAATCATGAATGTCTTCATAACTGGTTATGTCACATAGGTTAATACTTAACCTGAAAATCTGTGTTCCAGTGAGAATCTGTGAACAAATAATTGAATAAGGTGTGGATGCCAATTCTGTTGATATTAGTCAGAAGTGATGGAACATTCAAAATGTAAATCCAAGTCAACCTCGGTCTCAAGCTGATCACTTTTTAATTAAGTTTGATATCTGTAATACAGACTTTGAAATTAGTTATCCAGTATCAAGCTCTATATTGAAGACTGTATACTATGATTCATATATTACATGCTAAACCATATCGTATATCAAATAGTTTATAGGTGATGCTGCCATTCTGTATTTAGGTGGTTGTTACTAAATGATTGGGTAGGGAACAAGGTGATCAAGTGGACAACAGTGGGACATTAGTCAGCTGTAAAGATCTTTCTGCACTGATTGCTGCATGCCAAGCCAGTGTTAATTGCCAATGGATCTATCACATTTCACTCCACCCTCCCCTACACTCATAAACCTGACTGGGAACCTGCATTTGCACCCCCAGGAATACACATGGTGTGGTCATTAACATTCTCCCATTATGCCTTCTGTTCCACTGGTCAAGACTGACCATTGGTCATCAGTCTCTAACCCTTGTGGGCAGCTGGTCAAGAGGTTTATATATAGCTGTCATTGGTCCAGGAAGCTTTTCTGGCATATGTAGCTATATCTATATCTGTCATTGGTCCAGCAAGCTCTCATGTATGTAGTTATAACTATAGCTGTCATTAGTCCTGGTAGCTCTCTTTGGATATGTAGCTATATTTATATAGCTGTCATTGGTCTTGGGAGCTCTCTTTGGATATGTAGCTATATCTATATAGCTGTCATTGGTCCTGGAACATTTCATGGGATATGTAGCTATATCTATATAGCTATCATTGGTCCTGGTAGCTCTCTTTGGATATGTAGCTATATCTATATAGCTGTCATTGGTCCTGGAATATCTCATGGGATATGTAGCTATATCTACAGTGGTGTTTTTGTTTTAAAAAAACAGTGCACATATCCGTCAAACATGATGTGCACAGAGTAGTTATCCATATCACTTTGGATAGGTATGCCCCAGTGGACTCTTGTGTATATAATACATTTATATATTCAAAAGCCTTGGATAAAAGTCTACATTTTGACAGTTGATGTAACTAAACAACATGATTCTATATTTCTGGGCAATTTATCTGATATCAATGACAGTGCCATCGACTAGAAAGTTTTGATGATAAAAAAGATCTGCGGCCATTATTTCAAAGTTGATGGAGTCAGTTTAATCAGCTTTCAACAATGAATGTGTCCTTGGAAGTAGACACGTCATTCTGATTAGAAACAGCAGGAAACTGAATCTTCCATTTAAAACAAATAACTTGTAAGACACACTTGAGATTTGTGAAGGTGGGCTATTAATGAGGTAAAGGACAGGGAGACAGGGCGCCAGAGGGTACAGACTGAGGGACAGGGTAAAGGAGGGAGCCTCCACCATGAGGGTGGGGTGGAGGGTGGAGGGTGGAGCTGGTCACCCCAGGCAGGGTAGACAGGAAATTGAAGCAATATGCCACCCAGACAAGCTGTCAGTTCCTGTGATTGCACTTCCTATTCAAATTGCCTTTAATTGTGTTATTGAGTGTGTTTGGAAGCAGATAGTTTGGTGTGCGTGTATGTTTCAAGGACAGTAAACTGTCTTCACGACTCATCAGGTTGCTCTTGTAGCCCTAGTCCAACACCACGACCAGAGTGTGGAAGATGTGGCACAGGGAACATGTGAAAGTACTGCCAGGTACAGACTGAGTAATGAGCATAATTGGTTGTCCTAATGTCTTACATCAAGTTGTCACTAATAAACCTTGCAGCAGAAACTCTGGCAAACTTGGAGGGCTTGATGAAGATGTACACAGGCTGGCCTGGTGATTTACTCACCATTATGCTAGACTCTGTTTATAATTAGTTGCTATGGCAGCATAAAGCTGACAGGAATGGGACTGTAAGAAATGGTACATTAAGACATCAAGGGACGGCGTCTTAGAAGATGGTACATGAACATATCAGGGTTATCCTCATGTTGAAGTGTATTGTGTTATTGCTGCATTGTGTCATTGCACTATTAATAAAGTAATCTGTACAAAATGACAGGTGTAAACAAATTAACATTACATTTTCTTTTGGTTTCACAATAACATTTATTTATAGCATTAATCGTAACATATTTTGAACTATAAAAATTATAATGATTATATTTACACATGCATTTAGAATTAAATTACCTTTGAATATGTTATCTAGAGTACATCTATAATGTTCTAGCAGTGCGTTATGTGTCACATGACTGATAACAATTTACCAGTCTTTTGAATATTTTATCTACTGTATAAGCAGTTTCCTTTTTGTTTCACCAAAAGTTCACGTATTAGTTTTCTTCAATGCTATTGGTGATAACAAATTGAAACAAAGTACATTTTAAGTACTGGCTATGATGTCATTAACAAAACTTGAAAGCTTGCAAGGTTCAATTAGTACATATGCTTTAATGATTAATGCAACAGAGTGTTACCATTTTAGAATTAATTCATCTGTGAGAGGTCTATGATAATAATTATGATGTGTTGTCTGATGGTGCTCGGTGAGTCATGACTTGTTCAGCCATGTGTGACAGCACAACAAGGGCTGATGCTGCTGATAACTCTGACCTTTGTGGGTGGTTTCATGGAAGTGATGTGCCATATGGCTTTAATAATTGATAATCGGTGTTGAATCACACCTTTGATGGTGGCTTGTAACACTGGACTAGTTGTATCCAGAGGATCAGGGATAGCTTGAAGTCTGGCATATCTTGAGAGGCAGATAAAAGTAACATTGTGATGCTGTTTGTCCACAGATAGCAGGATAGAACATGACAAGCCAAACTTTATCTATTTTTTATTAAGATCTTGGTGCATCTTCATAGGAAATCTGTGTTTGGACAAAAAGGCATTCAGCTAACCTATAGTATGGCCTTGTGTAATGTATTAGAACGTCTGATCATCACAAAGGTGTGCTTTCTTGTATTACTGTTTACTTATAGTGAAATAATAATTTTGTTGGTGAAAATATATAATTACTCACTCTAAAAATATAGAAATGTTATACGTCTTAATAAATTTTTTTTGATTCACTGAGTTGTGTCTGAAATGTGCCCTGGATCAAGACCCCTTAGCCAACCCTGCAGTTGTCACCTGTAATGATGCACATCAAAGCTCTCACCTGGGGAAAAATGGGCCAATTTCCTCCCACCCTTGAGGAGGCTCAAACACCTGGAAAACAGTTGCATAATACACTAAGTAGAATTACCCCTTTGCCTCTGACAAACAGCTTCTGTTACCATATGGTTAACCCTTGTTCACACTTCGTCCCACCTGGTAGGTTTCAGGTTCTACGTATCTGTTACCCTTCATACCCAGACAGACAAAGGCAACACTGCATTCCATAGTAATAATTTTACAATAGTTTAATAACATTTTAATACTGTATTTCTCCCTTGATCGTAAAAAATGAACCCTTGAGCATGTTTAGGTGAAATATCATTGCAACTTTGAATTGAATTTGTTATAAAAAAAAGTATTTTTAAGTCTGTCTTAGAGATACAAAATGAAGCACTGCTATCATTGTACTAGTGCCACATTAACAAGACAGTCTTATTATTAGAAGTTTGTGCTGGAATAAATAATTTCTAAAGTATTTTAATGCAGCACTGGACAGACATTGATGTTATTCTTATAGTTGTAACTTGCAAGTACAATATTTACTTACAAAGATTCAGTCTGTCATACTGGTTGCAGAGGGTTAACTAATCTACCCTGGTGAATCTCTGAGGTGTTTTAATTGTGGAAAGTTAATTTTAAGTCACCCACCTTTAAACTGCCTTCCAAACACTCCAGGAGATAAGATCTTTGTGGAGGGCAATAAAAAGATCTACTGCTACCACAGCCCTGTGATTGCCTACACCTTCTGGGGCTGATTTCCCTGGTCTATTCCTGGTCTCAGACTTCCCAGTGCCTCAAACATCAGTGCTTCTGTTCCTGCTGCAGTGTGCACACCTGTGCTCCAACCAGGAAAGGAGCATGAGCATTAGCAGGGCAGAAACATGATGCCACCCTTGTGTAGTTCAGAGACCACTGATAGCATCTGTCTGGGAGATGAATGCAGGAACAAGTGGCCAGGAACATAATAACTATGTGTTCTGAAATACAACTGTGAAAGGTTCAGAGTGCACAGCCCGGGTTTGGCTGGGATGAATTCACAGGATTTATTGTTTGGTGAATGGATACTGAAATTATAGTACCTATGTCAGCGGTTGATTGGGAAGACGCAGTTTTTTCTGTGGAATTACTTGCTAGCTCTAATGACATGGCGATGACATGGTAAAATCAAATCTTGTCAAAGTTTTTTCTTTTTTCCAAGTTAGGGTATGTTGTACTTTGTCTATAACTTGTTGTCTCTCTGGTTATAGGTGCGTAACTTGAACACATGTCTGACGTTCCTTGCCGAACTTGGAGTGGACGTGGACGGGCTAAATGCTAGAGGTAGGTGTCTTTATGCATCTTGTAGATATGACTGTTATTGATATGACACATCAGTTGCATTAGCCCCTGGGCAGAATGCAGCATTCTAGTGCTGGGTGAAAAACATGAGATTGTATATAGATACGTAGAGAGACTTGGAAACCCAGGAGAGATTTGGAGAGACTTGGGGGAATGTGGAGGTAATTGGAGATCGAATCATGAATGTCTTCATAACTGGTTATGTCATATAGGTTAACACTTAACCTGAAAATCTGTGTTCCAGTGAGAATCTGTGAACAAATAATTGAATAAGGTGTGGATGCCAATTCTGTTGATATTAGTCGGAAGTGATGAAACATTCAAAATGTAAATCCAAGTCAACCTCAGTCTCAAGCTGATCACTTCGTAATTAATTAGACATCTATAATACAGACTTTGAAATGAGTTATCCAGTATTGAGCTCTATATCATGAGTCATATATTACATGCTAAACCATATCATATATCAAATAGTTTATAGGTGATGGCGCCATTCTGTATTTAGGTGATTGTTACTAAATGATGCAACATGGGGCAAACCAACATTGGGTAGGGAACAAGGTGATCAAGTGAACAACAACAGTGGGACATTAGTCAGCTGTAAAGATCTTTCTGCACTGATTGCTGCATGCCAAGCCCAGTAGCCAGTGTTAATTCCCAGTGGATCTGTCACATTTCACTCCACCCTCCCCTACACTCATAAACCTGACTGGGAACCTGCATTTGCACCTCCAGGAATACACGTGGTGTGGTCATTAACATTCTTCCATTATGCCTTCTGTTCCACTGGTCAAGACTGACCATTGGTCATCAGTCTCTGACCCTTATTGGCAGCTGGCCAGAGGTTCCCCCAACCTCCTATCTCCCACACACATAACACAGTGTAATTAGCCTGCCTGCAACAGCTGGTTATTGTGTCTTCCCTGCACTCCCAAAGCTCCCAAGAGCTGGTAGAGGGAAGGGAGGAGTCCCAGGGATGAGTCTGGTGTCTGCTAGGCCTCTCTTCCTCTCTGTCCCAGCTGTGGTTGTTCTCTCTGGTAACCGACACACTCCTTACATATGGCCTCTCCATACCAGTCTGCTACACTTCACATTTCTCCTACTGCGGCCCAAGTAAATACTAAAAATAAACGAGCCTCTCTCAGCACTGACAGGCTGGGATTATGCAGCTTACGAAAACCCCGTTCCTATGACTCTGCAATGTTTCATTTCCCAAGGCAGGAATAAAACATCCCATTGGGTATGTCCAGTTGTCATATAACTATCAACAATCTGTGTATAAATCATTGCCACTGGAGACTCATTGTGTATTCCAGGTTGGCACTAAATCTAGGGACCCCAAGCTCAGTGAGGGGCGAACTCTGAGTATTGCACATTGGGAGTAATACCATCACGTAGAAAGGTCATTATTTACAAACTGTTGGTTGCAAAAACACAGAAGTGGTGGTTGGCACTGTGTAAAATATAAACCTTAAAAAGATTTGATTTTATACATGAGAGCAAACAACCAAAAACAGCCCCAAAAGGACACATTGCTGTCACATACTTCTCCAGAGCTATGTGTGGTTCTAGGGTCCCACACCCTAGGCCCACATCTGTAAACCCAGGTATTGCAGTGGCAAGGGGCCAACGTAGACACATAGCTAAACACCCATGGAGAATGTAAAAACCTGTTTGTCAAATAAAACATGTTGGTATAAATCTTTGCCTTGTCAACAGTGACACTAGGTATCAGAACAAACATCCACTATTTAAGTTGAGGATGTGACAGTCACATATTTACTAGTGTGTACCTTTACTGTATCCGGGACAGAACCGGGCCAACTCGGTTTCATGTTTCCCACACCAACTCAGGGTAAACTTTGACCCATGTATAATTTATATCTCCTAGTCCAGGGTCCAAATATTGTCAGCTACACATCTGTGTGAAATTTTTTACCACTACTACACTTGTTATATACGGTTGTCATGGCGAATAAATTATTACCTATTCAGCAGTGGTCATCAAGGATTATCGCTCATAATTATAATAATAATGTATTTATTTCAGACAATTACCATGTCCATATATACAAATACATCAATAAAAGTTTGTAAATAAATATAAAAATACATCGATAAGAACAATATGTTTAAAAATTATATAAATCACTGGTGCCGCTCAATAACAGTTTACGTAGATTTTCGTGGTTTTTAATGATGGATTATCAAAATCTGTGGTGGCATTACTTAAACTAGCGATTTACCACCGTGTGTTTTTGACAGATTATTTGATAGTTTTATCGAAGAATCTTTGTTGGATGTTGACAATTGACACAATGACGATGTCAGCGAACTTTTCGGAGACGAAATTGACGGTGACAACAAAAACGTTGAAATCCTGGTGGTCATCTTGGATTGCTGGTTACCGTGACGACGGAATGTAAAATGATATGGCTAATTTTACTCGCTGATTATCATACATTCCGAAAATTTTAACATTCCTATTCATAAAATGCATTTTTGTTGCTCAAATCTTGACTTGAAATGAGGTAGTCCATTGTCTTGCATATTCACTGGAAATGCAGTGTTCAGTGGTCACAGCTGGTCAGGGCTGTAGGACTGAAATGTTTAAAACCACATCACAGGTGACACTTGGGGCTATTGTTGACTCCCATTCAGGGTTCGCACGGATCCCCGAAAACCCTTAAAAACTCTTGAATTTAGAAATTACGTTCAAGGGTACCCAAAAACCCTTGATTTTCACCCGTTTTCAGAATAAACCCTTGAAAACCCTTTAAAATGCATGTTTTTGCTTTAAATGTGCAATTAAGCTATTATATATCAGCCGTGTCATTGTAATATAAATTATTTAATAAGTGCTAAAGTAAATGTGCGATTCAAATTCAACGTCGGAACGGCAAAACTAAAAGGTGATCGACAAAACACGAGGAGTGAGTCCAAGTGACCAAGAATTATATTAATAATTATCCACTAGATGGCGCCATAAGTACCGGTTATACGGGTATTAAGTTGCCATTTTGGAAAGCGACAAAAGCGTGTTCGTTGAAAATAATATTAGTATCGGTCGATTTGAATTTGCGTTACGATGGCTCCCGAGAAAGGAAAGTGTAAATTTAAAGATGAATGGTTGGCAATCTCGGAATACAAAGAATGGGTGTGTCGAGATCCGATGGGAAACGTTCGTTTTGCGCGATGTAGATTTTGCGCAAAATCCATCAACATCGCCATCGCATCGGGAACGGAGGTCGATACACTAGTATTATAAGTATAGTGAACGTTGTTTCCTGATTGATTTACTGGATGTAATAAACAGGCAGTTACAACTTAACTTAAGCATCTTCTTCAAGATTGATTTGTTATTTGAATGTTTAGCTGATGATCCTCTACATCGTTCTAAGCCTAAGCCTAGGTTAGGGTCCTGTGATTGATTGTTTATTTGCTTCATTCATTCCTGAAGTGTGTGCTTGCTTGATTTATTGATATGTAACCGATCTTGTAAACTTCAGGTATGGAATGATATTGACTGGTCCGGTCAAAAATGAAAAATGAAATAAATAACTGAAATATACACCCTTGAAAACCCTTGAAAATGGCAAGTTTTTATACCAAGAAAACCCTTGAATGTAATTGTTAGTTGTCTGTATGAACCCTGCTCCCATTTCTTCACTTTGTTACCTGAGTGGTCCTCTCTCTACTTGGTTGTAATGATAAGAGTGTAGAAGAAACTGAACAGTTGTATTCATTAGCTGTGATATCCTCAGTGACAAGTCTCAACACTTTGTTCACCAAAATGAAAAACAGAAATCAGAAAAAAAGAAAACATAACAAGAAAATGAAATGAAGCGTGCTGCTGGAAGTTTGCTGTAGTTGGAGCTTCCTCTTGGTGACAAGGACAGTGACGAGGACAGAGAGTCATTACTGACAGGACATGTGGGAGTAGATCTGTCATCAGCTAGGGGACCAGTCTGGAAACATGTCAACTAGCAAAGATTGGTCACTTAAATTAAGTGTAACTTGTTCCTGTGTAGGTTATCTCGGGATGCTTTCTCATGCAACATTGTATGGCTGGACATTTCGAGAGAATGGAAATTGAACTAACAAAGAAACAGATGCCCAGAGAGTGGTGGGGAAAGGAGGTGACTGTGATGGGACTCATGGGAGGACTGTGTAATTTGGAGTGATTGGGAGAGGAGTGGAGAATGAGAGCTAAAGATAAAGGGAGGAGTGGAGACAGTTGGTGGAGAGAGTAAAGCAAGATCTGTGAGGGAAAAGAAGAAAAGATAAGAATAATCGAGGATTGGTATCGAGGCCAGCATCACCCCGACAGACAGGGAAACGAGAACCACAATTGAGTCAAATGCAGTCAGGAAACAGGAATACTTTATCTTTGTGTTTCACTGTCAAATTTGCTTTTTTTTTGTTTTCTTCCGGCAGCTTTCAGCTATCGTATGTATCAGACCAATTACTGCTACATGGAGATGCAGTAGTCAGTCTAATGAAGATGGATGAACGCTGCAGAAATTTAACTGAAAAAAATCAAATTTGATGGTGAAATTTGAGTAAATTATTTGAAAAGTCGGTCTGATGAGTCTCTTAGCAAATATTAGGAAACAGGAAGGCAGCCGCCGGCACCACATTACATCTACCAAAGTCCTTGGGTATGTGCTAATTGTGAACACAGTGTGTGTGTTTACAAACTTTGCCTTGTGGTTGAAACATGGTCAACAATGTTGTGTCTTTCAAGGGTTCATTTCCTACTTGCTGTTTGTCCCACTCCACCACATGAAAGTTATCTTGCCAAGTTTGTTCATGTGGTCTGGAACCTTGACAGAAAACAGATTCTTATGGGATTCTTTTCATACTTATAACAGAGACGTGTATATAGTTGTCCTGCACTTGGGTAAGTTTAAACTCTGCCAAAAAAAGGCTGGTACTGTCAGTATGTTTTATGTTGAATTTGAGACATTACTGTCTTGGGTGACAGTTATTATGTTATGCTTCAAAAGATTAGTCTTTGTAGTTAATTCTTTGCCCCAGGCTCCATGTCCTGCAATAAGCAGTACTAGTTTGGAATCTAAGGTTCAGTTTAGGGGTCTCACTTCTCTGTTCCGACCTGTCACTTCCCATTGATATGACACTGAACAGTAGAGGACTTGTTAAACCCATCTTTTTGTCATATGTACCCATTTTTTTATCGAATTTGGAATGGAGAAAAGACAAAAAGGCACAGAATAGTAGTTTTTTGTTTTCAAATTTGAAAACAATAACAAATACAAGTGACTGTACTGTTTGTATTTGTTGTTTTTGATTTGTTTATATCAGTTATGAAAAATTAACATTGTATACCTTAAATTTTGTTAAATAATGTTTCATTATATAACAAAAAAGTAAGACCACACTGCACGTACACGTCCTTCTTTCCTTCCTTCCTTCCTTCCTTCTGGGCCTTTATTTCTGCCTTACCCTTGGGCAAACAGAGGTGGAATGTGCAGCTACCTGTAAAGGTGTGTTGTTTACATTGTGCTGCAACGGGTAAACGCCAGCCAGATGTGCTGTACAGGTGTGTTTGTGTTTACCTGTGAAACGGATGTACCCTCTTTGTCTAGATAAGCTTTTATCTGTCTGTGCAGGTATTGTCAGTCGGTCACTCTGACTCATCCGTGGATGGGTAAAGTTACCGTTTCAGTTGTCACTGATTGTAATCTATGACACTAAGCTGTAATCGTAAGCATAATAACCAGCTAAGTCACAGGTAAATTTACAGTTGTGTCCTGTAATTATTGTACTTGGCCAACATAGTCAGTTTACAAACACCGTTATCATCTTATTACCTTGTAAATTGATCCAAATGAAGACATACACATTCAACATGCTTTAACAGTTGTGTATCTGTTCTATTTGTAATTATTAAAAAATATGAAAGACAATCTAATTTATACAAAAACATGATAAATCTCCATGAAATTACGTGCACAAGAGAACATTTGTTTTCAAAACGTGATAAGAGCCATCCATTCTTTATATCAAAACCCGATATATCCATTTTCATCCAGTGAGCGGCACTGTGCTGCTCGTGCAGCCATGTAGACTGCCAACGTGTGCTGTATGGATATATCACGTTTTGATAACAAACTAATTTAAAATCACATTTTGGTTAATAAATCTGCCACAAATAGTTCAGAGTTTGGTTTGTTTAAGCAGGATGTCTGTTTCTGCAATGCTAGGGATGTCCATATATTAAACGTTACTGCATGAGCCTGTTGAAGTCACTCCTGTAGTACTACACCTGTACTATACCTGCACAGGTGTCACAGGTGTGAGAAAAGGTTTTGTGGTTAAGGCATGACTCACCTCAGCTTTTTATCTTGTCACAACAGAACATCCATACTTGGTGAATAACGATAATAGTTTGTTAAGTAACAATACTTTTTATGCAACAATTTTATGCAAAAAGGGTACAGGTTGTCATGCATGACAAGGATCTTGTGAACTGTGACTGTGGCCTTGCTGACAACACAAACACAGTGCTATTCTCTACAGATAGCATGATGACATCTGAACCATTTGTGCTTGACTTCTCTGTTCCCTGTGTTATAAATGTTGAAGATTTGTCTCTTACAAGAAATAGATAGTAGTTTATCAGGTTATCATCTTGGGTGTCAGTGTAGCACTATTTGGACGTATATTGTGAAGGCCCAGATTGAAAAGGTTGATTATATATATACTTATATACACAGCTGTGTATACATATATATAGCAATACAGTTTATACATTTTTATATTGAATTTGTCACGTGGTCTAATCGTTTTTGAAATATTCGTTTTGAAAACGGTTTTATCTCAAATAAGCCCAAAGCCACCCATTCCCACTGTGTACATGGTAGTGTGTAATAAGTTAACACACATCCTGTGTGATGTCGGTGTGTAATAAGTTAACACACATCCTGTGTGATGTCGGTGTGTAATAAATTAGTACACACTGTATTTGCAGTGTGTAATAAGTTAACACACACTGTGTTATGGCAGTGCATAAGTTAACACACACCACATGCATGCACACATGCACGCATGCACACACAAACACACGCACACTATGTAATGGCAGTGTGTATCATGACATTGATGCTGTTGTGCATGCATGACTGTTTCATATATTAACTTAACTTAACTACATCATGTAAGATTTGTTGGTCAGAAGTTTCCTGCCATGTGGCAGTGTGCCTTGGAGGCATGCGGAGAACTTCCTGCATGACCTTGTGGTGGCAGTGGCACCTTGTAGACAGCACCTGCTGAAGACTGCCTTATGTGTGCATGTCCCTGCACCTGAACGCTCCCTCCTAGATACACTAATGACGTGTAAATTAACACACTGCAGCTTTTGGGGTAAGTCTCGCCCCGCAGGCTGGTACATAGGTGACGTTGTAGTGAGTAGACTGAGTTATAATTTACAGTGTTTTATTTATTAATGTAGTTGAACTGTGCAGAGTATTAGAACAGGGGTACTGTGTAGAAAGGCCTGTACATAGAGTTGTCTATGGGAGTGAGATGTCATCACATCTACCAATAAATATGAGAGCAACTTGGCGACTCTCCGTGCTTCTGCTTCTATCCAACAGCAAGCAAACTCTGTGGCCAGTGTTATCCCCAAAACTAACCCATGATCATGAGTTAACCCTAAACTTAACCTTTAATTGTACAGTAATCATAACCTTTGACCTTGACCCCATGGCTGTGACCCCCAAATTGTGCCATTCCTGCTATTTCTGGCCTGCCAGGAAGGACAGGGTACCTGGTGTTACTCTGCGCCAGTCAGACACAGCTATTCCTGCACCATTCAGGCAATGGAAGTCAGTGAACATTAAATCAGTATACACTAAGATAATCACTGCGCATTTGTTTGTCTCATTTACATAGTATTTATTCACAGTCAGTTAAACGACCGTCCGAGATGCATTACTTGCCTGTTGCCAGGTAACTAACATATCCTTGTTTGTTTAGTACACAGCCCCTAGATGTGTAGCGTCCTACTGTGGGAACATCCACTCTAACAGAATCACTTTGAAATTCCTGTTCTGGCAGCACCGTTTTATGTGGAGTGCACTGGCACAGTGGCTAGAGCATCGGACTCTCGATCAAGAAAACCCGGGTTTGAATCCTGTGCTGCCACGTCGAACCTTGGGCAAGTTCGTTCAATCTACATTGTTCCAGTTCACTCGGCTGTATAAAATAGTACCTGACTATTGTCAATAGCAGATATTTATGTCCAAGTAGTCTTCCCTTATTAATTGCAGCATGGCTGAATGCTTCCTACAGAACTCAAGATGGTGTTAAATTGAACAGGTCTGCCAGGGAGTAAAGTGTAAAGCGCTTTGAGCAATCCAAAGGACTAGATACTGCGCTATATAAAAACTTACCTTTATGTACCCATGAAACAAATATAAGATAGATGGAACAATTTGACCGTGTTCCGACATGTTCCTTTTGGGGTTTTTTGTTCCTTGTAGATACAACTGTATTAACAAGAACTCATGTAGTTACTGTAGAAATGTCTTGATGTGCTTGTGAGCTTAGTTTCTGAGGACCTTATTATTATTAAATACACAAGAAGATATTTGCCAGCTATTTTGTCTTCTCTTTTAATATGATTTATGAAGCCATACCTGAGAGTCATCACAAACTAGATGGATGTCAGGGAAGTTCTTGTTTATTGCTTAATTACAGACTAGCCTAGAAGCTGGAGTGAGCAGCTGACAGTGCTAGAGACAGATGGTTTGAGGGGGGCATTTGTGGGTCAGCTATTTGAAGGCAGTCCAGGAACTGGCAGTGTAAATGAATGTAGTGTCAGGTGCTGATAGCATCTGTCAGTCTCCTCTTCAGCACAGGCTCATAGTAAGGAAGTCATGACAGAGAGCTTGCTGTTCTTGTGTTGTTATGTCTCATAGTAAGGAAGACATGACGGAGAGTTTGCTGTTCTTGTTTTGTTATGTCTCTTAGTAAGGAAGTCATGACAGAGAGCAAGCTGTTCTTGTGTTGTTATGTCTCATAGTAAGGAAGTCATGACAGAGAGTTTGCTCTTCTTGTGTTGTTATGTCTCATAGTAAGGAAGTCATGACAGAGAGCTTGCTGTTCTTGTGTTGTTATGTCTCATAGTAAGGAAGTCATGACAGAGAGCTTGCTCTCCTTGTGTTGTTATGTCTCATAGTAAGGAAGTCATGACAGAGAGCTTGCTGTTCTTGTGTTGTTATGTCTCATAGTAAGGAAGTCATGATGGAGAGTTTGCTGTTCTTGTGTTGTTATGTCTCATAGTAAGGAAGTCATGACAGAGAGCTTGCTGTTCTTGTGTTGTTATGTCTCATAGTAAGGAAGACATGACAGAGAGTTTGCTGTTCTTGTTTTGTTATGTCTCATAGTAAGGAAGTCATGACAGAGAGCAAGCTGTTCTTGTGTTGTTATGTATCATAGTAAGGAAGTCATGACAGAGAGTTTGCTCTTCTTGTGTTGTTATGTCTCATAGTAAGGAAGTCATGACAGAGAGCTTGCTCTTCTTGTGTTGTTATGTCTCATAGTAAGGAAGTCATGACAGAGAGCTTGCTCTTCTTGTGTTGTTATGTCTCATAGTAAGGAAGTCATGACAGAGAGCTTGCTCTTCTTGTGTTGTTATGTCTCATAGTAAAGAAGTCATGACAGGGAGTTTGCTCTTCTTGTGTTGTTATGTCTCATAGTAAGGAAGTTATGACTGAGAGCTTGCTGTTCTTGTGTTGTTATGTCTCATAGTAAGGAAGTCATGACAGAGAGCTTGCTGTTCTTGTGTTGTTATGTCTCATAATAAGGAAGTCATGACAGAGAGCTTGCTTTTCTTGTGTTGTTATGTCTCATAGTAAGGAAGTCATGACAGAGAGCTTGCTGTTCTTGTGTTGTTATGTCTCATAATAAGGAAGTCATGACAGAGAGCTTGCTCTTCTTGTGTTGTTATGTCTCATAGTAAGAAAGTCATGACAGAGAGTTTGCTCTTCTTGTGTTGTTATGTCTCATAGTAAGGAAGTCATGACAGAGAGCTTGCTCTTCTTGTGTTGTTATGTCTCATAGTAAGGAAGTCATGACAGAGAGCTTGCTTTTCTTGTGTTGTTATGTCTCATAGTAAGGAAGTCATGACAGAGAGCTTGCTCTTCTTGTGTTGTTATGTCTCATAGTAAGGAAGTCATGACAGAGAGCTTGCTCTTCTTGTGTTGTTATGTCTCATAGTAAGGAAGTCATGACAGAGAGCTTGCTGTTCTTGTGTTGTTATGTCTCATAATAAGGAAGTTATGACAGGAGTTTGTTCTTCTTGTGTTGTTATGTCTCATAGTAAGAAAGTCATGACAGAGTTTGTTCTTCTTGTGTTGTTGTCTCTCATAGTAAGGAAGTCATGACGGAGAGTTTGCTCTTCTTGTGTTGTTACACGTCATAGTAAGGAAGTCATGATGGAGAGCTTGATGTTCTTGCACTGTTACACGTCATAGTAAGGAAGTCATGATGGAGAGTTTGATGTTCTTGCACTGTTACACATCATAGTAAGGAAGTCATGATGGAGAGTTTGATGTTCTTGCACTGTTACACATCATAGTAAGGAAGTCATGATGGAGAGTTTGATGTTCTTGCACTGTTACATATCATAGTAAGGAAGTCATGATGGAGAGTTTGATGTTCTTGCACTGTTACACGTCATAGTAAGGAAGTCATGATGGAGAGCTTGGTGTTCTTGCACTGTTACACATCATAGTAAGGAAGTCATGATGGAGAGTTTGATGTTCTTGCACTGTTACACATCATAGTAAGGAAGTCATGATGGAGAGCTTGATGTTCTTGTGTTGTTACATATCATAGTAAGGAAGTCATGATGGAGAGTTTGTTGTTTTTGTATAGTTAGATATTGTACGAAGGAAGCTGTGAATATAGCTTCTTATTAATAGGTAAAATATGCAGCTTGTTTTATTACTATGCACTATTAGGCATGTGTTTGGGGACAAACCGAGATTTTAGAATATGTGTACAATTCTTCATTGCTTGTTTAAAAATGTGGTGATACGTTGAATTACCAGATATTAAATCAAATGACCAGGATGCATATATTTTATTTGTAGATAAGCTGATAAACAAATATACAAAATTTCATTGTTGAAATGTTTCGGTGGGTACATAAATAATTATAATTTTTTTTAAATAATTACAAAATTATTAATATTGCTTTGACATTTCACCCAGATTTGCAACGTTACAATTCCTTCAACAGTGTGGTAAATTGACACCAGAAGACTAAATCTCTCCAAAATACCTTGTTATTTTAAATACATTCTCTGAGATAACTAACAAGATGCATTGCATGGGTCTTCTGATATATTGAAACAGGCACAAAATTGTTTTCGAAAATAAATTAATATACGAATCAGTTAAGATACCATTAATTAACTAACCCTGTAACTAATACCTTCGGTACAGTTAGCTGTCTGAGTTTACATCAATATTGTCTTGGTTCTTCAGTTGACCAGATTTGTCAGATGTAGGGCCGGGAAGTTAATGGAGAAATTTTCCAGATAACTTAGTTTGCTTGAGCCTTTCTGAGAACTGCCAGAAGGAGTGAAAATACAAATTCTGAGTCCAGTGGAACCAGTAGCGACATTGCCTTACATTGTCACTTTGACTTTTAACATTGCCTGATTGTCATATAGTCTTCTATAGATGAATGGTGGATGACAGATTCTGGCCTGGTTGTTTCTTTTACTAGATAGAACTTGTTAGCATGGTTCCTGGAAAGTACAGAATTTCTGAGTTTTTGCTTCTAAGATGGGAAATTGCATTGAGGCCTGTTTTCTTATCTATGTCCTGGAAAAAGTCCTAGATTGGTGTGATACCAGAATTCCAGAACATTTCCAGATTGTGAAATGTGCACTAGGTATAAATATAATTGTATGGAGCCAATTCGCCTGGCAATTTGACATGGAATCTGACAGAGTTGAGAAGGAATTAAGCAGTGCTATGTCTGAATTACGACTCAACAATGAACTCTGGAAGATGGTGTGTTTTTATTACAAAATATAAAGTTCTCTATGTTTTCGACTAATCTCATTAGCAGACACATGACATTCCTAGAAATCATAAATAATGGCCTGAATATATCCTGCAATTATGTTGCAGTAAAAGAGCAATATGTGGTATGTACATTATATACTATTGATTTCTTGTGATTATACATATTTATTATCAATCTAGTTAATTTGTATTTTACTGTTAACATTTGATGACTGGAAGTCCACTTATTGCTCAATCAGCCCATGATTTCTCAACTGTCTTCGAGTTTATTCCTCGATAACTACAATACTTCCCAGAGAATCAAGATGGCATTTGATTGAACAGGTCTGCCTATAAAACCCTTTGAGCAGTCCTAAGGACTGGATACTGTGCTATAAAACCCTTTGAGCAGTCCTAAGGACTGGATACTGTGCTATAAAACCCTTTGAGCAGTCCTAAGGACTGGATTCTGTGCTATAAAACCATTTGAGCAGTACTAAGGACTGGATACTGTGCTATAAAACCATTTGAGCAGTCCTAAGGACTGGATACTGTGCTATAAAACCCTTTGAGCGGTCCTAAGGACTGGATTCCGTGCTATAAAACCCTTTGAGCGGTCCTAAGGACTGGATACTGTGCTATAAAACCCTTTGAGCGGTCCTAAGGACTGGATACTGTGCTATAAAACCCTTTGAGCGGTCCTAAGGACTGGATACTGTGCTATAAAACCCTTTGAGCAGTACTAAGGACTGGATACTGTGCTATAAAACCCTTTGAGCAGTCCTAAGGACTGGATACTGTGCTATAAAACCCTTTGAGGAGTCCTAAGAACTAGATACTGTGCTATAAAACCCTTTGAGCAGTCCTAAGGACTGGATTCTGTGCTATAAAACCCTTTGAGCAGTACTAAGGACTGGATACTGTGGTATAAAACCCTTTGAGCAGTACTAAGGACTGGATACTGTGCTATAAAACCCTTTGAGCAGTCCTAAGGACTGGATACTGTGCTATAAAACCCTTTGAGCAGTACTAAGGACTGGATACTGTGCTATAAAACCCTTTGAGCAGTCCTAATGACTGGATTCTGTGCTATAAAACCCTTTGAGCAGTCCTAAGGAGTGGATACTGTGCTATAAAACCCTTTGAGCAGTCCTAAGGACTTGATTCTGTGCTATAAAACCCTTTGAGCAGTCCTAAGGACTGGATACTGTGCTATAAAACCCTTTGAGCAGTCCTAAGGACTGGATACTGTGCTGTAAAACCCTTTGAGCAGTCCTAAGGACTGGATACTGTGCTATAAAACACTTTGAGCAGTCCTAAGGACTGGATTCTGTGCTATAAAACACTTTGAGCAGTCCTAAGGACTGGATACTGTGCTATAAAACCCTTTGAGCAGTCCTAAGGACTGGATACTGTGCTATAAAACCCTTTGAGCAGTCCTAAGGACTGGATACTGTGCTATAAAACCCTTTGAGCAGTCCTAAGGACTGGATACTGTGCTACATAAGAATTTACCTTTTACAATAATGAAGAAAGAAAGAAGTAAAAAATATAGTTATAAAAAAAATAGAAATTGGTCCAGATTCTACACAAGTGCCAAGAAATGTAACCAGGTGGTATTTAGCGTGTGTAATTGTTGAAGTAAGCAGCATTGCTGGATTAGACCGATGTAGACTTGTAGTCTGGGGTAGAATGGGGGCTACATAGACAGCTGGTGCTACACGCAGGGGGGTTCACTTGCAAGACACAGGTGATGAAACAGATGTTACCTACGTTATTCTCCATCACCTGGGGCTGTGTAACCCCCCATGACCCCGTCCACCCTTCCCACCATCCATCACCATCCTACCTCACCACTGAGACTATATTTAGTTGTACTAATTCATTACCTTTTAAATTGTCTGATTTTTTTGTAAATATTAGTGGAAATATGAGTGGATTGATAAGGCAGTCATCCGCTGAACCAAAAGTGAGGGTGTATCACACCCCAGCTGAACTTTGACCCAGATGATGCAAAAACCAGTGAAATCACTTGCTATGAGTTTTGTTTCGTGCATCCGGACAGGTTATATTTGCAGCTGTGTTTTTTTCAAATGCCAAATCTTAATAACACAATCTTTAAAATCTTGTGAACTTCAGATGAGTATTACCATCAGGTGTAGAAGAAGGCAGAAGAAAGCATATTAGTTTCATATTTATTGAATCATATCTTATATCAACCAGCATAGTTATGCAACCCAGATACAGAAATAAGTTTTGGCTGGGAAGTCGGCAGTTGTAAAAACGGTTGCTATGTTGAGTTTGTTATTTGCCTTGTGTGAGATCTGTTGAGACAGCTGTCAGTTCACTAGATCAGGACTCGTATCATGTAAAAGGTATTAGAAGAGTATTGGAGTACAGTGTAGCCTACACACTACAGTGAAGAGCCAGGCAGAGGGACACAATCAACTCAATTATTAGTTATTACATATGCATGCAATTCATCAGAGTTAATAGATGATAATCTGAATCAATAGTGAGTCCCAATGTTCTGCATTTTGTTATAACATTATAAATAATGCAAAGATATTAAACTTGTAAAATTGCTGCAGGGCCAGGGTGCCATCAGTTCTCTCTCTGCAGGATGCACCTGTTTAGGCAGCATGCACTGAACAATCGGTTTCATTTGTGTTTGGTCAGCCAGGTTCCCTGATGTACATGTTGATTGTACAGAGATTACATGAACAGTGTAAACAGAAGTATTAAATCAAACAAAATGCTTTATTTCTGGCCATAATAGTAATAATATCCCTCTTTTTTAAATAACAAAAAGTCAAAGTGCTTCACAGTATGTATATTCACAACATCACACTAAGTTAAGTTTATCATTTATAAACACAGAATACAAGTATTGCACAGCATCAAAATTAAAAAAGAGTAACGAAGTGAAAGTTTATAAAGGGTTATCCAGAAATGCACCCAGCATGGACATTCCCCCAGGCCAGCAGGCAAGGAGGATTTCTTATCATGTCCATCACATACATCAGACTCCTGGGACAGCCTTGGGTCCAGAGACAGGTCACTCACTGATAACACTCTTATCTGTGGTCCCAATGACATGCTAAGTGAAGATGTTATGAACACATGGACAAGGCCCACTGAGACTGGCAAAATCTTAATCTTCATAGATGTGATGAACAGGGTAGATCTGATGAGCAAATGCTGTTGGTGATAATTACTGCAATGTTTGACAGTTATGATGTGCTGACAGGGTGGATGTATTTGTTTGTTTGTTTTAGATGTATTGAATTATTTGTTTGTTTAGGTATGGTGACCATTGCAAACTTAATATATTTGACCCCCACACAAAAGATGCCAAGTTACTATCTTGGTAATCATATAGTAAGTTGAACCTTACTAGACATGATCAAATGAACTGTTGAGTTGGATGTGTGGGTCTTATGGATATTCACCCTGTGGCAGTTTGTTCAGGTAGTAGGAAGTAGCCATGCTAAATATATGATAAAACAAAATATTATTCTTATTCTTACATCGGTTATCAGTGTTGTATTTTGTGTGCCTCTGAACTTGGTCTACATTCTGGAGATGCAATTCTTTATAAATAGAAGTTATTACTGTTATACTGCTAACATTGGTTATTTTAGAATTAAATTAAATTTGAATCACAAATCACCCAATTAACCATTCAGTGTGTATTATGTGATGCTAAATTATATGCAAATGTATTGTATGAACTTTGTTAATTTAGCTTTCTTTCGGTACGATCTTATAATCAATGTGCAATGAAATTAATTATGTTTCCACATGCTTGGTGATTGTTGTTTGGTGATTGTTGTTTGGTGCTTGGTGGGTGGGCTTCTAAGAATTATGTTGCCTCAATTTGAAAGCATGGAGCACCACTCTTCGCTTGGCTGTAAGGCTTTGTGTGAGTGGTGGCGCCACCTACTGACCAACCAGTTGGCTAAATGTTGAACTGATAATAGTGGCTTGTAGTCCTGGTGAACACAGGAATATACCAGTAGGCCTGTACTGCATTGTCAGTTGAAGGGAAGAAAACTGATCTTACTCAACTACTGCAGTGCCAGAGAGAGGTTTACTTATACTGAAATTCAATATCCACTCAACTTGACATTTCATTCTGACTCGAGATCAGAACTACTCACTTCTAGGCTGCCACATGTTATATCTGATGCCCTAGACGCCATGTTGAACAGCATCCCACTGTATGCATTGCATGTTGCATTCTGAGATTACAAACATGATGACAACCAGCCAGTCTTGTGCATTTGACTACAGTTTGAATAGTTCATGAGTAGCTTTTGTGCAATAATTGTGGCATAACTGAACAGTTTCCAGTTGAGCAGAACTACCAAGTTGTGAAATGTATACCACCATGAGCATCCCGAGTCCCCTAACCATTTACAAGTGATCCAAGTTGTAAATATATTGACAAGCTATCTATGGTTCTATGGTACAAATTTGAATTGCATCTGGCAAATAAATTTTGTAATTATTTTATATTAAATGCATTTTTGCCTGGCAGACGTGATATAACTCATATTTTCTCCCCTTATGCCATTCCATAAAATGTGCTGTTACTGTTTTTAAAAGTATAATTAATAAGTATGTAAATAAATAAAAATATAAATAAATGGAGAAAAAGTAATAACAAAAATAAAAAATAAAATATCCATATCTTTAAAAACATGTTTTGAATATAGATATCATCGTAAGTAAACATGACAGTTGTTAGTATGTATATTAAATAGGTGTTTTAAATAGGTCTTATACATCTTCCTTGTGTTTGTTACATGTGATATCTAACCACGATATCTTGCATCCACCCATCACACGTTATTTCTCCACTTGCAGATATCAAGGAGGGAAACTTGAAGACAATCCTCGGCCTCTTCTTTAGTTTGTCGCGCTTCAAGCAGCACCAGAAGCAGCAACAACAGCAGCAGCAACAACCTCAGCAGAAGAGTCGCGTATGTAACGGCAGTGTTGGTGTGTCCACTCAAGCGCGACGTCGGTCATCCACGTCCAGCAGTAACCGCTCCAGTTTAAATGCCACGCCCGCTCCAGAGATGCTCTCAAGGTCAGTCTGCTCATTCATCTTCTTTTTCCTCTTGATCTCTGCTGGGGTGGGATAAAAGGCCCACACCACCCTCTAGCATTGTCCACCTATCCAAGTCTTCTGCAATATTCTTCCATTCTTGATACCTGCCTTTTTGAAGTCTCTCTTCACACTGTTTTTATCTTATTATTTGTCTTCCTCTTTTTCCACCATCCTTTCTGCCACATATCCCACAAAATTGTATCACAACGTTGTCATCACTCATCAGTGATGTTCAAACTCCACTTAGAAATATGTCTTTATTAATGCTCTTTGCCAAATTTATGTTTAATAATAACATTGTAGATATGGTGCTCTAAGATAAAAATGAACAATGTCAACAAGTTAAGAAGTCCTGTGGAAATCCAACCAAAACCGTCATATATTTAATGCTGTTGAATTCCCCAGCTTGAAATTGTTGGTCTAGTGCAAACAGAGCTGGCACCTGGCGGATTCTTATGTACTAGGAGAGTTTCTGTTCATCACATTTACTCATGTAATATGTTGTATACAATATTACAATATACACAACAACACTTTTACACCAGTGTTATTGTCTAATAGGATTATCTAAATCACTGGCCATGATATTTTGGTTAATCCCGGTGTTGAATTCCACATAAAAAGACCACATGGTACATCAGGAGTTCTAGGCAGCATCTCTTGATGACTAGGTTCAGTTTACATCTCCCTCGGCTGCCTGTTGCCGTGACACCAATCGCCATGGCAACGTCAGTCTAATTCCCCTCTTTAGACAGTGTGTGGGATGAGTCAGACAGAAGGGTGATCTAATGAGACCTAACAGATTCACGGACACAGGCTTTGTTGGTTTCAACATTTACTCATACCTCGTGGTCTGAGGACATCCGTTACTGGGGCCTCTGTCACTGTGTTTCTGGGCCATATGTGTGTGTGTGTGCCACATCACTGAGTTTTGTAAGTACTTGCCTTTGTCATGGGTTTGTGTTGGCAGTAACAGGGTCAGACCTGGTGTAGCATAGAGAACTGATTGTGCGTGAACACATTGACGTGTTTGACATAATGCAACATGATGTCATGCACAGTGTGTATAATAAGATCTGGTTTATGTTAAACATGTGTGAGGATATTGTTAGCAATGTTGTCAGTTAATATGTCAACTATGAAGGAGCCACTTTAAGTTGAGAAACATGTTCTCTGTGTGATGATCTATGGCAGGCGTATTGCAGGAATATAAGTGTTATTCCAGTCCATAACAGATCTCTAATCATTCTTCTCGGTGGGTCTACCAGTACTGGTGTAAGTTAGCTCATGACAGGGTGTTGGTTCACAATAGAAGCCTGGGGGAGGAATATGTTATATTTTTAAGTTGACACTCGAGTTCAGAAAACTCGCCCAATAACACCTTCAAAGAACAGAACACACTTGGCCATCCAGGACTTTCGTTCAATTTCACTAAATGTGTCAATGTAGTATTTTTCACTAAATGTGTCACTAGCTATGAGGATTGTTTTTATTGGCCTCATTAAGCAGGTCAGAGGTCATGCATTTTACTGATTTGTTGATATGGTTATGTTCCAATATTGATTATGATCACTAATAACTTGTGAAATTGGTGTTATTTCTGTCCTCCGGCAATCTTTCTTACATTTAGTTATTTAGTATGCAAAACCAAAAGGTCACAAAAAGGCCAAGAGGTCACCAAGATATAATCTTAGGAAACTACTTAATCTGGCTTTTGTTGTCTAACTGTTGTTACAAATATTTTATTAAATGCCCTCTTTATTGAAGTTTTTAATACATTTATTGCATGTATAATGATTGGTTAATTAAATGTGGATTTTAATCAGTGTTGACCTAGGTATTCAACTTTGTCTTTTCTTTTTTATGTTTTGTTCATCACACGATTTATTTAATGTAATTTATATTTCTTTTTAACGAAAATATATCCTTTTAAATGACATGTGTTATATAATAATAATGTTGGAAGAATTGCTGTGTCTTTATTGAGATCTTCCTTGAGGAGTCTTCCCATGGGACTAATCATGTTTTAGAAATATCCTAGAAAATTAAGCATAAAAAATGGAATACATTAAATAAATTTAGCAGGTCTGAAGTGTGTCAGTTTGCTGTCAACTTGTTTTCTTGTAATTTTGTATAAAGATAAACCAAGTCCCAAGAAATATCAAATGTCTGTATGTTGCTAACCAAATAGCATTGGCCATTATAAAATGGTCTGTAATGACTCATTTTAAAGATGACTGATTTTTGATCAAATTTTAAGGAAGTTAGCATGGCAGCATGGTCACATGATCAGCATAAAAGCTACCTGGAATTTTTAGAGAATGCTAGAAGCTAGATAAGATGAATTTGGTCAGTTATGGAAAAATAGTAAAATACATTAAATAAAATTAGAGTTAAAAACCTGAACATTGCTCTACTGTTTACTGCCTTTGTAATATAACTTTACATTATCATGTTCAGTTACACAAACACAGTTCCCCCATTCCTCTGTGGATATAAACACCACATATTTGGACATCCGAAATATTTTTGAAACCCAGCCGAGCTATCACCCTGCACCAGAATTGTTTTAACAACTTCGCTGCAGTTCGGGTTACCACAAATCCAGACATCCCTAAGCTGTGTTTTGTGATAACCGTGCCTGACATATCCACAGTATCCTGGTCTGATCTAGGTGCGCTTGTCTGTGCCAAGTTATTATTTTGTCAGCATGAGAGTTCTCTGGTTACTGGAGAGGGGCAGACAAAACAACACAGGCTATCTGTGGCCAGATGAAAGGGTTCCCCCCAGTGTGTACAGAGCTTTGCAAACTGATGCCACCATTGTGTGGAAACAATGAAAACAAACACCCTCTAATTAGCTGGCTGTTGCTGCTTCATGGTGGTGGTGGGACTACAGGGAGGTGCATAATTCAGGATGTGCTCAATTACAGAGCTAATCAGTTGTCTATGTTGTATCAAAGCTGGCATTGTTCTTTGTGACTGTGGGAGCAGTCAGCATGCTGTTCCATAATGGGGCATTGATACACCCTCTCAGTCCTGTGTGTATTAGGCTAATAACTACTTGAGCAAACAACCAATAGCTATCATCTGTTATCGATGACATGGATATGACCAGAAGGCATGCTTGTCTGGATATGACCAGAATGCATGCTTATCTGGATATGACCAGAATGCATACTTGTCCGGTTATGACCAGAAGACGTACTTGTCTGGGTATGACCAGAAGACTTACTTGTCTGGAAATGACCAGAAGGCATACTTGTCTAGATATGACCAGAAGGCATACTTGTCTGGGTATGACCAGAAGATGTACTTGTCTGGGTATGACCAGAAGACATACTTGTCTGGATATGACCAGAAAGCATACTTGTCTAGATATGACCAGAAGGTATACTTGTCTGGGTATGACCAGAATGCAAACTTGTTGTTTGGGTATGACCAGAAGGCACACTTGTCTGAATATGACCAGAAGGCATACTTGTCTGGGTATGAACAGAAGGGATACTTGTCTGGATATGACCAGAAGGCATACTTGTCTGGATATGACCAGAAGACATATTTGTGTTGATATGACTAGAAGGCTTGGTGGGTTGTTTACTAATGGTCTAGTATTACCTTAGATTTGATATCAAGTAATTTGCTCACTAGTTTTAGTCACATTGATAATCTTCTCCAGGGAACATAACTGGTTTCTGCACAGTTGCAAATCAATGATTTGTTTTTGTTGTATTGTTCATTTTTAAATATTTGTTACACGTGTAGCATATTATTTTTATTGTAGTTATGAATTGAATGTATATAATATTAAAATAAATAGTTATACTAATTCAGGACTAACAATCAAAATATGCACAGCTAATAATTGTATTTTTGTATTTAAATAACATCAAACATTGCACGATAAAATACAAATTAGAATACTTGAGTGACTAAAGCTTATTTATAAACATCCTGTAAAATCAGTGTTGATTTATGCGAATGCACCTTTTATCAGTTAGTTTAACCTAACCCTATATGACTCACTACTCCATCTTTTTGTCAGACCCAGAAATGGGGGTTGGGGTGATTGCCCCTTGGTGCCATGTCTGCACTGGGTCTGGCAATGGGAGTCACTATTAACCTGGGGTTTACTTACTCAGGCTAACAAGTATGGTGAGAACACTTAGAATAATTAGGAAAACAATATGTGAACTTACCTTATACTGTTGACATTTAGATATAAAACTGTCTGTTGTTTCTGTTAAATAATTTAAAAAGAAGGAACATGAAATTGTAAATTGTTCTGAATATTTCTTTGTTCAACACCACAATTTATTTTGTTAATAATTAAGGTACATGATGTATATATAAAGGAACCCCCAAAATATGTAATTTTAGTTTCTGACCTGTTACATTATTCATGTCAAGGGGTGCTCTAGTATAATCACAAGCAACACCCTTTGAGATGGTCCCTATGAGAGGGAGAGTTGCATGGACATTGTCCCTGAGCATCTGGTGGGAGCAGTGAGCTACTCAATCACATTGTCTTTTTACTGCTGCCATGCTACCTCCAGTCAGGCCACACTGTCAATGCTGCAAGAGGGTGGACAGGGGTAGGTGGACATCCTGGGTGGATGGTCAGATTTTGGCCAAGCAAAGTTGAATGGATTTACCAGCAAGCAGACTTCCTAGATCAGCTCATGGCCGTGTTCACAAGAGATTCTTATAAACCAGCACTGGCTAGCGAGGATTAGAGCATCACTGGACAAAGATTAGGCCTATAGCCTCACTGGACAAGGATTATAGTCTCATTGGATGTACAGATGACCAAGGTAGGCTCTCATGAATGAAGCATGTCGCTGCGAAGTGATTGGGAGAATGTTTTCGTTGCATCAGTGTGACCGTGCTGGGTCGCTAGTGCGGCTACGTTGCCGTGGTAACGGGTGCAAGCCAGTTGTGTGAGAGTGTGCAATGGGTGAATGTGCAGCAGGCAAGCATGTGTGTGCTTTGTCTTTGCCTTCATTCAATGTTGTGTTAGAGCGGTCGGAACACAGGCTCTGGTTATTGTTCCCGTTCTTTGTCGAGACGCCTCTGTACATTGATACATTGTAAGCGGGCTTGTTGGATCTCTAGGTGACAGGTAGGTGACAGGTAGGTGACATGGTTTCTGGTGACATAGATGTGTCTAGATGTGATGTGTCATTCATCCAGTCGATGACACCATTGTATCTTCATGATCTCTCACAGATGCTGTCAAAGACGGCTTTTAATCTGTCATCGGAGTAATTGGGAGGTGTGTTTAAACGTGTTCATGAAGACTTGTTGAGTGCGAAGGGATCAGGCCACTACATTGGGCCACTAAATTGGGCCGCTACATTGGTTCACTACATTAGGCCAAAACATCGGGCCGCTACATTGGGCCACTACATTGCAGGAATCTACATGCCACTGTGATAATATTGATAATGATGGAACAGAATATGCCTAGCAAAGAAGTAATGAAGTAATTCATTTAGCCACAAATGTTTGTTTATCAGGGCATCAAGCTAGCATAGAATGGATTAGTTCAGCATTAGGTGATGTGGTCTTTCATAAACACAGGTGGTTGTATAGTTGTGTATGTGTAGTGTGTACGTGTGTGTGGGTATATAGCTGGGAAATATATTAGTTTCCAGATATTACATGCTGAATATTTGACCCTTGTTTATGATAGCAATTTCCTTAAGTAGTGTTGGAACAGTGCCACAACATCGTGTAATTCTGCCATGTACTACCTCAGTGGCTGCCAATCAATGCCTACATAAAAACTTTACTGTTACTGCAAATTAGCAGCTTGTTTCTTCCCATGACTAACAATTCTTCTTGGCTTTTTCATCTAAATTCTGGCTTCACTCTGTTGCACCAGAGCAACTTAAAAAGAAAACTCGATATAGTTTCTTCAAATGGCCAAAAATAGGTTGTTTCAAATGACCATAAAACTATAATCATGATTTTTTATTGTTTTTAAGCCTTGGCATATTATAATATATATATATATATTTGGCATAGAAATAATTGCTGTTAAATGTTGATGTAATTGTGATTCTAAGACGGTAATAATAATAATATACATTGTTCATTCATCATATACCTGATAAAGTACACCTATCTTCCCAGGGGTCGTCAGTTTAAGTATATAATGTGTGGCTGTGACAGACAGACCGTGCACCTAATAATGTATATGGGAAAGTCTTATCGTTTCACATCTTGATATTTATCAAAAATAACTGCTTTTTTCATTTGTACCTATAACTGACCTTCATGCAGAACTGCCCCTTTATCTAGATGGTGATAAGGACAACCACTTGTAGTGTCTTTTATTCATGTGGTTTTTGTGGCCTCTTATCTCACAGGTCAGACATGGAAGTGAAAATATTCACTGCTGTAGTGGGATAGTCATTGGCCTTTCAAGGTGACAGAGAACTATAGGTTGTAGACACAACAAGAATAACTGACCCTTTCAAAGGTGCAATCAATCAGCAACTGAACTGTTTCAGCCAACTGTTGTTAGATGTTTGTACATAGACATAAGGAGTTCCTCTCGTCATTTTCAGACCCACTAATCAAACTCAAGTGTAAATATTTCATCTCTGACAAGTTTGCCCAGTCGACAGATGCATCGAATGAGTCTATATGTCGGGCTGGTATTTTAGTTGTCAACGGAACATTGCCAGTTGGTAGAATGTTAGTGTGAGGTACCTAGAGTGAAGACATAGTGTTATTACTACTGCATGTGGCACATGTTTCTGGTAGTTTCCTAAATGCACTATGAGATTAACTCCATTTGTTCCTTAGGTATTTCAATACTGATGATACTGATGTCTGTCCACCATTATGAGTGAAATACTTGTATTTATAAATACAGTTGTTTACAAGGAAATTCTTCAGCATCAACCACCCAATTTTATTGCCACTTTGGTGTGTTAATTAATAGCAGATGCCTGCAGTAAAATACAGTAATAATCATGTCTGTAGGAGTATAAACATTCTTTAATCATATGCCAGAGGCGGCAGTCTACATCACTGCAGCCTACAGTGAGAATAGGTTTAACAGCCACCAGTGAGAATAGGTTTAACAGCCACCAGTGAGAATAGGCTTAACAGCCACTGCTCTGGCCTCATGGGACAGAACTGGATGGAGAAATACCACTGGGAAATCCAAGGAAAAAGAACTCGGAAAATTAATCTCAGGTGGCAAGATGTAGATTCCATTACTTTTTACAGGCCTTGTTGACTGAATTATGTTGCTGCAAGAAAGTGTCAAAACATATTTAAGATATAGACTCTCTGCAAGCATAGAGAGTAAAAATTACACAAATATTGTAGCAAAGCAATTTGGGATTTATTCATATTATTAATACATTTCTGGTTGATTTGTTTATGTCCAAAGTTGTTCCACTGTTGAGATTACAGTTTGGTAATTTAATAATAGACCAAAGTCCAGTTGTTCTGATTGTGCCCAGGTGTATCATGCTTTAATTGTTTGTGAGAAAAACATAATGTATTTAACTAAATGGTTTCCTCAGTTTTGCATGTGTGTTGCACAGATATTTTGCTTTAACGAAGTGTGTAACGGTAATTTTAATTATCACTATTGATTCAGGTATTACTTTACTTCTAGTCACTACAAACCCCCTTTTTGTACATCACACTCTCCATTTTCACAGATTTTAAACATGTGAACATGACTTAGTCTATTGCCCAATCACCCATGTGTGTTTTTATATATCATACAGACGCTTGTAGTGTTTGAATTTTGAACTATACCAATTCATCACATAGAACACCCACTAACAATGCCTAGGGCAATCATCAGGTGTATACTCAGTTATTATCTGATATTGTACATCAAAGTTGTCAGCATTCCTGATAAATTGTTGATAAAAGCACCACATTCTATGTCAATGTTTTCATTGCAATGTCAATTATCAACTTGTGAAGACTCAAATGTTATCTAGTGTTTTTCCCCTGTTTGTATTATCTCAGGGTTGTGAAGTGGGGTCAGATGGATGTATCCTCTGAGGGGTGTGGAAGGGAGGGGAGAATGTCTAAACATTTGTAAACAGAGATACGTGACTCATTAAGTATGCATTCAAACACACATGCATGCACGCATATGCGGCTCTGCGCACGCATGCACGCACACACACACACACACACACACACACACACACGCGCGGGCTCTGCGCACGCATGCACGCACGCACGCACACACACACACGCAGCATGCACACACACACACACACACACACACACACACACACACACACACACACACACACACACACAATAGTGATATTGCCATTATGTGAGCTAGTGTGTACAGACTATAATATTATGAGGAACACGTGACTTCATTGTCCACAGGGTGCCCTGTGGCATTATATACCAAATGCTTCTTCCTGCTAACAATGTAGATGTGGATTTAAAGCTTACGCACACACAACAGTTTACCTGCATAGGGCACACATTCTTCAACCAGATCCTCGTTAAAACCTCACCACTTTCACTTCTGTACCCAGCAGAGTGGGTCAACCTTCCTGTCAAAGTTCTTTGTGTCAGACAACTATTATCGCCATACGTCATAGTGTGCCTTTCTGTGGTCATGGTTGGAGTTGGGAGGGTAAGTTGATTCATCCTATGCGGGCCATTGACAGGGTCTTCATAATGGAGCTGTGTATATTAACATGGCTACTAGAAGTAGGTGACTTGTGTATGAACTGCGTAGCTCTAATAACGCATTCAGTAAACATGTTTATTGTACACAATCTAATTCAGTTAGCAAGCCTAAATATCATGCAGTAAAGATCGTATTTCAGACATGTTTAATTAATCATGGCTGATGTTGGTTGTTGACAAACAAAGGAGTACTCTAATTATAAGAACAAAGTAAGGTGAGTATTATGTAAACAAACAACTTGTTGACTTAACAGAAACATTACTACACTTGCATAGTTCACCTAACTTCACCGTTTGGAATTAATTATTTTATTGTTATTTTGTCAGACAAATTCATAAACTTGAGCAGCATTGCATGAGATTCCAGAATTTAAAATTGTATTACTTAATTATTTAACACATAGATCTGCTTGGCTGAATCAAACATAACCACACACAACTCCTGAAAGCTACTGGGAAGGTTTATTTTTTAAACACCTGTGAAAGATCTGTGTAATGCTGCAAAGTAATGTGTTTCCATGACAACAATAATCATCTTGCTAATCCACCAAGTAGATTCGCTGTATTAGTCCTGCTTATGGACTGTGTTGAGTTGTGTGGCTTGAGAATGTAAGTGGATAAACCCTGTCTTTCTAAACATCATGTAGCTCTGGCAAGGCCAGTTGAATCTCTTTTTTCAGGCTTCGCTCTAGAATATATTGATTTTTCAAGCACCTACCTCGGATAAAATTATCCAAACACAAGCCGATTTTTTTAGCATCTTAAAGCCAAGCTGCTAAGTTGCTGTTTTACAGTTGGAAATTCTGTAATTTGTTTCCACAAACCAAACATGTGACTAATGGAGGGAAAGGAAATTGAAAACATCTAGGTTATTACTTGTAGGTCGCTGTGCCAGTGCAATAGGTCCAGATTATTACTTGTAGGTCGCTGTGCCAGTGCAATAGGTCCAGATTATTACTTGTAGGTCGCTGTGCCAGTGCAATAGGTCCAGATTATTACTTATAGGACGCTGTGCCAGTGCAATAGGTCCAGATTATTACTTGTAGGTCGCTGTGCCAGTGCAATAGGTCCAGATTATTACTTGTAGGTTGCTGTGCCAGTGCAATAGGTCCAGATTATTACTTATAGGACGCTGTGCCAGTGCAATAGGTCCAGATTATTACTTGTAGGTCGCTGTGTCAGTGCAATAGGTCCAGATTATTACTTGTAGGTCGCTGTGCCAGTGCAATAGGTCCAGATTATTACTTATAGGTCGCTGTGCCAGTGCAATAGGTCCAGATTATTACTTATAGGTCGCTGTGCCAGTGCAATAGGTCCAGATTATTACTTATAGGTCGCTGTGCCAGTGCAATAGGTCCAGATTATTACTTATAGGACGCTGTGCAGAAATGCACCCAACATTTATATAATTAGTGCAGTGTCCGACAGTTCTGATTTATTTCATTAATTTGCCTGCCCATAAACCATACTCATAGACATGTTCCCCTTGCCTTGGTCTGTCAGTTAACGACTGCTCCCCTGCTGAACAGAGTTATTGAATCCTCATAAAAGTCTGAAAGAGGCTGATAATATGATGTTTATAGGGTTTCAGGTAGATTTATTTGTAGGGTATAAGTTGGCACTTGGATTACTACATTACTATGTTAATGACAAATGTACTCCCTTGGTGATTAACATAAACAAGTACATCTTTCTCATAACTGCTTGCAGTTGTTTAAAGAAAAACTATATTAAAATGGATAGACATTGTTTTTTTTCATGGTCATGAAGATTATTGATTTCTCTCTTCTTTCTCTTAATCTTTAAAATCATGTACCATCATTTTAGTTTTGGTGATTTCATGGGTATCATGTTACATTTGTCATGCGTGTCATGTCATGTCATGTGTGTCATGTATGGGGTGCCACGTTCGATGTTCCAAATGAAATCGGCAAAAATTCTAGAATGCTTTGCGTAAATGCCTAAATCAGTTAGACAAGGCACTCATTCGACCTACTTACACTGCACATGTAAGATTTTTGGTGAACTACATTAGAAACATGCAACTGTTTCAATTTCAAAATTTATATTTCAACACAGGGAAGAAGCTTTGGAAATTTCTGACAACTTCTGGCAATTTCCAATATGATGTATCTGAAAGTTGTCACTTTCCTAGCAGCGAAGACAGTGAGACAACAATGTGAAGTGGGTAATTGTAGAGTAATAAATAGTGTTCTATTGTGTGGAGTGATTAGTGGCAGTGTAAACGGCCAAATGTGATACAGTTACACATAAAAAATCAAAGGTGTAATTAGAGGTGAGCAGGCCAATGTAGCATTAAGGCTTTGTCACTGATTAGCCTGTGTTGGTCCTGTGTGATGGCTGCATGCTTCACTGGACCACTTCATAGAGCCTATCTTTTTGTGTGGCCAGTCAACAGCAGATGATGCAGCTCCACAGGCAGGGAGGGGGTGATTAAATATGCAAATTAGTGCTATTGTCATGGTGGAGCATTTGTGTTGTTCAAACGTGGTTATTGTGACACGTTTAGCCATGTTTGCTGCCACCTAGTGTCAAATTGCTGGAACACGAGGGCGTAGTTCTTTGTCTTTTTACATTGTGTCTGGTTTCTTTTCTATGTAGATGGATATAGTGGGCTGCATTACAAACATTATGAATAAAAATATGTAGCAAAATTTGGAAATATGTAAGGCCCTACATAATTGTTGGACTGGATTAAAGCCAAAGGTCCACTTGTCATCTGGTGTTTTTATTTGGATGGCAGTCTTGCTGAATTTATTTTGTGGTTGTAGTTCTAATTCACAACACATCTTCAAAACTGCTTAATAAGATTAAACTCTGATTTTATACTGTCATTATCCAATGCATTCCTTCATCTTGCTAACTGCCGATTCGGAGACAGTTAACATTTTGTATGATTGACATTTTTTGAAATTTGCCCGTCGATGTAATCCCAAGTTTGCGGAGTGTCACAGAAGGCCTTGCGGATGTCTACTTGTTGAAGGGTTGTCGCATTGAGGACTAGGCACACATCTGTCATGGGGGTGATTAATGCTAAACCAGGATGCTGACTGGTATTTGCCCAGCATGAGGGATGGCTTATAAATGTCTAATGAGTTCCTGGCGTGGCTGGGAATCCGGTTCAAGATGAATCCTTCACTGGAGCATTCTACACTGCAGATGATACCATTGCTTCAGATGGCAGAAGACAGGACTACTAGTTCGGAATATATTCTATGTGGGGTGTCTTCTGGAGATCTACACCAGTCTAACAGTCGTGGACTTATGATAGGATGAAGTCTGGAATCGCACTCTGATATCTTCTGTTTGACAGATTTAGTCTATGTTGTATTGACTGAGACTGATACATGGCTAAATGGATGTTATCTGTGAGTCGCTGTCAGTTACTCATGTATCATCTGATGCTGTGAATGAAGACAACATGTGTTATGAGAAGGCATCTTGACTTGTAAATGTCGGATTAGATCAAGGTGGGTTTTAGCTGCAACTTGGTGAGAATTTATACATTCATTATGTGATCATTATACTTAGAATTCCACCCTTGTAATAGCTGTTGTGACCAGTGCTTTGTTTCAGATTCTAAGTCATTGTCATACATAACATATCTTTCGGAAAACAGGCTTTTCCAGCTCTATGTATCTTTTGTTGTGCCTTTACCTTTGCTATTTTAAGGTAACATAAAAACATTATTATTCAACTGGAATTGATATGTGTTTATTCCTGGGATGTTAGACTAATTTATGTTGATCTCTAGTTTTTCCTTAAATAATATACACCTTTTACTGCTTATTAGCGATAACTGTTCCATACAAATTTCAAGGGAATGAAGAGCTATAATTGGAATTGTAAAAGGAATTATCTAAGACAGGAATATGCTAAGATGGCCTAATATGGTCAGCTGGATTGAGTGTACATTCTAATTAGCATGATTGTGCCACTTTGTATTCCTCTCCCATGTGTGAGGTAGGGAAGTAGTGTTTCCTGTCATGGTTGTCACTTCCTCTTGGTTCCTGGCTGAAGTAGCTAAATCACCACTGTGGTCCAATGTGACTGACTCAAGCTATGGCTTGAATATATAATCGCCTCTAAAACTCAACAGATTATCCAGGCCAGTAGGACATAAATCTTGGTCGATTTGATCTGTCATAGCCTGTTCTATCTTTTAATAATATTTATAATATGAATTAAATCAACTATCTTGCTCACATTTAAAGATACATTTGTCCATGTACATAAAATACATTTTAAAATAACTATTTCGAAAATATATTAAGTGCCAGAATACACCAAAAATGATATTCCACAAACATGTTCATGAATTTTGTGTGTGCTGATATGATGTTTATATTGCGTGTGTAGGGAATGTAATTCAACAGATATTGATGATATGCCAAGTACCTGATCCCTTGAACATCTGACCCCAGTAAACTCTCTCAGACTGACACTGGACCTAGTCGACATCTGCTCATGAATTAACCACAATGTCGATATTCATAAAAAGATAATAGCCTGATTATATTAAAAAGCTGCGGTTCATTAAACAACATTTGGTCAGTCAATGTTTTAAAATAGATAGATAGTTTTACCCAAACACATCAGACTAATAATCTGACAGAATTTGTCTCTAGACATTCTACATTTAGTATAATGTTGTTATTACTATTGTTGTAGTATGATACAAAGTATTTTTCAGTAGTTTGTGTTCTCATAAAACATGATCACAAGAATCCTCACAGCTGCTATGTGGATTTCTTGGTGAGCAGATATGTTTGTGGGGTTGGAGAAAGAGTCCACCCCTTTGTGGGCACCCAGCAGGTTATGTAATTACCTCTGTCAAAGGCACCCAGTAGAAGGGACAGAAACTGTTCATTGTCACCTGTGAAAAACACATCTTTATTTTTCTTTCTGTTCCCCAGGTACAAGATGGGTTGGTAATTAATTGGGTTGCATTGGGTTTTTATTAAGTGATTGGGTGTGAGACTAGTCTGGGAGTTTAGCACTGCCACTAGCCACTATTGAAGCAGTGTCAAGGAGATATATATTACACAACATTGACCCTGGTAACACTGAATTAGGAGGTCTGTCTAAAGTTTACCTCATATCTTCAAAGGAGTTGGTATCTCACCCTCAAGGTTCTGTTATTCCGATTTAGCCCACGTTAATTAGCTTGTATCATATATCTGTGGACTGTGCCTTTTAATAAGGAATGAGTCTGCAATAAACCTCTTATCTTAATATGAGTTGATGGGAACTTGATTGGAGGAAGTTACCAGCAATATAAGAATCCATTGGCTGTCAGAGGTTGGTCACAACTAGCTTCTGAGCCACTCAATGGCACTAGAAGGAAATCTAGTCCATGAACATTACAAACAAAGTGGATTAATCATACATACAGGTAATTAAAGTTGATATTTATGTTATCTGCATGTTTGTGAGTAGATCAATTCCCTTTGTCTACCTCTGTCTGATTTGGCAGCTTACTTGGTATGCTTTTTATTAGTATAATAGTTTTCTACAAAATGCTACAGCTGCTTGCGGACTGATATCTGGACAAAAGCTGTCTTATTTGGCTAGATCACTATAACAGTGGCCAAGAATGAGGACTTTCGGTCACTATTATACGCTAGTACATCTCTGGGGAAATCATTGACCACCCAGAGTTATTTCTCATTGAAGGTGATTCATACTCAGGCCGGTCAGTGTGCATGGTCAAAGTGCATCTCCAGTAGTACTCTGTTATCCTCTGGTGGCCAGGCACAGCTAAGTGGTCCAGTGGCTTTGTTGACCATCTGGTGAGCCATTGCTTTTGGATCTGTTGACCTGTGCTGATGTCCACTCACTGGTCATCCATGTGAGGTCAGCTGGCTCTTGTTGATAGTTTGACCAGTGGAGATGTCCACTCAATAGTGCACTCTATGACCACTCTCTGGTCATCTCTAATGTATAAGTCTTGATTGAAGATGGATGTGTACGTTCTGTCCCATGTGACTCAGAAGCTGCAGTCTATATAGATGGTCAAATGTGGCATTTTCGTCATTAATTCAATTGTGCCATTATAGCTTATACATGATTTGTGGATTTGCCTTCCTAAGGGGCAACTTGTATACTATGTATAAATGGCAGTGACAAGGAACATCATGGTGCATTTCTGAAGCACAAGCTCTTGGCTGATGTTTCACACTGTGCCATGTTACCACATGTATGTTGGTACAAGATATTGCTGTCAGTCCAGTTGTGACTTTTCTTTTACTGTCTTCACATGGCAGACACATGGACACTGTGAGTCATCTGTGTAGGAAACTAGCAATGTCACGTGGACTTGGCAGTTAATTCTATGCGAGTCAAAGCCTGTGTTAAAGTTGGGGTTGAACATACTATTAGTCATGTCATGCCATCTCCTTTCTACTGGATGTTCCCTGTCAAATAAACATCATTTGATTCACTAAAAATCTTCTCATCATGAACTCTTGTCTTATTTTGTACTTAATCTCCAAAGTTCTTATGATGTCACTTATTGGATAAAATTAAAGACTGTACTTTGGTCTTCTTTTTTCCGACATAATATGGAATGTCGTTTGTTGCAGGTTGCCGTCAACTTTCAAGGCAAACAACAAGATCCCTTGTGGGCCTAGTGCGGTGACATCACAGCCGGCGTCTGGCAAGTCCTCGCGCCTGCTGGATGTGTCTGCTCCCAGCAGAGGGCACCACCAGCTCAACAACAACTACACAACCTCTGGCACAGGTAGGCAAAGTTCTCTTGGTGTAGTCCGGGGTGGGGATGGTCTACATACTAGTCTTTGATTGTTTTCCTTCATGTCACAATTGTGGAAACAACTGCTGATGTCGTTGGTCTCCTCTTCCTGTCTTTAATCTGGGTTGAAGCTCGTCTCGATACTGTCCTCGATTTTCCCCCTTTTATTTTTCCTGTCACTGCGTCTGCAATGCCATGTCCACCAGTCATCTCCACTCCCCTTAGCTTCTTTCTCTTGCTCTTCACTCCCTTCCCATTTCCACCAAATTTCTCTTAACCGTTTCAGTGCCAGCCAAAATTGCACTCACATACAAGAAATGCCAAGCTATTTTTGAGACTTGCATGTCATACTAAACTTGTATTTTTATGTGCTTAGTGTTCAAAAATCACCAATTAAACTATTCATTTCCTGAAAGGACACATAATTTTCCATTTAATTCGAAAAACGTAATAGTCGGATGACACAATATAACTAACTTTCACTAATATGTTTGCTTAAACTGTTATCCAACGCGTTTTGTATGTTAAACATATGAAATTTTGTTTTTGGTTACGACTTCTGGTTTATTTTCATCGTCAAACTAGTTCAAATATAAGTGTAACTGTAAAACCAGCAGTCAAACAAGTATGACTCCCTTTTGCAATGAGTAATCCTATAGATCAGTTTAAAATGGTGTCATACTTGGACACCAGCCAATGCCAGTACACGTTACAAAACGAAACCGGCGCAATCGGCTGCGTGACATTTCTTGATAAAACCGATAATCAGTGGAATCGGCTCTGTGGCACTGAAACGGTTCATACAATCCTCCCATCTCAGGGTGTTCCTCTTCTACTGTCCACTCTCAGAGCATCCATTCTCCTCTCGAGCCATTCCATAAGTCCAGTCCACTTTAGCCAACTCCTCACCAGCTTCTTCTTGAAACTTGTTCATACCAACCTCCTCCCTCAGCTCCTCCGTTGCTCTCCGAGGTACTAGATAGGCTCAGACACATAAGCAGCTAACCTCCTGTAAATGGGAGAAATACTCTGTTATCTTTACCATCAAGACAGTCGTGTTTTTGTGATGATCGGTACGATTACCGTGGCCGACCTCGTAACCATGTTAAACAGTGAACATATTTCTTATGGGTAGACAATGAGGTGATATTTCTTCCTCCCAGACATATGTTTTATCTGTTGACAACAGTTAAAAGGGGTGTTGTTGTCATAAATACAAGCTGTCAGACATGGCTTATGATAAAAAGGTAATCGTTTGCACACAAGACATTGTTTTGTGTTTTATTTGCATTGCGCAAAGCTTCTTTCGTTGGAGAGAAATAGTGATTCAATGAAAGTGTCTGTCAGAAGAATGAAGGTGTTTGTTCTCTAGTCTCGGACAAGGTTAGTATACAGTAGATTCAGGGCAGACATACCAACAAGATCTTATCTCATTTGGCTAGATCCTACACGTATACAATAGCTTCTTTTACAAGTTTACACACGAGTTGTTGGAGATGTTTTCTTATGCACCAGGTTCAAATGTTATTCTCTAGGATATGCCAACTGCAAGATGACATTGATGCTTATGGTGGCTTTAAATAAAATGTTAACAAAATTAAGTATTAGTTAGTGTTCATTTATTTATCAGAACATATGCTTTATTAGAAACATGTTTGTTCCCCATATGTCCAATCAGGCTGTAGCTAACATAACACTTAGTGTCGATATTCTGTATAAAAAGAATGGCGAACTGAAAATATATATACCAATGTGCACCGAATGCCTTTTCCTTATTGTCATTGTAAAAATGCAGTGCTTCTTGAAAATGGTTAGATTATTTATTGCTGATTACTTCCACTGTGAAGTTTTACATTTTATAGGTATTTTGATTGATTGATAATTTAATTTTCACTTGGTAACTTGCTTGGTTTATAATATTTAGAATCATAAATATTATCAATCATAAATATTGTTTAAATGTATGGTACATTATGAGTGAATTCTTCATAAGAAAACTGAAATAAGTATAAATTTGTACAGTCCATCATTATTTGATAATTAATTGGTTAGACTACTCTAAAGTGCCACAGGGCACAATGTTATTATGGTGCTACAGGGATATATATGTATAAATATAGTCAGCTTGTAATGACTTTCTTGTCTGGAGTGCAGGCAGACATCTTGAATGTATTCACAGCCGAGATGATAGGTATGTAGATACCCTGCTTTGATGTTATGGCAAGTAAACACAGTGGGTACAGATGTCAACATTGACAGTTTGTTCTCAGGCCCCACTTGACAGACACAAGTGTCCATCTATGTAAAGCTGCCTGCCACACACATACAGTCGGCTGCCTCAGCATCAGAGTAATCTGATCCACTGTCTTACTATGTACAGAGTATATACTGCTTCATGTTTGCATGTATCGTTATGGTTCAAATGGTGAAGTTTGATAGTTTAGCTTTTTAACATCCGGCAGTTACATTGTGACAGAAATATGTATTAGTAGTTTGGCAATATTTGTTTTTTAATCCGAATATGTAAGCAGTAATTTTAACTAAATAACTCCAGATTTGTCTTTGACATGTAATAGAGCTAAGATTTATACCACACTGTGTGTATGTGGTTTTATTAAAAGAAAAAATTATAAATCAGCAATTGTTCACACCTGCTGTTTTCTGGAATCGCTTAAACCGTTATGTCAGTTGTCAGCGGAATAATAATTGGTGTTTTCAGACCTATTAGCCTTTCACTTTCTGCTCACTAGCAGATAACATATTGATGCAGTAACGAGGTAATTAGCTCTCATATCTCTGCTGCCAGAATTGTTGCTGGGATATTAAATACATCGCATGAACATTTGCATTGGTTATGAGCAATAATTATTTGCCCCTTTAAGTTGGCTGACAACGTGGAGGAATCCATTGTTGAAATATGCAGGAAGTATGTCGAGGGAAAATGGAACTACACTAGTTGTCTCGTTGAATCCACAGAGCAACTCAGAAAGACATGAACATTTTGAGATTTTTTATTAAATAATATCCAATTTATTACACATATGTAGATATATATATTAATATGTTATTTTTAATGTTTGTCTGTCTGACACTTTTCTTTCCACAATATTTGATGCAGGTAATAATTTTTTGACTGACTAAATTTGCATTTGACATTTATATCTTTATCAAACATTTCACTAAAATAAAAGATAATTGAATAAATTAAATAATGTAGCTGTTGGAATGATGGAGTATATACGATTGTTGAACTACTTAGGATCAGCATGTATCAAAGAGACTGTAGAGAAAATGTAATAGCTATGTAGGGCAATTCAGAACTGACCAGAATGCACAAATGTTGATTGATGTGTTTGCTGGAATTGGCTCTTGGCGTATCCCTGCGGACAACCAGACATGGTTTTAATATTTCCTCTGTAATATGTTGCCCTGTATTTGACACTCTCGACAGTGTCACCAGGGACAATTGACACCATGCAACAGAGGTGACAACAGTTGGTCCATCTGGTTAGTTTCACGTTGTATTTCTCTAGTTTCTGCCCCAACAAACTTATGCATTTTTCTCCATTCTCGTGAATATTTGATGCCCATCAGCTGGGTCGATAAGAGCAGACAATTTCATTGTAAACACTCTGATTGGGTGAGTAACACTTACGTCGGGGCCCGGTTCCCGCAAGGCTGGGACAGATGGCACCAGGGAAGAACTGATGGAAGTGTAGACAATTTACTATTTCCACAGAGGCTTGTCATAGCACAAAGGAACACAGCATCTGGGGCTGTGGTCAGACATTTAATCTTTGTCACACCTGAGTCTCTTTCAGCTATCAATTTAATCAGGTGATTGCAGCTAGGTTTGTGAGACAAATCTGTGCATCTGTGAACGTTTGTTTGAGGTGATTTTCTTGGAATCTGAGGTTTGTGTTGGTAAAATTAGATACCACAATTCATGGCTATTGCTGTTACAAATATTTCTTCTGTAAGAATGTATCATATATCAGACAATTATAGCTGTTGAAATCAACTTATATAATAACAAAAACATTTATCAGATAATGATGCTGTTGAAATCGGCATAGATGATAACAAAATGTAAAGGACAATTATGTCTATTGAAATTGGCATATAGTGATATATTTACCCAAATGTTAAAATGTTTTCTATTCTCCCACAAAAAAATACAATGAAAGCTTTTTGGTGACATAGACAACAACATCCTGGTTACTGCTGGGCAATAGGCATGCACCAGACATCTGCTACCCAATATATTCAAGTCCCTTTTCCATGGCAAAGCACAATTGTGCTGGAGCATTCTGGTATAAAGAATGACATGATATATTGCATTGAGGCCAATTATTGATCGCGTGTGTGCAGCCACATACATGGCAGTCTTGAGGGCTTCACAACGAGACAAAACGCTTGTTTGGGTCAGAGTGTTATCGCTCCTAGTTACAGACTTCTTGGTTGTAATAATAGAAGGAGGACTGCCAATATGTTGCTGACATTTAAGTTGCTATCCAAACAAGTGTTGCAAGTTGGATTATCTAGTAGGATGTTACCCGGAAGTCACGGCATCCACACGATCCCGAAGAAGATCCGGGAACACTTGTCTTCAGGATATTTCTAGGTTAACTACATCTGTGTGTGTGTGTGTGCGTGTGTGTGCGTGTGCGTGTGTGTCTTTGAGAAATCAGAATTGTTGATCTAGCGTCTGTTTCATACTATGTGTAAAGTTATGCAGTTCTTATGGTATAAGGCGGATATACACTGAAATAATGTTGTTGCTGTGTGTGATGACAATGGTGTAAACAGGCTGTTCCTTTCTGTCCAGGACATACTAAAGTAAACCACTGGCTCCAGTTCACTAACATTCTGATCAACTCGTAAGCCCAATTATTTTGCTCTTTAAAAAAAGTTCACTCCTGAGCTGTGATGTTCCACACTGAGAACTGGTAAGAGCAGGACGTGCCATTGTGGCACCTTTGGTGGTGTGCCATGAAAATAGTGGCCTCAGTAATATGGCAGTGTTTTTATTCGTTTAAAATTTTTTCTTTAATTTAACAAGAGATTCTCTTTAAAGATGGATTTCTTATGAGCCCATTTTCTTGGTTTCGCCTCAAACAATAATGCTCAAATGAAGAAAAACACAATCAAGTGAACTACTTAGAGGTAATCTATGTTGTTGGTAAACTGTTATTATGGAAGTAGACAGAAGAAACCCTCAGGTTGGAAGGGGGTGAAGGTGGGAGGGACAGGTTGGCATACATTATTTGTCCCCCAGTCTTTCTGTCATGTAACTCTTGGCTGATAACCGGAGAGATTGCAAGAAACTGTAATTGCCTGAATTGCAGATATGATCAGAATGAAGAAACGCGAGCTGCCTAAGAACAGAATGCCTAAGAACAGAATGCACACACAAGAAAGTTGGCTTCAATTTTGAATTATATCAAATAGAATATACCAATGCTGTACCAGATAAGTGATTGTGCCAATAGTTAGACACACAGTGTGTGCAGGATGTTGGCCAGAGCTTGTGTTTACGCTGACAAAGACAGACAGGTATATATTGACAGGAGTCATTAGGAGTGTATTTTGACAGCAGCAATAGTTGAGTGGCAGTGGTCATTGAACCATGTCAATAGGTTTATACACAAAATGGATTGTCTGCTTACTTAGTGACCAGAGTTAGAGAGAGGTCAGTGGCCATGGTTCAGAGTCTTGAATGGTCAATGATCACCGTGGAATGAGGATAAACTGGGGGTATACCACGTTGACAGGAGAAGAAAGCTGGATATACACAGAGTTATGTTTGAGAGAGGGCGGGGTGAAACCCTTGGGCAAGGAGTCAGAGGGTTCTGGCTCACTGGACCGTGATTTGCGTCATTAAATAGATCTCAACAGCTTCATATACTAGGATTGGTCTGACGGTGGTTTACTGGTGCTTCGGGTTGTGTCTGGGGCCATGTTTTGTGGCTAGCCTGAAAAGATGTTTCAGAGAATACTTGCAGAGGGACATGTGTCCGTGAAGAAAGGTGGGTTGTTTGTTTTTAATTCTGTCTCTGTCACCTGTCTGTCACGTCTAGACAGGTGCAGTCAACAGCAGGTGTTAGTTGTGACAGCTCCCACAGGATCAGGCAGTCCATGCTCAATATAGGTGTCTGGCTATCCGGTCAATATCCATGGTGGTAACCAATACCTCCTAGACTGTGGTGTCATTATCAGAACTGTGTGATAAAGTTTAGATGTTTTGGAGTGTTCACACCAGGATGTGGGGCAAAGTATAGTGTTCTTATATATTGTACTCTAAAAACAAAAGCACTTTTCATGTTCGCTTGCCATGCCACATAATGCCTATATCCTCAGTATGTTGAGGCTAGGCATATATTGGAAGAAGAAGAAACTCACTATTAACCGTTTCAGTGCCAGCCAAAATTGCACTGACATGCAAGAAGTGCCAAGGCATTTTTGAGACTTGCTTGCAATACTAAACTTGTATTTTTATGTGTTTAGTGTTCAAATTTCATCAAATAAACTATCCATTTCCTGAAAAAACAGATGATTTTCTATTTAGTTCGAAAAACATAATAGTTAAATGACACAACGTAACTTATTGTCACTGATATGTGTGTGCTTAGGCAGTCAGCTGATGTGTTTTGCAATTGCATGGTAAACATATGAATGAAATTTAGTTGTTTGGTTACAACTTCCGGTTTATTTTCACCATCAAACTAGCGCAAATCTAACTAAAACCAGCAGTCGAACATGTCTCTTTTGTAATGATTAATCTTATTGGTCAGTTTAAAATGGTGTCATACACACCAACCAGTGTCAGTACACGTTGCAAAACATAACTGGTACAATCGGCTGCACAGCATTTCTTGTGAAACCAGTAATCGGCGGAATCGACCCTGTGACACTGAAACGGTTAAGGTCACCTTTGGGATCTGAATAGCAAGGTGATCATATTAGCAGGACTAATTTTTTTATTCAATGACCTTAATTGCAAGATGGCTGTAGTACTGAAGTGACCTTAAAGCGAAGTTTGACTAGTTATTATCCTCGGTTTGATTTTGCTTCTCTCATTTCAGACTCGATTCGAATATACTAGTTTCCACTACAACAGTTTGTGCAAATGTTTTATTTTATTTTTGTGAAACCAGTGGACAAAATATAGATTTGTACACCAACGAACCTGATTTGTGGGATAAATTAATTGAGGAGAGTTTTAATTACATTGTGGTCAGAAGTTGTGCTGTACTCTAATGATGTGAGTCATTCATTATTTACGGTGATCATCAGTCAGTTTACAAAAACTATCCTGACCCTGTTGTATTACAATTATATGTTTAGTGTCATGTTGTGGAGGAGGAGAGCTCTGAGGTGATATTGACCTACATTTTTAGTTGATAAACTTATACCACTTTATCTGTACACCTCATGTTTGGTTGTTTTCTTCCTTCTGTGTATGTTTGGATGAGGCTGGCCTCAATACTTGTCCTCGATTTCTGTTTTCTTTTTCTCCCCCCTCACTGTTCTTGCACTGCCGTCTCCACCAACCATCTCTATTCCCTCCTGTCTTTCACTCCCATTCTCCACTCCTCTCCCAATCCCTCCAGATCTCTGCACAATCATCTCATATATATATATATGAAACTGTAATGTTAGTCCAATGTATTGTTCTTCCTGCTGGTTCTATGACCCGTGGTGAAGTCTAGCTCCTGTAGTGCTGCACTGTTCTTGCTCTCCACTGCTCCCTGTCAGCAGCTCCCTCCCTTCACTGCTCCCTGTCAACAGCCACCTCCCTCCACTGATCCCTGTCAGCAGCCCCCTCCACTGCTCCCTATCAGCAGCCCCCTCCCTCCACTGCTCCCTGTCAGCAGCCCCCTCCCTCCACTGCTCCCTGTCAGCAGCCCCCTCCCTCCACTACTCCCTGTCAGCAGACCCCTCCCTCCACTGCTCCCTGTCAGCAGCCCACTCCCACCACTGCTCCCTGTCAGCAGCCCCTCCCTCCAATACTCCCTGTCAGCAGCCCCCTCCCTCCACTGCTCCCTGTCAGCAGCCCCCTCCCTCCACTACTCCCTGTCAGCAGACCCCTCCCTCCACTGCTCCCTGTCAGCAGCCCACTCCCACCACTGCTCCCTGTCAGCAGCCCCTCCCTCCAATACTCCCTGTCAGCAGCCCCCTCCCTCCACTGCTCCCTGTCAGCAGCCCCCTCCCTCCACTACTCCCTGTCAGCAGACCCCTCCCTCCACTGCTCCCTGTCAGCAGCCCCCTCCCTCCACTGCTCCCTGTCAGCAGCCCACTCCCACCACTGCTCCCTGTCAGCAGCCCCTCCCTCCAATACTCCCTGTCAGCAGCCCCCTCCCTCCACTGCTCCCTGTCAGCAGTCCCCTCCCTCCACTGCTCCCTGTCAGCAGCTCCCTCCCTCCACTGCTCCCTCCCTCCACTGCTCCCTGTCAGCAGCCCCCTCCCTCCACTGCTCCCTGTCAGCAGCCCCCTCCCTCCACTGCTCCCTGTCAGCAGCCCCCTCCCTCCACTGCTCCCTGTCAGCAGCACCCTCCCTCCACCTTTCATATTCGTCCGTCTTTCTAAGATCCCTCCCCTCATAGTCCTCCCATCTCAACTGTGGCCTCTGCATCCGAGTCCAGTCAGCTCATATCCTGCAGTGTAATACACCAGACATATTCACGTAGACGTGATGTCTGTGTGTGCATACATTGTCCCAGTACAGTGTCTGTAGACATGTCCACCCACTCTACCTGGTTGAGTGGAGGATTACCAACACACTAAGTGACAGCCTCACAGCCTATTGACCGACTAGTGGCTTACAGGGCACAAGTCATTCTGCAATAACAGGGGCTGCTGGATGTTAGACTGTCCAGTGTACCACCTGTACAGGTGACAGACAGGTGTCTGTCTGGAGATTGTCTCACCACAGGTATGTAGGAGCAGACAGAGTCAGTGGACATGGCTGGCAATCAGCTTAATCTTGTATTACTCTTTTAACACAACAACTAGACGGACAATAACCGAGTTGTTTCAAGGCTAATCTAGACTTAGCCATACATGTATATGCAACGTTTACTGTAACAGAGCTGGTATAGGGACTCTGTCTGCCCTGGATACAAGGGAATAAGGACTGTCATTTCAACCGTGTCTCTGGTTGGTTCACTCCCTGGTTCTGGGTCTGTCACAAGACGTTACTTCAGCCAGATTAGAGCCCCACTTCTGCTCTGTACCTTGGTGATAGCCACAATCTTGTGCAAGGTTTTATAATGGATCAAGACTGGGTCTGACTGGTACATCTTGTTTTGCTGCACGGTCGCGTCACGGAAATAGATGCAAGGTCTGGTGGTACGAATAAAACTGTGTTCATTGCTTTCACACATGGCTTAGATGTTTGTCGATAAACACGATAAACACGTCTTAGATGTCTCTCAATAAACGCATCACTTGTAGATGTGTCATCTGACTCGGGTGCGAATGAAGTTCCATCAATGTACTACACCTGTATAACACTAGGAAAAGAGGGCAGATGATTTTTTTTTTCAAGTACCTTTTTTGTGTTTGCAAAAAACCTTCAGTCTGTTCAATAATTTGAATATTGTTATATTTTTAGGTAGAATATAAAAACAGTGTTCCAAATTTCTTTATATATATAAATTATAAATTTGTCACTACAACACTAATATGCATGTTATGATTCAACAAATTATGAGTCCTGCTGTTATGATGTGGGAAACAATATTTAAAATTCATAACTGACAACATTTCACTTGAAGACAACATTCAGACACAGTAGTGATTTATCATTTGGAATACCCCAGGTACTTACATTTACAAAAGAGTCTCACAAGCATGTCCACCCCTCTCCTATCTGTTTCCACCCTCTTCCATCTGGCCAGTATGAACATGTCAGAAAGACAAAACATTCAACAGTTTATGTGACACCTTTGTCAGGGTTGATTATGCCACCCTTTTAGGGTGCTTTGTATCAAGCCCTGCCACCATTGTGGTTCCTGTGAATAGTAAGGGGCATTTAAATGATGACAGCTAAGGTTTTATGGGAGGTTAAATGAATTGGAAACATCCGAGTTGTTGAGTAGAGGGGCAAGGGCCAAGGATTGAGTAGTTTGAAAGTTAGTTGACTGTCGGTTCAAGAAACCAGCTCTTCCAACTGAATAGGGTGTATTATGTATACCCGAATAACATATATCACTATGTGAATGTTACTTTGAAGACAATATATAATGAGATAGCAAAAGTTAATTTTCAGTTTACCAAAAGCTTTCTATGCAATATGCATGGAGTTTTTTCAGTGCTTAATTTACATATGTTGTCAACGTAGGCATTTGTGGTATTCCGAGTATGTTTGATAATAAATGGTACCGGGGTAGTCATAAATTAGTTTAAGATTTCTCCATGGCCAGTTCACCGCAGTGAAACAGTGAAAGGTGGGGGTGATTTGGGGTATTTCATGAAGAACAAATCAAAACGAATGAGGACTGTTGGACAGAGATGTAAAATTATTGAGAATAAATAATTGGTAAGAATACTAATAAACTTTATTCTGACACTCATTTCCAGAGTACATCTGTGTTCAAGGGTGTTGGAAATGTGTCTAAATACTAATGCTTATATAATGGTATATATATATAATATATATATAATTATTAATACAGCTAATATATGAGAAGTAAAATAGTCTAAAAAATGGTTAAAACTTCATTAAACAAAACTATACTGCACAAACAAGCATTGATGTGCACGTTTGTTTGACACTGTATTTTCTCTCCCACAGGTGTCAAGGGTAAGAACCCCCGAGAGGTGGCAAGTGGGATTCCACGGTCAGCCTCCCCCAGCAGTAGCAGTAGTGCAGCATCGGGCATCCCCATCCCCGGGGGTAGAACCATCGGCCCCCCTCGCAGCCAGTCAGTGGGGGCAGACAAACATGTCAGTCGAATAGCGACAAGCGCCAGCAGCCAATGCGCCTCGGAATCCACTAAACCCTCACCCCGGTCGCTCTCCACACCAGGGGGCACCACCAGCAAGCAGAACAACTCGATGTTGGACAAGTTCAAGTTCTTCAACAAGGACAAGACAAAAGGATCGTCACCAAAGACGACGGCGGTGACTAAAGGGGGCAGCACCAGTACTGGGAGTGCATCGACGTCGAAAACCACAAAATCGGACGGGAAGTTGGCAAAAGATGGGCGGGTGACGACAGTTCCAGTAGCCCGCCACCCTCAAGCAGAAGGTGCGGGGGTGGCGGGGGGAGGGGCAAATGGTGTGAAGACGGCGGCATCGAAGCCGGCGGTCAAGAAATCTCTCGGACATTCGCGGAAAGATGTGTCGGCCAGTAGAGAGGAGGTCACAACCCCAAAACGCAGTGGAACCTTAATCTCTAGTCGGGCGACTTCATCGTCAAACATCGCCACTGCAACGGGTATAAAGCGCCACCTAGCGAGTGCAAAGAGTAATGATAGACTTGACTCAGGTGTGGGAAAGGCGACAGGTTCGTCATACACCAATGGAAGCCCGGGAACAGGCAAGAAGACGTCAAAGATCGCCAGTCTGTCAGGGAAAGGCTCAACGACTAAACTCGCCACGAAGTGCACAACGCCGACGGGTTCTGGCACGCTGGCGCCACCTATCGGCAGTAGTCTTCCAACGAAAATGGGGACACGGTCTTCTATGAGACTGCCAAAGGACGAATCGGGCAAGCCACGGGGTCTTGTCGCAAGCAAGGACATTAACAAGTCATCATTTAGTTCCCCTGCACAAACCAGTCACGGGGCATCACCTCGAGCCACACCCCCACCACTAGATGGCAGGGTTACCCAGGCACATCCTTCGCAGCAACCAATTCATGACGGCACACATACAAGTACTGCTGCACCAAAGACAGTCATTGCAAAGTCTGCAACGAAAACAAACAGTTCACAGTTAGTTCCACCAACTGTCACCAGTGGCAGCAGTGGTGTGCATTCACCGCGGATCTCGAGTGCCAAGTCTGCAGTGGCTTCACCTAGTGGAGACAGTCAGGATTTGAGCAGAACGCCGAGCTCGCATGGCACCGCCCGAGCGCTTCCACAGAAGTCTCAGTCAAAGAAAGTCGACAGCGACACACAAACGGCCATGTCTGCTGTACGTAGCCTCGCGATGGCCCCGTCACCACAGCAACCATCTCGCATCAGCTCGCCCTCGGTCGCACGACTACAGTCACCGCACCCTGCCACACAAGTGCTACCCCCTAGCCGTGGCCACTCTCCGTGCCCCACCACCCCTAAGGAGAAAGCGCCCCCTGCACAGAGGGAGTGCAGTAACTCTAGTCTCAGCAGCAACGGTACGGCACACAGTTGCGGTGGCGAGTCAAACGTGTCGAGTTCAAACAGCACCTCAAACAGCAACAACAGCGCATCGTCGACGGAGAGCGTGATATTCCGACCATCGAGCTGTGATGAGTTGGATGAGACAGACAGCTGTAGCGAGGTGAAGTCAGTGCCACTGACTGACCATATCTCTAGTCTACGCAACAGTCGGCGTGCCACGGCCGCAAACACAACCCGACCAGCTAATAAGAAGATGGAGACAACCTTTGACATTTGTGTCCACACGGAGGAGAAAACAGTGACAGATGACACGCCAAGGGAGACTATCATCATGGAAGACGGTGACACCTTTGACGTTGACATCAAGCCCATGCAGCCCATTATGCGGTCGACGCCCTACAGCTACCTGCGGGGGTTAAACAGCTCGCAGCTTCTTCGGCCCTCCTTCCACATCCCCCTAACCCAGCAGAACCTGAGTCTCGCTCAGAGTGCCTCCAGTCGCCTGGGGGGTAACCGCCCCCTCCTCGACCCCAGTAAGCTGTATTTGAACTCGATGCGACGGACCGCATCCAACTGCACGGGTATGTTGGAGACTGACTACAGCTCCGATACTGATTCCTTCGATGTCACCGCTGGGTACATGTCTGACGGCGACATACTACGCAGTAACCATGGCGATGACTATAACAGTGGCTACATGAGCGAAGGGGGCGCCACCATCTATGCGAAGCGAATGCAACAGCGTTTCCGTGAAGGGATGATGGCTGTCAAAGAATGTATGCAGAAGAGCAGCGGCCTCATTGATGACGAAAGGTGAGTCGCTTTGTAGTACACTTCCGCATGTTGTGTTGATGGTATTTTCCACTTATTTGTGTACCTTATTTTGCCGGCAAAATGAAAAATTAATGTGATTTATTCGCTTAAACATAACACCATTATAATAAATGGTTTCTTTTGCTGAAAGATTAATCTAAATATCCAGTTTTATGTCACATCTGATAACAAACTGTTGGTTTGTGTCTTGTCTTAATCATCGAGTTACTCAAAGTGCACAATTTTTAATCCTAATAGTGGTCCCTGAAAACTGGTGGCCCCCAAAGATAGTAAAACTTTATTACAATCGAAACTGTTCTATGCATTTATCTGACATGCATGTAAGTGGAGGCCAGTGTATTTGTGTTCTATTTTATGTAAAGTTGTTGTAAAACATGTCGGTCATTTAACAGAACAATTGGCCATTTGCATGTGCATTCCCACTGACGGATGTTTTTTATTCATAAAGAAGTAGGATTTTGTCTGTAGCTGAGGGGTCATCTCAGAAACTGATGTATGATTATACACTGATTATACAAACATTGTTGAATCCTTCCGTAACTGAATTCCACTTCTAAATCTTAGTATGTACATTAATTAATTAATGTTGCATGAATTCTAAATTATGTTTAAAATCAGACATCAGTGTTTTGAGATGATCACCAAATCAGATATGTTTTCCATGTTATGATGACTGAAGCTATCAACGCAGATTTCAAGATCTGTTTCATGAAGAATGCTGTTAAGAAAATTGTTGCTGGTCTGTTGGATGTGGTTTACCATTTTATACATGTGTGATTCAGTAGATATTGTGCCACTTCTTCAGGGTTGTGTTAATGAAGGAACAGTAATTTTTGTTTTGAATAGAAACACTTCAGAAACATACCTTTTCTTGTTAAATAACTGGAAAGAGTGACCCATACTGTTAACAGTTTATCTGTGATCCACATGATGGCTGTCACTGATGACTGTCACCGATATGTCTTGTTTAAAGTGAGTAGTTAAGAGTGGCTGTGGAGTAAATGCGTAATGTCGACTGGAACAGATTGCATTGATTAGAAAGATTACATTGATTAAAAAACAGACTGTCTGCATCAAAAAAGTTCATTAAGCATATTGTTTTGATAAATCGTGATGTGTCCAGCGGCTGGGCTTAGGATTACGAGATTAACATGTAATTAACATATCATTATCTCTGCTACACCTGGTGGTAGTTATATCAAGTGGGGGTAACACAAAGACACTATTCAGTAGGTTGTGTGTGAGAAAGGTGAAAGAACCCCTTTATTGGTTGGATGGGGTGGAGCAAGTTGTTGACAATGGTTGTGAAATAACAATGTTGACGATGGTTGTGAAATGACAGTGTTGACAATGTTTGTGAGATGACAATGGATGTGAAATAACAGTGTTGACAATGGTTTGTGAAATAACAATGGTGTGAAATGACAATGTTGACATTGGTTGTGACATGACAATGTTGACGATTGTGAAATGACGATGGTTGTGAAATGACAATGTTGCTATGGTTGTGAAATGACAATGTCAATGATAGTTGTGAAATTACAATGCTGCGGATAGTTATGAAATGACCATATTAACTATGTTTGTGAAATGACAATATTGACCATGGTTGTGAAATGAAATGTTGATGATGGTTGTAAAATTACAATATTGATGATGGTTGTGAAATGAGAGTGTTGACAATGGTAGTGAAACGAGGCAGTCTTTGTGTGTCCCTGAGCCTGTGGAGCTGAGAGAACAAAGAGAAGAGATGTGTGTGTGTGATGTCAACAGCTCTCGGCCTCCCGCAGCCCTATGCAGGCTCATGTCTCTCTGACTCATCCTCCAAATACACGCAGCCAATATTGATTTTCCTTGAGCCGCACTGATCAAACTATAAAGTGGCCTGGTGGAGACATTTTTTCAACAAATCTTGGGAATTCCACAGGATTCGCCTCGTTTGTGATGTTTAGGTCACGAATGTCATCAGATTGCACATCAGATTGCAATAGCAGATTATGAAAGGAATTGGACCAAATAAAGACTGGTGAAATGTTGCAATCTAATTTACTGTGTACAACCAAAGTTTGTTGTCATTTACCAGACCCAAGACTGTATCAACTACCCAAAGTCATTTAGCAGTCCTTACAACTTAACCCAACCTAATTGCAACATGCACAACAGGTATTGCCACCTGGTGACCAAAATTGCATAAATTTGTGTGTATGCTGTCACCTGGTGAGTGGTACAGCACTTAGAGGATTGTATGTGCTGCCTCCTAGTGACTAGTGGCCACATTTTTATTTTGGGATAGTTGAATGGATGTTCTCTGTCTTTAATTATTGTTTTTCCTTTCTTAAAAGCCTATTACGACCTGACAGATTAGTCTGACATTTGAATATAAAAGATGCTTCTGAATTTGAAAGTACATGCACAACAATATTTAACAAATGTAAACAATATTATTTTATATAATAATTGTAATTTATCTGGCGTTCTCTTAGTGCATGTATGCTTGCAAACATGTTCACATGCACATATTTGGCATCACTGTTTATAGTTTTAATTAAATATTTAACTATATTTCACTTAGCAATACAGGATATTCTATATATTTTTGTGGATGATTTTCTAAAGAATATTTTGAACTATAAAATTCTGTAGTATTTATGTAGAATTCTAAAAAAAATTGCTTTGCCAATAAATTTATATAACCTATCGTATAGAATTAGATAGAATATTCTATAGATTTCTATGAATATTCTGTAGATTTTTTATAGAAATTGAAGTGACCACAACATTTCTATAAACTTCTATACATTCTATATAATTCTGAAACTTACGGCCACATCAATTTTGGTAGAATTCTTTGGAAATTTTCTAGAGATATAGATATTTTCTATATAATTAAATTGAATGTTTTGCTACGTCTGTGTGTGCATACATGCATGCCATGGTTGCGTGCTGTCTGCCCAGTTCCCTACAGTTGTGTGTTGCGCCCACACTTTGCAGCTGCTGGTAAAGAGCCGTCCCTTTGTGCAGTGTGCGGGGCTGCTGCCAACCATCCCTGGCCAGCGTGGGTGAAGTACCACCCAGAGCCAGGCTAGGACATCGACATCGCATACTTTGTCGATCCCCCAACCAGGTGTCTCAGCCCCTGTCTTACTTTCATGAGCCCCATCTGCCGGATTCCTTTAGTCTCCAGCCTGGGCAACTTCCAGGTCCTTAGACAAATATTTGTTGCCAGTCTTGTATTAATCAGAATTGCTGGAAGCCATTTGTGTCAGTCACAGCCATTATTGGCCAGTTTAGTATTTCCAATGACAAACCAGTGTCATTTGAGCCATTTATTTAATTAATACTGATCTATTCAATTTGTTTCACTGCCAGTTGTGCCAAAGATAGTCATTATTGTGGGCTCTAGACTAGGAATTATTAGTTCATCTAGTGGCCCGTTGACCTCTAAATTCCACCATTCTTGTCAGTTGTAATTACCAGTCTTGGCCAGTCATCTGCCAGTCTTAAAGACAGGCAAACGGGTCTTTGGCAAAGCCTCTGGCCACATCCATCTCAGCCATGTGCACTGGTGCATGCACTTGTGGGAATTCACTGGGCCTTTGTATGGGAGAAATGTGTTCTTGTTTTTATCTGTGCACTCCACATGGCTTTGAGACAGGTGCTTGCTCTGTTAGCAGTACAGAGACATGACAATTCTCTAGAGGCTGATAGTGAGTTTTGGTAAAATCTGGGATCAGCTAATGTGTGCTGCATCTCCAGATTTCTTGTCGTGTGATCAGTTAACACTGCAGTCATACTTGTCGAACTCTCAGAGATGGATTGTTATCGCCAGGTGCAAAAAGTTGATAACCAGACAAGACTGGAAGAATGGGTGCTGGGTCAGACAGGGTATATGTAGAGCGGGTATAAATGAGTTTCCTAGAACACTGCTGTCACTAGCAAAGACAGATTTACGAGGCAGACTGGTTTTTGTGTGAAATACCTAAGCGCATTAAATTATATTATTTGTGTGCAGTGTGTACCACGCCAGTTGTACATGTGTTGGAGGTGTCATAAATATATGTCTTTTTGTTACTACAGAAAATATGTGATATTGTTAACAGTCCTAACATATAACTCAGATTTTAGTGTCTGTGTGTGCGCCCATCATCACATGGTCTATTGGGTGAAATAAAAAAATTAATACCATAAATAAATGCAAAACAATTAATAAACAGTAACAAGATTTTCTTCAGTATCATTATAATTTATTCCAAATAGTGCAATACTCATTTATACAGTGCAGAACTGTTTTGTGGAAGAGCCATATTCCAAACATAATGCTACTCCATAAACATCGGAATTATGCTACTATGGGTAATGGGCTTTTAAATATTTAATGTTCCTATTTTTTCCTAGTCGGTCATGTTAGGCTATCTGATGAAATATGCCGCTTCAGTATCTGTCATTTACAATTTACTACGATATCATGTAACTCGTGTCTACTTAGATATAAATACACCAACATTTTGTTAAGCATTATGATCACATATATTTCATCACAGCTTACCTAGATGAGTAACTACGACAGCGTTCCGTAAAATCAATTGTGCATGTTTGCAGGTATGCGTATTAGTGAAAGTCGTGATAGAATCAATAACTTGGAGTCTTCGCGGTTCAGTGAGCTGGCATCAGTGCTGAAAAAGAGTATTCTTTTTAAAGACCAGATCATTTGTGGGAATTCTAGTTGAGTTCATCAATCTGGATATGCGGTGGTGTGACATGCACGCATGCAGACGTGCGTGCATGTCTACACGAGGCGTTCTCTTTGCAAGGCTCCATGGGGGGGCACTGGAGGAGCTATGTCGACATTAATCACATCTAGAGTAATCTGTGGCTCTGTGCAGATATGATCACTTGATTTGAATGAATCCAGCGGGAGAGTAAATATAGGCAGTGACACTGCAGTCCAAGAAGATTGGATGCCTAGATGCTCTACTTCAGTGTCAGTACTGATGTCTGGAAGGATGGGATGTGTAAATGCAGTCTTTTGGTGTCAGTACTGATGTCTGTAAGGATGTGATGTCTAGGTGCACTCTTCTGGTGTCACGTCTGCTGTCTAGAAGGATGGGATTCCTCGGTACAATCTTGGTGTTAAAACTGAAGTTTGCAACATCTGAAATGGATATATAACTTTTAAACATGTTCATATGCTGATGCCACGGTCGTCAATGAGGTATGGAGAACCGGATCTTCACTAGGTGGCACCACCAGTATGACTTGTATGCTGGATTTGAGGCATGGCTACAAGAGAGGTACATGTTGCAGCTGTCATGTTTTTTCATGTAGTTTAATCCGTTGGAGGAGCTAAGGAAAGAGAACTAAATAGAACAAATTGTTTAGCTCAAACTTTAAACTTGTATATTGACATAAATAACTATTGCATGAAATGGTGATGATAGAAAATCGATGATTAAATGCTGTTCATGTTTTGCTACACGCAATTGTTTCCCTGTAAGCCTATATACATTATGTGACTGATTTACTAATATAGATATGCTATATATAGCATTGACTGTTAAATATAAAAAATTAGATTAAGTGATGACCACAGAAAATGGCAAACATTGCAGTCATTTTAAATCATTAGGTTATTATAAATGAGTTAGTTTAGCACATAATCTATTTTTGTGGCAAACAACTTTTACTGGTGAACTAAATGAAAACAGACTTTATCAATATAGATGACTGCCATTTGCCATTAATAGACACCTACTTTTGCCGCAACTCATCTCCCATCAAGTTTCCACATAAACCTTTTGCACAGGTCTGCCTTCAACATAAAACATTAAAGCACCTAGTTAATGCTACGTGTCTAGTGTTGCAGGAACGCATTAGATTGCACATGCCACAGGCCTTATGCCCTGATAGTCAGCTCTGATGTTGTGAGGACGGAAAGTAGGAGTCATGTATAATTTGTGTGGGCCAGAAACTATTGATTGTCTGTCTGTCTGACATTTGCAGCCCTGGATAGCGATCTGATCAGTCGTTTGTCACACATAGTTCAACTTAGATGTGCTCCAGACTTGTATGTTGTACATTGCCCAAGAACATCGACTTTGTGATGTGTTTTATTCAAAGTAAAGTCGTGCATTTTTCCAAAACCTTTCATTGGTACTGGGAATCTTTTTATTTAAAAAGTGTAGTTGTAACATTTTATAAATATGCCATATTATTAATCAGCTGAACTCAGTCCATGACACAGATCTTTTTTACAGGAAATCTATTAATTATGAATAATTTTACATTAAGTTTTCCCAAGAACTTATGTCCTTAACAACAAAATTGGTGGCAATAATCATAGGAACCATAATTGTGATGATACATTATAATGAAAGGGAACTTTTTGGAAAATTTGTTTTAACCAATATGTACCTGGTTATCTTCAATAACTGTCTGTGAATACATACAATGTCTGTGAATACATACAATGTCTGTGAATACATACAATGTCTGTGAATACATACAATGTCTGTGAATACATACAATGTCTGTGAATACATACAATGTCTGTGAATACATACAATGTCTGTGAATACATACAATGTCTGTGAATACATACAATGTCTGTAAGACTTGAATATAGCAGATCAAGTTTAATATCCAAGCAGAACCTGACATGTTTCATTGTATACAATTGTGTATTAGGGTTAGGAGATTTCAGTGAGAAAACTCATTATGAAAGCAGTTGGTGCTGCCCAGCACTGGGTGTTTACTCGATCTTCTGCTATAGCTAAATAGGATGGTTGATTCACAAAATCAATATATTGGCTTCCCCAATTGTGTCCACATAGCATTAACAAGATCATCCAATAAATCACTGAATAGATGTCGTTTTCATTATTGATTACCATTTGTCCAATGCAATTTGTAGTTTTTTTTTCTTCTGGTAGCAACAGTAAATATTGAGCTATTTGTGTACGTGATATGAGTACATTCATCTTGTGATGCAGGTAATTATGTGCATTGATGCTAAGAGCACTTATATGTGAGAGTTACCTTTGAGAGATTAGTGATGAATGGAGCGAGATAGAACTAGCACAGTTCTGACACTTTATCTTCTAGTATAAGAAGGGAACTTGAGGAGCTGAGAAACCTGGTCTAAATCACAGTTACCCCTACATCTGTGGTGTTAACAGCCGTGTCTGTCATACACCAGTCATGGTTGATGGGGCGGTTCCAGCTATACCACTTCCATCACCCTACACATCACTTCTACCCCCAACATTTACAGCCAACAGTTATAGGGCATAGAACAGATTGGAGGTGGGATATTTGGAACAACAGTTCCTTGTCATATCTTACAAGGAGAGGGGGGTGTGAGTGGGTGGAGTGGGGGGCAATAGTAGTTCACGGTAGTTAATGAACATGACCATTCATTGTGACTTTATATCTTATTTTTACCTATTTAATTAATTATTTTTGATCATTTGTACAGCTTATTTATTTCTGAACTTTTTATTTTTGATACCTATTTATATATTTCTTATTGATTTCTGAACTTTTTAAAACGTGTATTTTTATACCTATTTGTATGCACCGGTTTATGGGTTTTACCTGAAATTTGCATCGGACAAGGGAGGACAAGGGGAGGGGGCCGGGGGCAAGGGAGGGAAGGTAGTGTGGAATTAGGGGGCAAGGGAGGGCAGTATGAGGAGAATTCTAGTTAACGCAACTACACAATTATTGTAGAGACTTTG